>OU342741.1:331279360-331442191 GCA_910589775.1 Avena eriantha | reverse complement strand
TAGAGCTGTATTGGAGAGAGGAGGAAGAAGGAACTCTCTTACTCTCGCCACTAGCCAGCCCTCAGAGCTATCTCCTAGAAACCAATCCGTCAAGAATCCACCAACCTTCCAGATCTCAACCCGTTCTACAGAGGCCCCAGCCCTCCTTATATAAGGGTGGCTAGGTCTCCACTTAGGGCATACGTGGAGGCATATTCTGCCTCCTCCCAAAATAGCAAGCAGACCGGGTCACTTTTCCCCCGTGTCACCCATGCAGAGGCTACGTGAGCCTCTGCGGCGCCCGCGTCAGCCGACACTGGCTTCGTCACCTTTGTTGGCCACGCCTCGGTGGTCTGGCCTCTGTCCACCTCACTCATGCTCCGCGTACAGCTGCCACCTTTTGACCAGCGAGATACCTTCCTTCTCATACAAGCTTGATATAACCCGGATCCTACATAGTTGATCTGGCCACACCTGCTCCTGCATACAAGTTAGATACATCTTACCAACTTACGGCTTAAGTCGGTTGAGACCAAGTTAGGTGGACGTCCCCCGGTCCGGGTCACCCCGTGATTCGGCCTGCCTTGAGTTGACCTGGCCAGCATCCGCTTTGGCCTTGCCGAACCTCGGCTTACTCGGCCTTTATACCTCGGCGCGACCCTACCTAGGGGTATCCCCCCAACAGCATGTGTGTTCTTATACTAGAACCAACACTAGAGTCATTGCATCTGTGTTCTTTTCACAAACCACACATGGATCAACCACTAGAGTCATTCCATGTGTGTTATTTCCACAAACAAACATGGATCAACCACTAGAGTCATTGCATGTGTGTTCTTATACTAAAACCAACATGGATCCACCCGTGGTCATTGCATGTGTGTTCTTATCTAAAACCACAAACCAGTACTAGAGTCATTGCATGTGTGTTCTTTTCCACAAACCACACATAGATCCACCAGTGGTCATTGCATGTGTCTTCTTTCCACAAACCACATATGGATCAACCAGAGTCATGGCATGTGGGTTATTTCCACAAACCACACATGGATCAACCACTAGAGTCATTGCATATGTGTTATTCCCACAAACCACACATGGATCAACCACTAGTGTCATTGCATGCGTGTTCTTATACTAAAACTAGCACTAGAGTCATTGCATGCGTGTTCTTTTCCACAAACCACACATGGATCCACTAGACTCATTGCATGTGTGTTCTTTTCCACAAACAACTTATGGATCAACAAGTGGTCATTGCATGTGTGTTCTTTCCACAAACCACACATGGATCAACCACTAGAGTCATTGCATGTTTGTTCTTATACACATTGCATGTGTGTTCTTATACTAAAACCAAAATGGATCCACCAGTGGTCATTGTATGTGTGTTCTTTCCACAAAACACACATGGATCAACCACTAGAGTCATTACATGTGTGTTCTTTCCACAAACTACACATGGATCAACCACTAGAGTCATTGCATGTTTGTTCTTATACTAAAACCACAAACCAGCACTAGAGTCATTGCATGTGTGTTCTTTCCCAGAAACCACACATGGATCCACCAGTGGTCATTGCATGTGTGTTCTTTCCACAAGCCACATATGGATCAACCAGAGTCATTGCATGTGTGTTCTTTCCACAAACCACACATGGATCAACCACTAGAGTCATTGCATGTTTGTTCTTATACTAAAACCACAAACCAGCACTAGAGTCCTTGCATGTGTGTTCTTTTCCACAAACCACACATGGATCCACGAGTTGTCATTGCATGTGTGTTCTTTCCACAAACCACATATGGATCGACCAGAGTCATTGCATGTGTGTTCTAAAGTGGAAGCACTCACCGACTGCTATTGCACACATTTCTTAATATAGCTCGACAAACACATTACAATAATTGTACTCGCATTAAACACAACCGAAATTGCAACCATCCTAAACAACATCTAAACCCACATCACACAGCTGTCGTCGGAGTCCACCTCGATTGGTGACACCGCCGTGCCCTTCCCGGCGACATCCACTCCCGCCCATGGCTTGCCCTTCGCCAAGGAGGCAACAATGGCGTTCTGCACAGCTTCTTCCCCATCGCCCTCCATAGCGGAATCGACAATGACGAAGGTGACGGGGTTGGCATGGACCGAGCACCATCGCGCTTGGTGGCTCCTGCTCGAGCTCGACGCTCCATCAGTCCTTCTACAGGTAGGAGGGGTCGAGCTCGGATACGTAACGTCGTCGCTCCTCTCAAGAAACCATGGCCATTTGATACTGCGATGGTAGGATCTTGGGGTGGATACGCCGCGCGCGAGCCCTACCGGAAGTGGTGGAGCGGATGGATCTGCCGGCGCGAGCCATGATAAGGTCCTAGGAGGGAGTAAGATTGTGGTCCAGGCGTGTCTAGTTCCTGAGCAAGACCTCCCAGTGATATGTGCGCGGGCAAGGTACCAAAAAATTTCGTCCAATGTACGTGACAGGGCTTTTGAACCACGAAGGCGCGAGTTTTTTTGACAAGTCCACACGCTAGGTCCCGCACCTGTCAGCCAAATGTGGACGGTAGGATTCTGCCCGAGTTGTTAAGTAGGGATAAATCATGCTTCACCACTACCCTGACATCCAAAGGCTCCTCTTTCTTCTGCCCTCGCTCCCCTCGCTCATGGCTCGCAGCTCGTGCAGTTTATCTCGGGCGGAATCAGGGTCGGCTCAACGCCGTCAGGTGGGTGCCCCCATCAGGTACCGAAGGGCGCCCTACGATTACTACCCCGATATGCTGTGTTTGTGTGGTGAGAAGATGCCGAGATGGATTTCGTGGACCGACGAAAATACTGCAGGAAAATTCAGCAACTGCAGCATCAGAGCGGTAAGTTCCTACTGTAGGGACAATGGTAACCTGGATCCGGAAAGCATAATGTAATTCTTTTTTTTGTTTCCTTCGATCTACTACGCAGGAAGGGAGGGGGACTGGATGTGACAAGTTTGTGTGGATCGAAAAGCCACTGACAGGTTTTCACAGAGAGCTTGTTCAGGATCTGCGTGATGCTGTGTGGGACAAGAAAGAGGAGATTCGTGCGATGGAGCGAGAGGTCCGGGAGCTTCGCCAGGTGCAGGGGAGGCAGGGGCAGGGAGGTGGTGAGACAGACGGGCTCAAGATTAGGCCAGATAGTGGACATAATTTCCTCATTATCTAGGCATTATCTGTTGCATTTGCAGTTTATGTTGCCATGTCGTTGTCCAGCAGGTGAAATAAGTTGCTGCTTCGTGGAGTGTAGCGGCCCGCTTAAGAAATTGTTTTCCAGCCCAGAAACTTATCATAAGTGTAATGCCAATAACAGGGATTTATTAGGCGCCTATAAATAAATCACGTCTGTGCCACTAACACCCATCAATTTTGGAGAGGATTTAACCGCTCAGCTATCGCGATTGTTCAGATAGTAGTGGCACAGTCACAGTTTTGGATTCAACTAGTGGCCTCGGCCGTATCAAATCCTAAAGTTGCGATACATTTTACTGCTAGTACGAGAGGCAGGTTGTTTCGCCCGACAAGTTCCACGCAAACAGCTCTAGAGTTTAACCGAACTACATATATAGGTTTAAGTTCAATACATCATTAGGCTGCTACACTGCTAGCCCTCTTTCTCTGCTTGGGTGCCAACTTTCTTCCTCTTTCCTTCATGTCCACTGACTTCTTCATCTCCTGCCTTCTTCCTCTTCCTGGGTGCCAATTTTCTTACCTTCACGTACCCTGCATCTCCAGGCTGAGGGAAGTCAGGCCAATCAGCACCAGAATCTTGTCCGGCATCATCACTCCACTCGTTTTGGTTTTCTTCCCGCAACAAAATCACTGAGTCGGCTGTCTTGTTTCTTACCTTGCGCTTCCTGTAAAAAAACAGTACATGGATTACTACCTTATATCTACAGACTATAAACAATTTTTTTGTGTGAATGTACCATCTCATACCTAGGTTTGGGATCATTAAGGGGACATCCAGCTGCTCTATGGCCTATAAGATGGCAGGTCTTGCATCTGTTTTTGCCCTTCTTTGTAGCACAGAAAGCCGAACCCTTCTTCTCGAGAAAATTCTTAAACCTATTCACCTGGGGTCTTCCTCTGCCCCTTTTTGTAACTGGCTGGCAAAGCTCAAAAGACAGTTGGACTTGAGGCCACTGAGATGGGTCTGTACATGGCTCGACGGATCTAGCGTACGCAGCTCTGAACTTTTCCATAGAGTAGTAGTCTGACAAATACTGATCCAAATGTGGTAGAGTTCTTTTCTTCACCAAGAAGGCCAAGGCGTGGTTGCAAGGTTTCTCGGTATGCTGCCACTCTAAGGGGGTGCATTCTCGCAGCTGGATGTTCACAACATCCCTTTTGCCACTCTTGGACATATCGACCACCTCACAGCTTCTATTGGTTGATGGGAGAACCTTAAGATGAGCAAGTCCTTGGCTTCTCTTGTGCAGTTGCTGTACAACTAGCGGTAGCATATGTCCTCTAAGTCTCCTACCGATCTCTCTCCTTATATTTAACAGCTTCATGATCATACCATGTATGCTGTCCATCAAGATATGAACATGATGAACTTTTATGTCCTTCGCCCAGTTATTCAGGCATTCTGCAAGGTTGTTGTTTATGTAATCAACTTTGATGTCAGGGTTGAATTGACTCCTCTTCCATAGCTGCGAATGATGGATGGCTAAGTACTCTAGAAGTTCAGGGGCTTCGGAAAAAATCTTGCTCATGAAATAATCGCTGCTACTAGGTTTGTAAACTCTACCAGCAGGAAACATGTAACGAAATACGTTGCCTGCGTAGTGTGAGTACAAGTTGAGCATCATATGGGCATGGCATTCTCTACCTTCAGCTCGCGGGAACACCTCCTTCACTGCATTCGTCGGCCCTTTGCATGCATCCGTGGATATAGCCAATGGATCCATGTGGCCTATTGATCTCCTGAGCTGCCTCATAAACCAGACCTAGTTTTCCTCCCTTTCTGTTTCAAACACCCCGAATGCCACTGGGAACATCCAGTTGTGACCATCAAGTGCTGTTGCAGATGGCAGGCAACCTTTCCATTTGCCAGTTAGGACAGTGCTGTCTACACTCAGATACGGCCTACATCCGCCCTTGAATCCATCGATGCAAGGTTTAAGCGCCATGAAAAATCTTTTGAAATATATTTTACCACCTTCTGATTCGGTGTCAATCTCCACAACACTCCCCAGACACCTAACTTGTACCTCCGCCTTGAAGTTGTACAACATCCTAAAGCTATTGGTCCAATCCCCGTGGAAGACCCCTAGAGCTTTCTCTTTACCTTTCCAAACCGTGTAATACGGAAGGACAATGTTGTATTTAGAACCGAGGCTAGTCTAAATATTCTTCGCGGTCTCCTTCGGTTTATCCTTTAGTATGGACATAGATTGCATAGCCACCCACTCCGCATCAGCCATTGAGGATTTCAGTTTGCTACCTGTCGGACACATGTGTGCAGGGCCCATTTTGTTCACCTGCAACACAGATTCATTTAAAAGATAAGCGGAGTCGACTAGTTGCCAGAAAGATATCGCACATCAATTGTAGTTATAGAGTGAAAAGAGAGAGAGAGAGTTCTAATGGTTTGCTGCATTCATTGCCCCAATACCCTAATTGCAGTCGACGCAGGTAAGGATCTTGCTATGATCCTCCATGGACAATGCACCTCGGCCCGTCCATTCATCCACGTTAACTTGCAAACGGCCACATACCTCTCGGCAGAGTTCTTCAGTCGATAAACGTCGAACTCCCCCTTGATAGAAAAATGCCGGAACGACATCCTGAACTGATGCATGCTCCTGAACTCGGTGCCGACCGAAATTATAGGATACTCGTGGTCATGTTTCATTTCTTCTACTTCAACACCCAAATCATCGACTGGAATACCAGCCTCATCGTTAAGTTCCTCGTCTATTTCATCATCACCAGATTCTTGATCCTCTATAGTGCCTGCTTCTTCATCTGATTCAGAATCTTCTCCATCGTCTCTAATGCCTAGTACTGCACACATCATATTGACTCCCATGGGTGGGTCTGCACCATCGTCTCCACCCGGATGGACAGGAACATTGCCCCAGTCCACCTCACCGGCAACTCTGTTTTCTCCAAGACACTCGGTTGGTTCTGCTGCAACCACATGGGGTGGTCTTACGTTTGCACGCATCCCAGGTACTTCAGTGGACAAACAACAGTCAGAATCAATTTCATCTTGAGTGTATAGAACCCTCTTGCTCTTCCTGTGTACATCCTCCTTCCTGATGTAATCTTTCCTGATGGTATCAGTAGGGCTTGACATCCGCGTTCCATTCCCCATCGAACTATGCCTTTTGCTACCGCTCTTGGGTGTGATCTCCTTACTGCCTCCCCTCACGCGTGTTGGCTCCAGGGTGCTGGCATTATTGCCTGACCTCTGCGGCATGTTCTTCTTCGAATTAGCCCTTTTGCTGCTACTATTGGGCGTGCTCTCCTTCGTGCTGTCATTATTGCCTAACCCCAACGGCTTGTTCCGCTCCAAATTAGCCCTTTTGCTGCTACTATTGGGCGTCTTCTCCTTCGTGCTGGCATTATTGCCTGACCTCAGCGGCGTGTTCTGCTCCAAATTAGCCCTTTTGCTGCTACTATTGGGCGTGTTCTCCTTCATGCTGGCATAATTCCCTGACAGCGGCGTGTTCCGCTCCAAATTAGTGTTTTTTCTGCTCCCACTGGCTGTGGTAGCGTTCGTGCTGGCCATCTTCGCCTCTTTGCTACCACTCCTGGGAGTGTTCACCACCGTGCTAGCCCTCTTACCGTTTTTGCTGCTACCGTTCGGTGTGGCATTTTGACTGGATCTCAGGGGTGTACTCTATGGCATGGTGCCTTTTGTCGTGCGACTCTTGGGCGTCCTCTTCTCTGGCGTGGTCTCCTTGGTGACGTTCTTCCCCGCGGTACCCTTTCTGGGGATGCTCTTCCCGCTCCTCTTTATGACGCTCCTCTGTAAAACTCTCCTCTGTTCGAAGCCACCCTCAGTCGCACCAGCCTCAGTGATGCCATGGATCAGGTCATGCATGCCTTCTAAAAGTCCATCTCTATTGTCGAGTTCCAATTCCTCTCCAACCGTGAGCACTACCAGGTGGAAGTAAACTTCACCTCTATAATGTTTCCTTGTAAACGGTATGACTAAATCCCTGGTATCTTTCACTTCGATAGCCTTTTTGCTCCTGTAACCATAATATAACAAACGTGCTCCCTGGGAGGACCCCCACAGAACCTTCACACGTAACGATGCCATCAAGTCAGATAACTCTACCACTTGAGGGTCGTATCTGCCAAGGATTACATCAAACTCATCATAGAATTTTTCTGTGCCATCATCTAATTTTGTAGTATAATCTGCGACACCGATACAAACGATTACTTTGCCATCATCAGGTTCTTCAGGATAGAAACCTCCGAGAGATTCCAGAGATGGAGCGGTACCATTAGACCTAGCCCCAATGCCACCGCCGCCATCACCAGCGTCATCGCTAGCTGGATCAACCTCGGTGGAAGTACCATGACCAGGAGCAAGGCGAGGGCCCTTAGCAGCGGGAGCTACATTACATGGTGGACAGGCAGGGCCCCTTCTAACGGCCGCGACAATAGGATCAGCTGCTGCCATGCCACCTCGACGATTAGGAGCAGTTCCCACAACAGAAGTGTTTCGAGTGCTAGCAGAGTCCAGACCATGAGCTGGCTTCAGACCAGCAGCTCGCTGAACCCGAGCACGGGTTCGAGGAGGAGAGAATGGTTCAGTCTTTGCAACAATAGTGGGCACCCTCCGGAAGCCTTAGTTTGCTCAATAGCGGCAGGGATTGGGTCAACAGCGTCCAGATCAACAACAACACGAGGACGACTAGTACCAGCAGATTCCAGAGCACGGGTTCGCACAACTTGAGGACGGTTTCGAGGAGGAGCAGCACACAAGGCGGCGGTCTTGGCAACAACAGCAGGGCAACCTCTGGATGCCTTAGTTTGCTCAACAGCGGCATGGATTGGGTGAGCAGCAGCCGCAGCAACACGGGCACGGGGATAGGGACGACCAGTACCAGCAGATTCCAGAGTAGAGTTTTCCACAACGACAATACGAGGACTCCTACGAGGAGGTTGCCTGAAAGAAGCGTGTCGCGGACGAGGAACCACATTTTGCTCAACAACAACAGGGGTTCGAGTTAGACCTCCCTGTCCAATAATAGCTGGGCGACTCCTAGTAGCAGGAGCTTCCTCATCCACTATGTTACACACCAGCGTAACCACGCGAAGCCTAACATGATGTTTCATCAACCCAATTAGCTGACTGTCACACGCTACAGGAACATTGAAGCCTCAGTCATCAATGAGGCTGAACCATGCAGTCTTCTCTAGCCTCATTTCAGCAAGTTAACGCACAGCAGCAACCAAACTAGGGATAGTGCATAACTGCACAGGCGCCACTTCCATCTTCAGACTCTGAGCCTCTTTCCACGTGCTCTTCCCATGTGCTAATTTAATGAGGTAGCCGCATATGCTAACTAGAACCGTGTAGCTAGGTTCAGCGAAGATCCTAGTTGACAGAAAATTGGAGACAAAAGATAAGAATTGTTTATCAGCGTCGTGCTAGCAAACAATTCTATGTTCTATATATCTCTGTAATGCCAATAGCCAGCTAGCAGTTATAGGTAGTGCGAATAGCAAAGAGAAGAGTAGCTCACCCAAAATTAGCCAGAAGTACTTCTTCCTCGGCAAATGGATCTGCCATCCTCCGCGCTGCTCAGCTCGTCGGTGGTAGAGGCGGGCTAGATCGTCGCAACGGCTGGCACGGCATTCGGCATTAGAGCTCGGTAGCAGCGAGTAGGCGCAGCACCTTGGCAGCGGAAGTCAAATGCCCGACGAGATCATTCTGGTTGGAGAGGGGATTTCGACACCGCCGGTGCTAGGGTTCATGCGAAAGGAGGGAGGGGTGGATTTGTGAATTTGGTCAATGCACGATGCTCCTTTAGTATCTTGTTTCGCCTACGTGGTTGCCGCGTTGGCGCTCGCGTCATGGAAATATTACTGACATGAGGGTCCCGACCGTCTACTTCACGGCATGTTTGGATTTGGTAGGGGTGAGACGAGTTTGCATCGAAATGGCCCCTCTCGGTAGTTGGCGGCCCAACTTTTCGAAACACGGTGATTTCAGGCAACTAAGGTATCTCTATGCGCTGGCCTGCCAACTTTGGTACCACAGACAAACAAGCCCATTCGATTGGGGCGCATGGACAAATAATATGGTTCTTCGTAAGAGAGATCTGCGAGTAGGCTGTTCTGCGACATGATTGGCCGCGCTTACATTTTCACTTATACTAGTATTATTTCCACTCCCCTATAGCCTACTAGTAATATCATAGAGCTCGTGAGTGAGCACGTATACTCCATAGCCCCCTCATCCACCACAGGTTACTGTGCCCGGATGATGCCACCGGCTTTCATGCACCGTGCCCGGATGATAGCCGCTGATTCTCGGGTCACTACCTTCATGTGTACGATATGCGTCAGGTCAGTCTCGTGCGCCTGGCCCCTATACACGGTGCCCATGTGGGCGAACGCCCAGTCACCCTCGTCCGATAGCATTCTTGTGCTAGCCGAGGCGCCGAGCTACCCGACGCCACGCGAGGTGGAGTATGCGGACCTAAGGTCGATCCTATGTGTGCCCTCTCAGTACCTTGTCGGTGTTGGACCGAACATGCAGATGCATTTCTACATCTGTATCGAGAAGACCGATAGGGAAATGTAGTACGTATGCGATCGTTACTATTAGACTTAAGAGATGCTTCTCAGGTGCGTAGAGCATACGTGTTGTGCGAATGTACCCTAGTTGCAGTTTTTTAGTACTCCTTAATAATTCGACGAGTTATTAGTCCAATCAGCTTGTCGTTGTCACGTTGCAAAGTCCGCTTGCTCTGGACAGACTGCCAATACCACGTGCTCCCACATGTCAGTGTCACGTGTTCTGTGGGCCACCTGCCAGTGTGACGTCCCCCTTACTTCTCTTCATTCCCCTTGAAGCCATTGTCCCCACTTCTCTTCCATCCTGCCACTACCATCTGATGGTTGTAATCTGATTTTCGTTGGATTGTTTACATGTAATCTACGTTGATAATGCAACATGCAAATGGCAGAGACACAATTTCTAAAGTGGAAGCACTTACACGCTGGTATTGCACATATTTCTCAATATAGCTCGACAAACCCATTACAATAATTGTAATCGCACTAAACAAAACCGAAATTGCAACCATCCTAAACAACATCTAAACCCACATCACAGCGTTGTCGTCGGAGTCCACCTCGATTGGTGACACCGCTGTTCCCTTCCCAGCAACATCCACTCCTGGCCATGGCTTGCCCTTCTCAAAGGAGGCAACAAAGGCGTTTTGCACAGATTCATCCCCGTCGTCCTCCACATCAGAATCGACAATGACGAAGGGGACGGGGTTGGCATGGACCGAGCCCCGTTGCGCCTGGCAGCTCCTACTTGAGCTCGACGCCACATCAGTCCTTATACAGGTAGGAGGGGCCGAGCTCGGAGACGTAACGTCGTTGCTCCGCTCAAGAAACCATGGCCATTTGATACTGTGACGGTAGGATCTTGGGGTGCATCCGCGGTGGCGAGCCCGACCGGGAGTGGTGGAGCGGATGGATCTGCCGGCGCGAGCCATGACATGTTCTGAGGGAGTAAGAGTGTGGGCTAGGCATGTTTGGTTCCTTAGCAAGGCCTCCTAGTGATATGTACGTGGGCAAGGTGCCAAAAAAATCGTCCAATGCGCATGAGAGGGCCTTTGAACCATGAAGGCACGAGGTTTGGTTGACAAGTCCGCATGCGAGGTCCCCCACATGTCAGCCAAATGTCGACGGTAGGATTCTTCCCGAGTTGTCCCTGACATCCAAAGGCTACTCTTTCCTCTGCCCTCGCTCCCCTCGCTCATGGCTCGCAGCTCATGCAGTTCGTCTCGGGCAGAATCAGGGTCAGCTCAACGCTATCAGGCGGGTGCCCCCATCAAGTACCGGAGGGCGCCCTATGATTACTACCCCGATATGCTGTGTTTGTGCAGTGACAAGATGCCGAGATGGATTTCGTGGATCGATGAAAATACTGCAGGAAAATTCAACAACTGCAGCATTTGAGCGGTAAGTTCCTACTGTAGGTACAATGGTAACCCGAATCCGGAAAGTGTAATGTAATTATTTTTTGTTTCCTTTGATCTACTTTGCATGAAGGGAGGGGAACTGGTTCTGACAAGTTTGTGTGGATCGAAAAGCCACTGACAAGTTTTCAGAAAGAGCTTGTTCAGGATCTGCATGATGCTGTGTGGGACAAGAAAGAGGAGATTCATGCGTTGGAGCGAGAGATCCAGGAACTTCGCCAGGTGCAGGGGAGGCAGGAGTAGGTAGGTGGTGAGACAGACAGGTTCAAGATTAGGCCAGATACTAGAAACAATTTCCTCATTATCTGGGCATTATCTTTTGCTTTTGCAGTTTATGTTGCCATGTCGTTGTCCAGCAACTGAAATAAGTTGTTGCTTCGTGGAATGTAGCAGCCAGCTTAGAACTTGTTTTTTAGCTCAGAACCTTATCATAAGTGTAATGCCAATAGCAGGGATGTATTAAGCGCCTATAAATAATTCATGTATGTGCCACTAACACCCATTGATTTTGGAGACCCCTTAACCACTCAGTTATCGCAGTCCCAGTGGTGCAATTGTTCAGATAGTAGTGGCATAGGTTCAAGTTCAATACATCATTAGGCTTCTACACTGCTAGCCTTCTTTCTCTGCTTGGGTGACAACTTTCTTCCTCTTGCCTTCATGTCCACTGGCTTCTTCATCTCCTTCCTTCTTTCCTGGGTGCCAATTTTCTTACCTTCACGTACCCTACATCTCCGGGTCGAGGGAAGTCAGGCCAATCAGCACCAGAATCTTGTCCAGCATCATCACTCCACTCATTTTGGTTCTCTTCCCGCAACAAAATCACTGAGTCGGCTGTCTTGTTTCTTACCTTGCGCTTCCTATAAAAAAAGTACATGGATTACTATCTTGTATCTACAGACTATAATTTTTTTTGTGAATGTACCATCTCATACATAGGTTTGGGAGCATTAATGGGACATCCCACTGCTTATGGCCTATAAGATGGCAGGTCTTGCATCTGTTTTTGCCCTTCTTGGTAGCACAGAAAGCCGAACCCTTCTTCTCGAGAAAATTCTTAAACCTATTCACTTGAGGTCTTCCTCTGCCCCTTTTTGTATCTGGCTGGCAAAGCTCGAAAGACAGTTCGACTTGAGGCCACTGAGATGGTTCTGTACATGACTCGATGGATCTAGCGTACGCAGCTCTGAACTTTTCCATAGAGTAGTAGTCTGACAAATACTGATCCAAATGTGGTAGAGTTCTTTTCTTCACCAAGAAGGCCAAGGCGTGGTCGCAAGGTTTCCCGGTATGCTTCCACTCTAAGCAGGTGCATTCTCGCAGCTGGATGTTCTCAACTTCCCTTTTTCCACTCTTGGACATATCGACCACCTCACAGCTGCCGCTGGTTGATGTGAGAACCTTAAGATGAGAAAGTCCTCGGCTTCTCTTGTGCAGTTGTTGTACAACTGGCGGTAGCATATGTCCTCTAAGTCTCCTACTGATCTCTCTCCTTATATTTAACAGCTTCATGATCATACCACGTATGTTGTCCATCAAGATATGAACAGGATGCACTTTTATGTCCTTCACCTAGCTATTCAGGCATTCTGCAAGGTTGTTGTTTATGTAATCAACTTTGATGTCAGGGTTGAATTGACTCCTCTTCCATAGCTGCGAATGATGGATGGCTAAGTACTCTAGAAGTTCAGGGGCTTCGAAAAAAATCTTGCGCATGAAATAATCGCTGCTACTAGGTTTGTAAACTCTAGCAGCAGGAAACATGTAACAAAATACGATGCCTGCGTAGTGTGAGTACAAGTTGAGCATCATATGGGGATGGCATTCTCTACCTTCAGCTCGCGGGAACACCTCCTTCACTGCATTCGTCAGCCCTTTGCATGCATCCGTGGATATAGCCAATGGATCCATGTGGCCTATTGATCTCCTAAGCTGCCTCATAAACCAGACCCACTTTTCCTCCCTTTCTGTTTCAAACACCCCGAATGCCACTGGGAACATCCAGTTGTGACCATCAAGTGCTGTTGCAGATGGCAGGCAGCCTTTCCATTTGCCAGTTAGGACAGTGTTGTCTACACTCAGATACGGCCTACATCTGCCCTTGAATCCATCGATGCAAGGTTTAAGCGCCATGAAAAATCTTTTGAAATATATTTTACCACCTTCTGATTCGGTGTCAATCTCCACAACACTCCCCGGACACCTAGCTTGTACCTCCGCCTTGAAGTTGTACAACATCCTGAAGCTATTGGTCCAATCCCCGTGCAAGACCCCTAGAGTTTTCTCTTTACCTTTCCAAACCGTGTAGTACGGAAGGACAATGTTGTATTTAGAACATAGCTTGTATAGCCACCCACTCCATATCAGCCATTGAGGATTTTAGTTTTCTGCCTATCGGACACATGTTTGGAGGGCCCATTTTGTTCACCTACAACACAGATTCATTTAAAAGATAAGCGGAGTCAACTAGTTACTAGAAATATATCGCACACCAATTGTAGGTATAGAGTGAAAAGCGAGAAAGTTTTAATGGGTTGTTACATTTATTGCCCTAGTTCCCTAATTGTCTTCGACGCAGGTAAGGCTCTTGTTGTGATTCTCCATGGACAATATACCTCGACCCATCCATTCATCCACGTTAACTTGCAAATGGCCTCATACCTCTGGGCAGTGTTCTTTAGTCGATAAACGTTAAACTCCCCCTTGATACAAAAATGCCGGAACAACATCCTAAACTCATGCATGCTCCTGAACTCGGTGTCGACCGAAATTATAGGATACTTTTGGTCATGTTTCATTTCTTCTACTTCAACACCCAAATCATCGAATGGAATACCAACCTCATCGTTAAGTTCCTCATCTATTTCATCATCACCAGATTCTTGATCCTCTAAAGTGCTTTCTTCATCTGATTCAGAATCTTGGCCATCATCTCTAATGCCTAGTACTGCACACATCATATTGACTCCCATGGGTGGGGCTGCACCATCATATCCACCCGGATGGACCAAAACATTTCCCCAATCTACCTCACTAGCAACACTGTTTTCTCCAAGACACTCGGTTGGTTCTGCTGCAACCACATGGCATGGTCTTATGTTTGCCTGCATCCCAGGTACTTTAGTAGACAAACAACAGTCAGAATCAATTTCATCTTGAATGTATAGAACCCTCTTTCTCTTCTTGTGTACATCCTCCTTATTTATGTAATCTTTCCTGATGGTATCAGTAGGGCTTGACATCTGCGTTATGTTCCCCATCGAACTAGGCTTTTTGCTACCGCTCTTGGGTGTGATCTCCTTCCTACTTCCCCTCATGGGTGTTGGCTCTAGGGTGCTGGCATTATTGCCGCACCTCTACGGCGTGTTCTTCTTTGAATTAGCCCTTTTGCTGCTACTATTGGGCAAGTTCTCCTTCGTGCTGGCATTATTGCCTGACTTCAGCGGCGTGTTCTGCTCCAAATTAGCCCTTTTGCTGCTACTACTGGGCATGTTATCCTTCGTGCTATCATTATTGCCTGACCTCAGTGGTGTGTTCTACTCCAAATTAGCATTTTTTCTGCTCCCACTAGGTGTGGTAGCCTCCGTGCTGGCCATCATCGCCTTTTTGCTACCACTCCTGGGAGTGTTCACCACCGTGCTAGACCTCTTAGCGTTTTTGCTGCTACCGTTCAGTGTGGCATTTTGACTGGATCTCAGGGGTGTACTCTGTGGTGTGGTTCCTTTTTTCGTGCGACTCTTGGGCGTCCTCTTCTCTGGCATTGTCTCCTTGGTGATGTTCTTCTTCGGGGTGCCCTTTCTAGGGATGCTCTTCTTGCTCCTCTTTATGACGCTCCTCTGTAAGACTCTCCTATGTTTGAAGCTACCCACAGTCACACCAGCCCTAGTGATGTCATGGATCAGGTCATGCATGCCTTCTACAAGTCCATCATGTCTATTGTTGAAATCCAATTCCTCTCGAACCATTTGCACTATCAAGTGGAAGTACACTTCACCTCTATAATATTTCCTTGTAAACGGTAGGACTAAATCCCTGGTATCATTCACTTCCATAGCCTTTTTGCTCCTGTTACCAAAATATACAGAACGTGCTACCTAGGAGGACCCCCACATCACCTTCACACATAACGATGCCATCATGTCAGATAACTCTACCACTTCAGGATCATATCTGCCAAGGATTACATCAAACTCGTCATAGAATTTTTTTGTGCCATCATCTAATTTTGCAGTATAATCCTCGATAGCGATACGAACGATTACTTTGCCATCATTAGGTTCTGCAGGATAGAAACCTCCGAGAGGTTCGAGAGGTGGAGCGGCACCATCAGACCCAGCCACAATGCGACCGTTGCCATCACCAGCATCATTGTTAGCTGGAGCAACCTCGGTGGAAGTACCAGGACTAGGAGCAAGGCAAGGTCCCTTAGCAGCGGGAGCTACAATACCTAGTGGACAGGCAGGGTCACGGCTAACGACATCCACAATAGGATCAGCTGCTGCCGCACCACATCAATGATCAGGAGCAGTTCCCACGACAGCAGTGTTTCGAGTGCTAGCAGAGTCTAGACAATGAGCTAGCTCCAGACCAGCAGCTCGCTGAACCTGAGCACGGGTTCGAGGAGGACACAAGGCAACAGTCTTGGCAACAATAGTGGGGCAGCCTTTGGAAGCGTTAGTTTGCTCAACAGCGGCAGGGATTGGGTCAACAACGGCTAGATCGACAACAACACGGGGATGACCAGTACCAACAGATTCCAGAGCAGGGGTTCGCACAACTTGAGCACAGTTTCAAGGAGGAGAAGTACAGAAGGAAGCGATCTTGGAAACAACAGTGGGGCAGCCTCCGGAAGCCTTAGTTTGCTTAACAGCGACATGGATTGGGTCAGCAGCAGCCAGAGCAACAACACCACGTGGACGACCATTACCAGTAGATTCCAGAGCAGAGTTTTACACAATGGCAATACGGGGACTCCTACGAGGAGGTTGCCTGACAGAAGCATGGCGCGGACGAGGAACCACATTTTGCTCAACAATAGCAGTGGTTCGAGTTAGACCACCCCGTCCAATAATAGCTGGGCGAATCCCAGTAGCAAGAGCTTCCACATCCAGTATTTTACAAATCAGCACAACCACTGTAACATCCCAAAACTTCAATCCAAGCTTATCAAGATCAAATCAATCAAAAATGGGGTTAACAAAAACTTTTCCAAATTTAAAATGAAAGCATTCATACATATGTTGATTTAAAATAGGAGTTGTTTGAATTGCCATGATTGAGTGATCCAATGCTTGTAAAATGTTTCTTAGGTGATTTAAACATCATCTACATCATTCCCAAACTTTTCCTTAAAAAAATCAAATAAAAAAGAATTAAAAAGGAGGAATGGTCATTTTGGCAAATTTCACTCGCATGCCTACTTTGGCTATTCCTAGCACTCATTTCTTAGCAGAAACAATTCTTGATCTTTACACTCCTTGCTAGTACACATAATGAGGTACCAAGGCCCACCTTTGGATCTGCTAAAAATATTCTGTTACTTATTTTAAATTGCATTTGAAAATTGAATCTAATACATATGCATAGATCACCCCTATTTCAAAACCCATCTTTTTGAGCTCCACTTTCAAAACCCTTGCAACCAGAGACTACCTAGCACTAGTGGAGATTACTCAAAAAAATTGAAACCAAAATTCAAAACTTTCTTTCATGCGGCCATTTAATCAAACACTTGGCAGGCACGTTTAAACCTAAATCATAGCTCACTGTTTTGAACAGGGTTTTGCCCCCATTTGATCACCATTTATCTCCTATGTCCCCTCCTAGTCTAACCAGGCCCTTAACACCCCTCTCCCTTGTCCCTAGCCCCCAGGCCATGCCATGCCATGCCGAGCCATGCCTCGCCGGCCAAACCTTGCCTCACTCCAGCAGACCACTCCCTCTTCCCTCGCCATGTCTAGGAGGTAGCCAGGAGCTCACGGCCATCCCTTGTCCCTTGCCCGAGCCCAGGAGTGCAGTGGACCACAGAGGACAAACCGCGCCCAGTGCCGCCCACAGAGCGCGCTCGGTCCCCGCTCGCCCAGACCGCCTCTTGGCCGCAGCCCGCGCTCGCCGCTCCGCCTCGACCTGGAGAACACCCAGACACCACCGCTGGCCGCCCAACGTCTCACAGCCACCGCTCGCCATGGATACCGCCGCCTCTGCCGCGTAGAGCGCCACCTCGCCCAGACCGCGTGCCACCGCCCCTACGGCTGCATTCAATGCCTAGAGCACCGCAAGGGAACCACATGTCGATCGCCACCCACAGCCATGCCTCTAACCCGCCGTAGCCATGTCGCCACCGTCGCCTGCCCATCCCGCTCGGTCTCACCGTCAGGCCTATAAAAGGAGCCCTCCCCAGCCTCTTCTCTCCACACCATTCCACTCCCCTCACCTCTCTGAACCTCACCCACCTCTAGCCGGAGCAAGGCGAGCTCTTCCTCACCGGAATTGGAGCCGGAGTAGCCGCGGTAGGAGGAGAAGGGCGCTGTTGATTGCGACCACCCCAAGCTTCGCCGCAACCGCGCCTCGCCTCGCCGTCATCTTTCACTTTGTTTGCCCGCCTCGCTGACCCTGCTGGAGCCCTGGTACGCCGCCAACAGACCCCCACCGAGCCGCTAGGGTTCGAGCTCGCTGGCGACCTGTTCGTCGTCGACGACGACCCTCTGCCGTAGATCTGCCTTCTAATCCTACGGCCCACAGCGCACGTACCATTTTCGCGTGTTTAGTGCCACTGACAAGCGGGACCCCCTGTCAGCTGAGCCCCGTGCCGCGGAGCGCCACTGGGCCAGCCCACGTCTTTTCCCGCGCTAGCCCACACATTCAAATCTGGATTTATCTTTTTAGTTAAATCTAGTTTCTGTCCACTATTTTAAAATTTAATTCTGGGAGTTTTACAAATCCATATTGCATGAAACTAATTTTTCCTGAAAGGTATTAAGATGATCTATCCAAGCCCGTTGGATTTAATCCAATTAGAGTTATAGATATCTCCTAATAAAAATAAGAAGACAGAAGCATTTGTAACTTGCAACTTTTTTATAAAATCAACCAAGTTAGCTTTTTGAGTTGATTCCAACTCTCAAAAATCACATTTCATCATATCTATCTAAATATGTAATAATATTAAGGTTTACATGTAGTGACTTTGGACTAGTACCAAAATAATGCTATATAGGCATTTCTAGTCACTTTAAATCATTAAATAATGAACTTAAACCAAAGTAATATTGATCCAACCTTTAATTCTCATTCCTTGTGTTAAGATGTGTGGTGATGACACGTGTCCACATGATCCCATATCTTAAGTGGTGAATATTAAATCTTAGTTAATTTTTTTCAATGAGTAGAAATTACTTTTCTAAAATAAAAGGGATGAAACTATGGAATTAAACTTGTGATGTTTGTGATGATAATAGATCATCAAATGTGTGTCTTAGAATGCTACTTAGCTTAGTTAAGTATTGTTTGGTGATTGTGCACTCCGTATGTATTTATAGATGATAGTACCGACCAAGCTTTCGAGGAGGAGGAGTTCTACCAAGAAGAAGAAGAAGAAAACTTCAACCACTACACCAACCAAGGCAAGCTACTATTAGCAAGCTATCACTATCTAAGTGCAAGCCACCATTAACAATTCAAGCTAACACTTGCAAGTTTAGTGCTTAGCAAATTAGAATCAAACTAGATGGTTTAGCAAAGATGCCTTAAGCATGCTTTGATCACACTCCCTTTTAACTATTAGTACCCCAAGTCTTAGTTACAAGTTTTACCCCTCTTAGGTTATACAAAGTTCTTTACTTAGTTTGAAGGTAGCATAAAAAGTATAAAACTTGACCTATTTAGAACCCTTTAGATGTCATTCTATGGCATGAGATTGAACCCATCTTTTCCACCTTAGTGAACACTCTTAACTTAGTAGTTAGAGTAGATCAAAAACTTGAGTCACTTTAGATGGGAACACTTGGTGAAAATGAATTATGAAAACCTTGGAATGATGAGTCATTCTATTGAGATGTTTTGACATGTGTTGAGAAACACAAAGGATTGATGTTGATGAAAATGTTGAGGCATGAGCCTTAACTCTTTTATAAAACCGATGGTTGGATTCAGATGCGATACCATTCCAAATTTACCGTACAACCACATTACCGGATTTGGGTAAGGCTTAGCTGGAAATTTATATGCATTAGTATTAGTTCCCTCATGGGAGAGGGCTGAGCTGAGGCTACCTCTCACGATGTCCACCTATGCAGTGCCCAAGATGACTGATGGTCATGGTTGGGAGGCCATGCTCATAGGAGAGGTGCTTATACTAGGGTGTATAAAGGGAAAGTTATGTTTGATTATATGCATACTCAGTATGATGATTCAGGGTTATCCCTGACAGATGTATCGAATCTTGTGGTGAAAGTGTACCACCTCTGCAGAGTGTCAAACTATTCGAATAGCCGCATCCGTAGTTATGGACAGTTGGAATGGCCATACTGTTTCGTTGTCAGATGTTTTCTAAATACTTTGAAATGAATGATGAATCTTGACTTGACCACAACAGGGTTGTGTTTATGATAATAGTTTTTCCCAACTTAAGTGATTCTAGAGTTTTACTTTATCTTTCTTTGCTTCAGAACTCAGCTTAGGTTTCAAACTTAACTTGATAGTTAAACATAGAGTTAACACTTTAATCTAGATTCAAAATACTTGTTAGTGGTAGTTTGCGAGTACATAAAGAGTACTCATGGCTTTTGTCCCTGGCTATTATCATGGCCAGACTATGAAGGAGACTATCAAGATGATGGCCAATAGGACGGCTATGATAACTAGGACTATCTTCCTTCGTCAGCATTGCCTGTGCCCCTGAAGATGGACCCCACCGCGACGCTATCTTTTATTTCTGCTGCTTGTTGTTTTAAGACTGGATCATGAGATCCTTATTTGTGTAAGACCTTAAGTATGGTTTGTAATGGATGATATACTGTGATATTCAATCCGTTATGTCTCGCAAAAATGGTAATCCTAGGATTGCGAGGTATGGCATAACGGGCATCTGGAATTAAAAATCCGGGTGTTGACAACCACGCGAAGCCCAACAGACTATTTCATCAACCCAATTAGCTAACTGTCACACGCTATAGGAACCGTGAAGCCTCGGTCATCAGTGAAGCTGAACCATGCAGTCTGCTTCGGCCCATTTCGGCACGTTCATGTACAGCAGCAACCATACCAGGGATAGTGCATAACTGTGCAGGCGCTACTTCCATCTTCAGATAGCTAGCTTCATTCCACTTGCTCCTCCAATATGCTAATTTAATGTGGTAGTTGCAGAGGGTGACCATAACCGTGTATTTGGATTCAGCAGAGATCCTACTTGACAGAAACATTGGGGACAAAGATAAGAATTGTTTGTTAGCGACGTGCTAGCAAACAATTCTAGGTTCGATCTATCTCCGTAATGCCAATAGCCAGCTAGCAGTTACAGATAGTGCGAATAGCAAAAAGAAGAGTAGCTCACCCGTAATTAGCCAGAAGTACTTCTTCCTCGGCAATAGGATCTGCCATCCTTCACGCTGCACAGCTCGTCGGCGGTAGAGGCGGGCTAGAGCGTCGCAACGGCTAGCACGGCATTCAGCATTAGAGCTCGGTACCAGCGAGTAGGCGCAACAACTTGGCGCCGGAAGTCAAATGCCCGAAGGGATCATTATGGTTGGAGAGGGGATTTCAGCGTCACCGATGCTAGGGTTCATGCTAGGGTTCACCGATGCTAGGGTTCATGCAAATGGATTTGTGAATTTGGTCAATGCACAAACCTCCTTTAGTCCCTCGTTTCGCCTACGTGGTTGCCACATTGGCGCTCGTGTCACGGACATATTCCTGACATGAGGGTCCCGACCGTCTACTTCACGGGGCAGTTTCATAGAATGTTTGGATTTGGTAGGGGTCAGATGCGTTTGCCTCGAAATGGCCCCTCTCGGTAGGTTGTGGCCCAACTTTTCAAAACACGGATATTTCAGGCAACTTAGGCACTCGCCCGAGAACTTTGGTACCGCAAATGAACAAGCCCTCCCTGATGCCAGCCTCTCTATACAAGTACTTAACTTTTTTTAAAATCCGACCATTAAACTCTAGGGATGCTGCAGGCTAGAGGGTCCGCAATGTCAGCCTCTCCATAAAGCAATATTGCTAGAAGAAAAAAATGTAAACCTAAGATAATTTTATGTCAAGCACAGATAATCGAACTCAAGACTTCAAAACACATATAAACCATGTGCATTGCAACTACGACAAACATTCTCATTAAAAAGCTTTATAGTACCTATAACTTATATATTAGCCTTCTTAAAAAGATTTTATGTGTCCATGTTATCTCTCTTATTAAAATAAAAGGGAAGCGATCCTGGCATCTCAATTTATTAAATGCCAGATAATGGAGTAGTTTCTTAAAAACATGGGTAGGCGGGTTTTTTTGTTTTAAAGGGCAATTCCAAAAACTCAGAATTAAACATTTTAGGCTATTCTACATCTACTATACTCAATGGGCTATACTCATTCTCCATGGGATCCTTGATAAATATTTAAATGGGTTGTCGTCAGCAAATCTCCTAACCCCTACAAAGCCGAATTAAATAGTTCTGGGCTAAAGTGGGGCCGAATGGGCTAGATTTTACATCCTCTTCAGTAAAATTTGCATTATGCTGTGGCTCGGCTGGATTTGGAACACAGACCTCACTATCGGAGAAAAAAAGCGATAATTCTTTTGACATATATTCGTGTAAAAATATCTAAAGAACAAGGGACACAGACCGCGTGCGCCAAAACTAGACTTGTATCCAATGACTTCACTGTTGGGTCCGCAGCATAGAAAACAAAAAATTTCCTACGATGAGAACTATACGCCAAGATCTATCTACTAGATACAGAGCAACGGGTGGACATACATCCATGGAGAACATACCCTCGAAGACAACGAGTTTTGTTAACGAGTAGGAACTCATGGTTGATGTAGTCGTACGCTTGCCGATCTCAAGATCGTGTGGAAGTCTGAGCGCCGCAAATCAGTAGCGCATCCGTCCTCGCACACACGTTCAAGCTACCGGACAACCTCCACCTCCTCGCTCCAGCGAATCAGCAGAAGCAGCAACTCCTTCCAGACGCAAGGCCACCGGGAACATGTATCTCGCTAATCCGAGACCATGGGAAATATCTAGAGGGGGAGAGAGATCCTTCACGAGGAGGTGTGATTTGTGAGAGGGGAGAAGGGGGATTTATATAGGAGGGAGGGAGACCCCTCCCCTCCCATAGCCGGCGCATGAGGGGGGGGACTCCTCCCCTCCTTCATTCATGTGGTGAACCTCCACTCACATAAACATGGCCTCCAGCCAAAATTCCACTCACATGTATTTAATTTCCACCAAATTAAATGCAACTCTCAATTAATAAAACTCTTTTATTTATTTTATTCAGAATTTTTCTAATTACTTTTATTAAAAAAATTCACATAAAACCCCTTGCAACATTTCAATATCACATGCAGAACCACTTTCTGCAATTTCACCCGAAACAATTCCGGTTTCTATCGAAACATTTCCTGTTTCTATCGAAACATTTCCTGCGCTTTGCAAACCTTTTGTTTGGAACATATGTGCTCGTAAATGGTGTCCGGCAACCCTTAAGTGTGTCACCCTACGTTTCGCGAATAATGCAGACATGATTGAGACTCCTCTCAGATCAATAATCAGAAGCGGGACCTAGAGATCCATACTGACTCCTGCATATTCAACGATGACTTCTGTGATCGTGAGAACCTTTAACGTCAGCAATTTAATCCCTTTGTCTCATGATATAATACATGTCCGAGATTCGATCATCGGTATCCAAATACCTAGTTTGATCTCGTTACCGACATGCACTCTTTTCTCGTTCCCGTGATATAACATTCTAGTGATCACATCACTTGCTTGCAAGCTATCTTAATGTGATATCACCGAGAGGGCCCAGAGTATATCTATCCGTCATCGGGATGGAAAAATCCCACTCTTGATCCATGAGCCTCAACATAACACCTTCATAGCACTGAAACCACCTTTATAGTCACCCTGTTATGGTGTGACGTTTGATGTTATCAAGATACTCTTTCGGTGTTAGCAATTAACATGATCTCATGGTCTAAGGACTAAGACTACTTTGTATGATGTTATAGCAATATAAACATAATGACTTGATCGTAATGCTATACTTCGGATGAATGTTCATCACATCATTTCGCAAATGCCGTGACCTTGTTATTAACAACATCCAATGTCCATGATCAGGAAACCTTGATCATTTTGTTAATCAACAAGCTAGTTTATAAGAGAGGCATAACTAGGAACCCTTTTTGTTTATTAAACACACATGTATTGATGTTGCCTCTCAACACAATTATAGCATGCAAAATAAACATCTATCATATACAAGGAATATATAATAACAACTTTATTATTGCCTCTCAGGGCATATGTCCTTAAGTCTCCCACTTGCACTAGAGACAATAATCTAGTTCACATAGTGATAAATCTAACACCCATGGAGTTCTGGTGTTGATCATTTTTTGCCCTAGGGAGTACTTTAGTCAACGGATCTGCTACATTCAGGTCCGTGTGCACTTTACAAATCTTTATATCTCCATCCTTGACATGCTCGCGGATGGAGTGAAACCGGCGCTTAATATGTTTGGAATTCTTGTTAGACCTTGGTTCCTTGGCGTTGGCTATGGATCCATTGTTGTCACAATATATCACCATTGGGTCCAACGCACTAGGAACCACACCCAGTTCTGTAATGAACTCTTTCATCCAAACTGCCTCCTGCGCCGCTTCTGAAGCAGCAACATATTCCGCCTCCGTTGTTGATCCAGCCACCACAGGTTGTTTGGAACTCCTCCAACTAACTGCTGCTCCGTTCAAGAGAAATACGTATCCGGATTGAGACTTAGAGTCATCCGGATCGGTGTCAAAGCTAGCATCGACATAACACTTAGCGACTAGCTCTTCTTCACCTCCGTATATAAGAAGCATATCCTTAGTTCTTCTCAAGTACTTGAGGATGTTCTTTACCGCTACCCAGTGTTCCGAACTTAGGATCAGATTGGTACCTACTAGTCAAACTAATAGCATGTGCCACATCCGGTCTTGTACATAGCATGGCATACATTATAGAGCCTATGGCCGAGGCATAGGGGATCTTATCCATTATCTCTCTTTCTTCCGCCGTAGCCGCACCTTGAGTCTTACTCAATGTCTTGCCTTGCAACATAGGTAAGAACCCCTTCTTACTTTCGTCCATATTAAACTTCTTTAATATCTTATCAAGGTATGTACTCTGCGATAGCCCAATTAGGCGTCTTGATCTATCTCTATAGATTTTAATGCCTAATATATATGAAGCTTCACCAAGGTCATTCATCGAAAATTTGCTGTTTAGATAACTTTTAACACTGTTTAAAAGATCTATATCATTTCCAATCAATAATATGTCATCCACATATAATATTAGAAATGCCACATTGCTCCCACTCACTTTCTTGTAAATACAAGCCTCTCCATAAGTTTGGACAAATCCAAACTCTTTGATCACCTCATCAAAGCGGAGATTCCAACTCCGGGATGCTTGCTTCAGTCCATAGAGGGATCGCTGAAGTTTGCACACCTTATCAGCATCCTTAGGATCGACAAAACCCTTAGGTTGTATCATATACAACTCTTCTTCAATATTACCATTGAGGAACGCAGTTTTGACATCCATCTGCCATATTTCATAATCGAAATATGCAGCAATTGCTAACATAATCCTAACCGACTTAAGCATCGCTACGGGAGAGAATGTCTCATCGTAGTCAACTCCTTGAATTTGTCGAAACCCCTTTGCAACAAGTCGAGCCGTATAGATGGTTACATTACCATCAGCATCAGTTTTTCTTTTGAAAATCCATTTATTCTCAATGGCCTTTCGATCGTGAGGTAAGTCCACCAAGGTCCAAACCTGGTTTTTGTACATGGATTCCATCTCGGATTTCATGGCTTCTAACCATTTGTTGGAATAAGGGCTCATCATCGCTTCTTCATACGTCACAGGGTCATCTATTTCATCAATCATGAAATTCATAACAGGATTGCCGTACAGTTTAGGAGCTGCACGTGTCCTGCTTGACCTGCGAAGTTCGGTAGTGTCCTCTTTCAGAGTTTCATGATAAATATCATTAGCTCTCTATTCATTAGGTGAAGTCAACTCCGAAACAACTTTCGGTGCTGCGCCACTCACCATTTCATGAAGAGAAGGTTCAATAACCTCTTCGAGTTCTACCTTCCGACTACTCACACCTTTTGCGAGAAACTCCTTCTCAAGAAAGGATCCATTCTTGGCAACAAAGACCTTGCCCTCGGATTTGTGATAGAAGGTATACCCAATCGTTTCCTTAGGGTATCCTATGAGACGCATTTTTCCGCTTTGGGTTCCAGTTTATCCGGTTGAAGTTTCTTCACATAAACATCGCATCCCCAAACTTGAAGAAATGACAGCTTAGGTTTGTTTCCAAACCATAATTCATACGGTGTATTTTCAACGAATTTAGATGGTGCCCTATTTAAAGTGAATGCAGCGGTTTCCAGTGCATAACCCCAAAATGACAGTGGCAAGTCAGTCAGAGACATCATAGATCGAACCATATCCAATAAAGTACGATTACGACGTTCTGACACACCATTACATTGTGGTGTTCCGGCAGGAGTGAGTTGTGAAACTATTCCACAATCTTTCATATGTGTGCTAAACTCGTAACTAAGATACTCTCCTCCACGGTCGGACCGCAGAAATTTGATCTTTCTGTTATGATGATTTTCCACTTCATTCTGAAATTCTTTGAACTTTTCGAAGGTTTCAGACTTATGTTTCATCAAATAGATATACCCGTATCTACTCAAATCATCCGTGAAAGTAACAAAATAACGATATCCACCTCGCGCCGACACGCTCATTGGTCCACACACATCAGTATGTATGATTTCCAATAAATCTGTCGCCCGTTCCATTGAACCGGAAAACAGCGTTCTAGTCATCTTGCCCATAAGGCATGGCTCACATGTATCAAATGATTCAAAATCAAGTGATTCCAAAAGTCCATCAGAATGGAGTTTCTTCATGCGTTTAACGCCAATATGACCTAGATGGCAGTGCCACATATATGCAGATATATAATTATCAAGTTTAATCCTTTTAGCATCAACATAATGAATATGCGTAATATTACTATCGAGATCCAATAGAAATAAACCATTCAACACAGGTGCATGACCATAAAAGATATTATTCATATAAATCGAACAACCATTGTTTTCAGACTTAAACGAATAATCACTTTGCATCAAACGTGATCCGGATACAATGTTCATGCTCAGTGCAGGCACCAAATAACAATTATTTAGGTTTATAACTAATCCCGACGGCATATGGAGAGGTAGCGTTCCGACGGCAATCACATCAACTCTTGATCCATTGCCGACCCGCATCGTGACCTCATCCCTTGCTAATTGTCGCTTGTTTCGCAGCCCCTGAATCGAGTTACACATATTAGCAACTGATCCCGTATCAAATACCCAGGTGCTACTGCGAGTACTAGTCAAGTACACATCAATAACATGTATATCACATATACCTTTGTTTGCCTTGCCGGCCTTCTTGTCCGCCAAATACTTGGGGCAGTTGCGCTTCCAATGGCCAGTCCCCTTGCAATAGTAGCACTCGGTATCAGACTTACGGCCAGATCGGGTATTCTTTTCAGGCGCGACAACAGATTTGCCACCCTTCTTTCCCTTCTGCTTGCCTTTCTTGTCCTTCTTGAAACCGGTGGTCTTATTGATCATCAACACTTGATGTTCTTTCCTAATCTCCACTTCTGCAGTCTTAAGCATTGACAGAAGCTCGGGAAGAGACTTCTTCATGCCATGCATATTATAGTTCATCATGAAGCTCTTGTAGCTAGGTGGCAGAGATTGGAGAACACGATGTATGCCTAAGTCAATGGGAATCGTTATTCCCAAGGACACAAGCTTATTGGCGTACCCAGACATTTTGAGTACGTGCTCACTAACGGAGCTATTCTCTTCCATCATGCAGCTAAAGAACCTTTCAGAAGCATTATAACTCTCTACGGCAGCATGGGTATCGAAAATCATTTTCAATTCTCCCATGGTATCAAAGGCATTGCCATTTTCGAAACGTTTTCGAAGTTCTGGCTCTAGCCCATACAGTATGCCGCAATGAACTAAGTTGTGGTCCTCCTGACGAGTTATATAGACGTTATTTTCCTCGTCAGGGGCATTAGGAGCTGGTGGGGAGCCTAGCGGCGCCTCTAGCACATATTGCTTTTGTGCAGCAGTGAGGAGAATCCTCAAATTCATAGCCCAGTTGGTGAAGTTGCTACCATTCGCAGCAAGCTTCTCTTTCTCCATGAACACATTGAAATTAAAAGCAGGTGGTGCCATCTACAACAGAATTTGTAAAATAATTTTAGACTAAGTTTATGATAGATTGAGTTCGACTAATCCAAATTACTAATGAACTCCCACTCAAAAACGACATCCCTCGTGTCCTTTTGGTGATTACATGAACCAAATCCACTACACCAAGTCCGATCATCACGTGAGTCGGTGTAGCTTCAAAGGCGAGCATCTATATGGGAATCATATCAACTATATGACTCATGCTTAACCTTTCGGTCCATGTTTCGAGGCCATGTCTGTACATGCTAGGCTCGTCAAGTAAGAACCTTAGTATTCGCGTGTGTAAAACTGTCTTACACCCGTTGTATGAAAGCGTAGAGTCGAGAACACCCGATCATCACGTGATGCCTCAAAACACGATCCATAGAACGGTGCATACTTAAGGAAGAACACATTTTATCTTGATATCTAAAAGAGGGATCATCTTATAATGCTATCAAAAGCGCCAAACTAGCAATATAAGATGCTAACATCTAATGTGTGAAGTGAGGTGATATGGTCCATGCATTTGATCTCTATCACTTGCATCGTGGTATGATCTCTATCATTCCTTTGTGTGTAAGACCAAGGTCTATGGAACTTACACGTTGACTGTGTTGTAAGAGTATCTACCATACATCTACTTACAACAATACCATATCAATACACTAGCCCAGCAACGATCTAAACTAGACGCCTCTAATTTATCAATTGCAAGTTTTACGTGGCTTAGGGCTTTCGGAGATAGAACCGGTCTTACCTACGAACATGAACCACAACAAGGATAACCAAGTTATTAGCAACTCGTTGTAAATCAGATATTGACTATAGTAGGAGACACAGACACCCGCCAGCCACTTATGCAAAACTAGTTGCATGTCAGTCGTGGAACAGGTCTCATGTATGATGACATGTAAGGTTGGTCCGGGCCACTTCATCCCACTATGCCACCAATATCCAAAATACATAGAAGATGCAATAACATGATCATCATCGCCCACATATCAACATATGTGTACTACCCGTGCAAAGCACCTACGCATAGATCAGGCTCTGATACCACTGTTGGGTCCGTAGCATAGAAAACAAAATTTTTCCTACGACGAGAACTATACGCCAAGATCTATCTACTAGATAGAGAGCAATGGGTGGACATACATCCATGGAGAACATACCCTCAAAGACAACGAGTTTTGTTAACGAGTAGGAACTTGTGGTTGATGTAGTCGTACGCTTGCCGATCTCAAGATCGTGTGGAAGTCCGAGCGCCGCAAATCAGGAGCGCATCCGTCCTCGCACACACGTTCAAGCTACCGGACAACCTCCACCTCCTCGCTCCAGCGAATGAGCGGAAGCAGCAACTCCTTCCAGACGCAAGGCCACCAGGAACATGTATCTCGCTAATCCGAGACCATGGGGAATATCTAGAGGGGGAGAGAGATCCTTCACGAGGAGGTGTGATTTGTGAGAGGGGAGAAGGGGGCACGAGGAGGTGTGATTTGTGAGAGGGGAGAAGGGGGATTTATATAGGAGGGAGGGAGACCCCTCCCCTCCCATAGCCGGCGCATGAGGGGGGGGGGACTCCTCCCCTCCTTCATTCATGTGGTGAACCTCCACTCACATAAACATGGCCTCCACCCAAAATTCCACTCACATGTATTTAATTTCCACCAAATTAAATGCAACTCTCAATTAATAAAACTCTTCTATTTATTTTATTCAGAATTTAGTTAATTACTTTAATTAACAAACATTCACATAAAACCCCTTGCAACATTTCAATATCACATGCAGAACCACTTTCTGCAATTTCACCTGAAACAATTCCGGTTTCTATCGAAACATTTCTTGTTTCTATCGAAACATTTCCTGCGCTTTGCAAACCTTTTGTCTGGAACATATGTGCTCCTAAATGGTGTCCGGCAACCCTTAAGTGTGTCACCCTATGGTTCGAGAATAATGCAGACATGATTGAGACTCCTCTCAGATCAATAATCAGAAGCGGGACCTGGAGATCCATACTGACTCCAGCATATTCAACGATGACTTCTGTGATCGTGAGAACCTTTAACGTCAGCAATTTAATCCCTTTGTCTCATGATATAATACATGTCCGAGATTCGATCATCGGTATCCAAATACCTAGTTTGATCTCGTTACCGACATGCACTCTTTTCTCGTTCCCGTGATATAACATTCTAGTGATCACATCACTTGCTTGCAAGCTATCTTAATGTGATATCACCGACAGGGCCCAGAGTATATCTATCCGTCATCGGGATGGAAAAATCCCACTCTTGATCCATGAGCCTCAACATAACACCTTCATAGCACTGAAACCACCTTTATAGTCACCCTGTTACGGTGTGACGTTTGATGTTATCAAGATACTCTTTCGGTGTTAGCAATTAACATGATCTCATGGTCTAAGGACTAAGACTACTTTGTATGATGTTATAGCAATATAAACATAATGACTTGATCATAATGCTATACTTCGGATGAATCTTCATCACATCATTTCACAAATGTTGTGACCTTGTTATTAACAACATCCAATGTCCATGATCAGGAAACCTTGATCATCTTGTTAATCAACAAGCTAGTTTATAAGAGAGGCATAACTAGGAACCCTTTTTGTTTATTAAACACACATGTATTGATGTTTCCTCTCAATACAATTATAGCATGCAAAATAAACATCTATCATATATAAGGAATATATAATAACAACTTTATTATTGCCTCTCAGGGCATATTTCCTTCATTCACTTGGTACCCTCTCATTTCTGTCCAAAACACATCCAACGGTTCCGATGACACACACGCAAAAGCTCTAGTGCAAGCAGCCCAGCAGCAGCGATAGAACTTTTTTACAAATTCAGTAGCATTTGAAAGATCCACTAGTATAGAATAAGATAGAAAAAATATCGACAAATTCCTAGTTCATATTTAGTAGCACTTGACCAATTCTGCAGCATTCCAAAGTGACTATTTCATCTATACAGACACTGAAACTCAATAGCAGTACAAAGAGAACCCGTTCATGTTTCAACTCTAAAAACCTTGTCGCGTGATCAGTTTGCCCTTTTCTCCAAACACACTCGATCATTGGAGCAAGCAAAACTGACGATCAAGTATGCTTTTGTGTGCATACCTCCTCTTCACATCAATACCAGTGTGACCCCCATATATGCATCCCAAAATGCCCAAGCCTCATCTAGATTGTGACAAAGCCAAGTTTAAAAAGGAAAGCAAGACCATCTACTGCACTTGATCTAAACAAGTACCATTACATCAGTATTAGTTCTAAAAAATACCTTAGTAATAGTAACGACATAACACTTGACAGATTGAGTATCATTTGAAGATTGAGCAGTACAGAATAAGACAGATAAAATATCTACAGATTCCTTGTTCATATTCAGCACCACTTGACAGATTCAGCAACATTTCAAAGTGATTGATTCAGCAGAACAGACAATGGCGAAAAGAAATGACAGATTCAGCAATGCAGACATTGAAATTCAATAGTTGTAGCAGGGCATGACTCAAAAGGAAAGAGACTCCATATTCAGCACTCGATCGGTCGATCTGAACAAGTACCAGTACATATGTATTACTACAAAATAGATTAGCACTAGCAAGTTAAGACCTCCATACAATATACTCGGCATAACGCAACAGCGTGTCCAGTGTTGGCCAGGTAACGCTTTCTTTCCTACCTATTACGCTTTCCTTGTCACACCGTCGCCTGTGGGCCCACTATGTCAGTAGCGTACATTGGAAATAGGTATACATTGCCGCAAACTTGTTTCACGTCTCACCATACAAATTGAATTTGTCACCAACATAAAGTAGTAATTAATTAGTACGACGTTACATATCTTAACATTGGGATCATCACAAAGACTATTTAGATGTTTTATCTCACTTTTGAAACTTGTAGATGCAATACTCCTATTCCACAGGGAATTCTTGAACGCTTCAAAAGCTTCCAGGTAACATCGTGGCTGCGACAGGTACGACCTGAGCCCTTCCAGGGCATTTGGCCGACGATGGCTACTCGTCAGCTCAGATGTTGCCACCATTTCGACCGCATGGAGCTCATGCCACAAAGACAGCGACCAAAGCTTCACCTTGTACCGCAGTGATTCACACGCCCCAGAACTGATGAACCGGGGGGATATGACGATGTTCATGGTGTGGCCATCAATTTGGGTGATGAACACGGTGCCTTCTTTCCCGATGCCGATGATATCCGCTCTCCGTGAGCCTCTTGTGGGCACCAGCTTAGACGGCTCCCAGTGTTTGTGGCTATAGGGCATTATGGGCGTAGTCCTCGAGTGGGCAACTCTGAGGTGGGGGACGAGCTCTACCATAGGTGTTAGCTCCACCGAAAAGGTGATGAACTCGCATCCAGGCTCCTTGCAGACTTGCTGGCCGTGAAAGCACCAGATTATGTGGTCGTAGACGTCGTTGTAGGGGATGAATGTCCCGTAGTGGTCATTCGGGCATCTGCTACCTTATTCGCTCATGACTTGGCGGTACAGCTCCTTAGAGCATGCAGCCAACTGGGTGGTGCTGGTAGTGTCCAGACGCATAGCGATTTCATTGAAAATATTGTTGCCGACCTTGCTCCAGACGCCGTGCAGTGGGTTGTGCGTCGATTGCGACATCAGGATGGATTGGGGGAAGAGGTCGGACCAGAGTATGACTATCGGGGGACTTTTGGAGAGGGGTGGCGTGGCCTGCAAGATTCGATGCAGCGGGCAAGATGGTAAGGAAAATGTGTGAAGCGCGCACTGGAGACGATCCAAAATGCGAGGCCAGGCGGCATTGGTTAGTGGGGATAAAAACAGCCGAGATGGGAAAGATGAGATGGCTCTTTGAATGAGGTTTTTTTCGCAAGGCCTCTGGAGATGCATCCAAGACGCCGGTTAGTTTGGCTGGCACGCTATAGTGCACTAAATTAACCATCCGAAATCCTAGCGCATTTTATAGCTAGGCCGGCATGCTGTCGTGCGCTAAATTAACCATGTCACAACCTGGGCCATTACAGCTAGGCCGGCACGCTGCCGTGTATGCCGACTAGAGTTACTACTGCTGTCATGTTTGACCAGATGATGTTTATTTATAGCTTCTATTTTCCTAAAAAAAATAGTACTCCTACCTAGTAGTAATACACTTGTACCAGTACAATATGTATTACTAGTAGTAATACACTTGTACCAGTACAATATGTATTACTACTAGTAGTAGAGTACAACGAACAATCATCTCGTTAGTTCCGTTTCATACAGGAGTTGTACTACACCTACCCACTTGATTGTTAGGTACACCAACATAGCACAACTCTTGTATGTGGTGGAACTAACAATATGATTGTTTAGTTTGCTAAAAAGGATTATACTGTGGAACAAGAGGTAATACAATACTAGCAGTAGTACACTAGATGTTTGTTTTGCAGTTTTGCTGCAAACATAGTATAGTAAATACCTCCACATTGGAGCCTAGCACGATCAAGTACCACGGTGTTCCAACACGATGCATGATAACGGAAGGTGTTCAAGCACCTCTTTACAGAATAGTTATAATTAGAAGCGAATAGTCACTATATTAATACACCTATGGTATAGTAAATTTTCGATCAAATGATGGGTGATAACCTGCACATCTGATCACCTTCGCACAGTTATCATGATCAAATACTATCACCTTAAAGGAAGTGGTGGTAAGCTTCTTGAATACCAGAAAGTATCCTACCTTCAAGTCATGTGCTTTCACAAAATGTAGCCATCCTTTGTCAAGGATTACCTTGCCATCTTGCTTCTTTAGCTCGACGTTCCATATCTTCAGCTTGATGGCCTCTAGATACTCACCGCAAAATGTTGGCAAAAAGGAGTTGGGTATGCTCCGCACGTCTAACCCTCTCGATATTAACAACATCTTACAGAACTAATCACATGTGTTCTCCACGTGGGTGTTCCTGGCTCGCCCCTCCATCCAGACTACACAAGGCTCTCTTGTCTTCTTTGATGATGAGTCTATCCAAGCTTGAGATTCTTACCCGAACACTGCAAAAAAATCCCGTGGACAGATAATGTCTCTACCAGCTGTCAATAATTGTGAAATAGTACAGTATTAGCTAATAGAGTACAATACAAGATCAACTAAGAAAGTAAAGTGGAGCAATTTTCTTATCAAAGTACACAAATTAAAGTCTTAACTCTAGCTAGCATGAGCGCCGGTATATTAGTACTACTTCCAAGGTCTAGGCATCACATTAGTGCAGTCCTTTATCGAGCAGTACAGATACCGAACACCCAAGAACAGACGAACGGACGAACATGATGAGCTCTATCTGCTACTGATGCTAGAGATGCATAGATATACTTAAAGTTTTTGCAAAAATCAGGATAGGGCAGCAGCAGCCCTAACTTGCCCAAATTAAAGGGACCTCCGCCCCTGAGACCAATCTAAAGCAAAACATGTTGAGTGGCCTCCCAAATCATCATCAACCATGGATCAATCAATACAAAATTTGAACTTATTATTACAGTTCACCGTAGATCTAGCCCTAGAACTAGCTTGCATGTGTAAAACTGAACTGTAGTATACAAACGGGTTAAATGCACTAGATGAGAACTATACTCAACACCAACCCAATGTTAACCAAGCGTTAATAAAAGCTTGACCGCGTCTCATTATCAAGATCAAGGGTTTCGGGGATTATGTACATACCGCACTGCCACTGCGATGTCTGATGGATGTGGCAGCTCTATAGATGAGGTCATAGGGCCCGCCACCCACAGCCGACCCGCCTAAGACGAGTAAGTTGTGGTGGTGGTGGTCGTCAATGGAGGGAAGCGCAATGGATATTAAGGAGTGATGTGTGAGAGAGGGCTGGGGCTGGTGAGGGAATAAATGCGGCGAGGTTAGACGAATGTTGTAGACAAAGCAAACCTTGCCACCAATACAGTACTACTAATTGTCATGCCAAAATTAATAGCCTAGAAAATTGGACAAGTCAGCTTGAGTGCTTGAATAGGGAAACATCAAACACATACTATGAGAGTATATTATTACGTACATGGTGCCTAGTACAAGCAATAGTGGAAATGATGTTGCAAGTACTGATACTACAATACTGTATGAAAGTATATTATTACGTACATGGTGCATAGTGCAAGCAATAGTGGAAATGATGTTGCAAGTACTGATACTATAATACAGTATGAAAGTACTACGTACGTAGTATTGTACATTACATGGTGACAAGTACTAGCTACAAAAATGATGTTGCGAGTGCTCATAATCAGTTTTCGATATTTTCGTCAAACTTCACATAGTTCTAACGAGACAGGGTTGACACGAACCACATTGGCGCCTCGAACATTTTCTCCCTATGTTCTGCTCCAGTGTAGTTAAGTGATGAACCTATGGTACCCCCCCCCATTGACGTGCATGCAGCTGGAATCTAGAACTGGTTGTGGGCGATGTTCGCAGCGCACGTGTGTAGCAAACACACAGTCTCCTCTGAACACTGGCAGAGCTTCGTCAACATTGGCAACACCAGGTTCAGGGTTTGTAGGGGGCTCGAGGATGAATGGATGGTTGATTCCCACAAACACTGACATCCTTTCAAGATTATCCCTTCTGATCTAGTCCGGTGCTACAGGGTCATCCAAATTAAGGGCCCTCTAGAAAACGTGGCAGCGGAGCGAGGGTTAAGAGAGCAGTTCTCTACCGATGTATGATACTGGATTATCATGGCTGCTTGTTCATGCACCACTGGTGTGAATCCACAAGATATCCTAGCCAAGCTCTGCCAAGTACCAGCTGCGTAATGCAATATCTTTAGCCTCGACATTGTCATCGGCTTGGACATTTGCTGGCACTTCAATTACTGGAGCCTGTATGACACGTGGGCCTGCAAGTATACCTGTGTGTGCATTTTAGTTAGCAAAAGTATCACGAACAATGCAGTTGTAAGTAATTTATAAATTTAACTTTTAAATAACGGGACTCACTCCACTTGTTTGGTTCCCAGACAAGAACATCTCCTCGTGGTTCTGTCACCGCGTATATGTGATCAATAGAACCGCTGATTAGACACGTGGCAATGGCATCGACATATGTTGCTGGTGCAAGATAGTCATTTCGAAGGATAATCCAGTCCATGTCATAAGGAAAATCTATGGTAGCAATGAATTTGTCAAACACCGCCATCACGTTGTAGTGCCGTTGGTTGTCAAATCTGTACGGTTTCTTTGCTATTTGTATCTTCAGCAGCTCAATATTCGCGTGCTTGTAGAGGTAAGTGTATGGGGGCCGGGTAAACACTGGTTACCCGATGGATAAATATCAACATGTCGCACACGTGGTAGCTCGATACATGCCATGATGTAGATGTTTCGGAGGTACCAGCGCCCCGGGTGCTTTGCAATCGCAATCCAATCTCCATTAACACCAACCCAGCAACCCTTGTTTTCAAATCCTTCATCATCCCATGTTCCGGGTATGTCATCATCAACTGGTACAAATGCTTGTATTATTGGATTGTCTAGTGGCATCAGCAACGCGTCAATGCCCTGCAACAGATTTTCTTCATATCTAGGGGCATGCAAGGTGTTTGACCAAGGGGGAGTGCTAGCTAGCTTTGCGGAAAAACTACTATTTGAAAGATGTAGAAACGTGATGAATAAATCATGAATGCATGCAGACAAACACACCAAGGAATAAGGTCTTGTTTGCATTAAAGAAAAAGTGTAGGAATAGTTAAGTTTCCTATGCTGGCACTGTTTAAAAAAAACGCAGGCAATTTTCCCATGATTTATTAACAAGATTAGGGGCCTCTTTCGATCAATGGTTTTTAAAAAACGTATGAATAGGAAAAACACAGGATTGACATGGTAGGTACAGTAGTTTCATATTAGAAATTACAAAATGCAGGAATTTTGTAACAGGTGTCTTTGGATGGTGAATAGGAAACAAACACAGGAGTTTTACAGAAAATATAGTGTGAGCTCATTGGACTTCTCAAAGGAGAAATAGAATGAGGTTGGAGCTCATGTTTAGATTCTTATGGAATGGAGGGCATAGGAACTAAGAAGGGACTCCATAGGAATTCGATATCTTCCAACATCCTATGGCTTAGAATCCTCCAAAACTCATATGCAATTCTTCATGTCCAAATTGGACTTCATATTCAAATTCCTACATGCACAAAGAACAAGAATGAGGTCCCAAGAGACACAATAACATCATAAATATACTCTCTCGTGAGGTTTGACTTTGATTTTGCCATGTTTTAAAGTAATCCTATGTTTTTGTATTCATGTAAAACAAATAGCCAACTTTTTATAGAAATCTTGTGTTGTAAAACACACGAAACTTAAAATATAACGTCATCCTTGATTATCCAATACACCTTCCGTTACGGGTATCAACAATCCCAGTCGTTCTTATGTTTTCAGATTAGTATGTTTGGAGGAGTGGGGGGACACTCAAGCAAAAGTCTTGGGCCTCTTTCAATTGTAGGATTGAGAACACATGAATTTCACAGGTTTGTCGGTGAAAAACAAGCGATTATAAAATGTAGGAAAACTACCTACATGAATGGCACGATGAGAGTTGAGCCTCATCAAGTAGATGTTCCAATTCCTACGGGATTTAAGCATGAGTGTGGGGTTGCAGTTCAAATTAATTTGGGTACCACGATTCCTTTGATCCAAATGTAATCCATAGGAAAGAATCTAAGGATTCGAATCCTACAAAAATCATGCAAAACTTATTTTACCTGCTCGTCATGGTCTAGTGGCCATGTCTGTGGGTCAGAGTGAAATAGGCAGAGCAAACCAAATGGGAGACCAGGATCTTCCGCAATCCCTCGACACATGTCAACCATGCCGCGAGCTAGGCGAGCGGTGCTCAGAAGATCGGCGCGACTGGTGATGTTTCTCAGCGGTCCATAGTGGAGGTTACCAAATCCGATTGCCTGGCTGTAGCGCATAGATATCTTACGCTTCATCGCTCTAGATGTCGTTCCAGGAAAGAGTACTACGGAAGATTAGTCGGGATGGGGTGGTGGTTTCCACCTTTCTTCAAGGGTGGAGAGGGGCTACGATGGTGCACAAGCGGCCAGAGCGGTAGAGGAAGATGATGAGGGGCGCGGAGTGGTTCTCCTCTGGTTGTCGGATCGACTACTCCGACCCGGTATATTAGGGCAAAACTAACGCGGGACGATAACATAGATGCTTATGCAAAAAAGGAATAATAACAGAAAATTAGATATATTTCTTAAACGCTCCAGCCCGCAATGTTGGCCCCTATTTTGAGGCGCTACTTTTTTTCTGATAGGTAGCTAGGGATAGCAAATCACACTATGCCAAAGAAAAAAAGTTCGAAATATCCTCAAATTTGTTTTGCATGTGGGGATGGTGATGCCACGCCGAAGGACAGAGAAAACACAATTTGTTCTGAATGCACATATACTACTCCCTCCGATCCATATAATGTTCTCAGATTTATCTAGATTAGAATGTATATAGTCATGTTTTCGTGCTAGATTATTCTAATGGTTGGAAACTCCGAGTGGCAATATTGTTACCATGACATGATTCACCCATTTACTCCCAAATATGGGAACATAACGGATGGTGGGAGAACAATTTACATCAAGGACCTAAAAATGGAGAAAATTACATAAAGATCCTTACATTTAGCATGAAGCACCCTAAAATTAAGCAAGGGAAATAGTCGGGTCTGGCTCATTCTCGAGAGAGAAGAGCCATACTCTTCCTACTAACTTCTCTTGGTTTGTTTTCAAAATATATGGCCAAATTTGGCGGCGTGAAAATTCTTGGACATGGTATCATCATCAGCTTAAAGTATGATGTAGATATGTCCATGAACTTGGTCGTTCGTCTTGAAATCCAAGAATGTTCATACTCATCGACAACTAATAAAGTGAAATACATTTAAATTTTACCACTTGGTTTTAGGTTCGAATTTTACACGTAAGGACGGATGGATTAGCACGAAGCACCCTAAAATTAAGCAGGGAAAACATTTATGCTTTGCTCCTTCTCGAGAGAAAAACTGATCGACCCATACTCTTCATACTACTTCCTCTTCATTTATTTTCAAAATATGGAGAAATTTGGCGGCATGGAAATTCTTGGATATGGGATCATGAATCATCAGCATAAAGTATGATGTAGATATGGCAATGACCTTGGTTGTTCATCTTGAAATCCAAGAATGTTCATACTCATCGAGAACTAATAATCTTAAATACGTTTAAATTTTACCACTTGCTTTTAGGTACAAATTTTACACGTACGGACGGTGGGAGTACATTTTATATCAAGGACCTAAAAAGGTAAAATAACATCGAGGTCCATACATTTAGCACGAAGCACCCTAAAATTAAGCAGGAAATAGTCATGTTTTGCTCCTTCTCAAGAGAAAAGTTGATCGATCCATACTCTTCATACTACTTCCTCTTCATTTGTTTTCAAAATATGGCCAAATTTGGCCGCATGCAAATTCTTGGATATGAGATCATGAATCATCAACATAAAGTATGATGTAGATATCTCCATGACCTTGGTCATTCGTCTTAACTCCAAGAATGTTCATACTCATTAACAACTGATAATCTTAAATACATTTAAATTTTACCACTTGCTTTTAGGTTCGAAATTTACACGGACACACGGTGGGAGTACATTTTACACCAAGGACCTAAAAAGGTAAAATTACATCGAGGTCCATACATTTAGCATGAAGCACCCTAAAATTAAGCGGGGGAAATAATAGTCATGTTTCGCTCCTTCTCGTGAGAGAAGCTAATCGAACCATACTCTTCATACTACTTCCTCTTTGTTTATTTTCAAAATATGGCCAAATTTGGGGGCATGCAAATTCTTGGATATGTATCATGAATCATTGGCATAAAGTATGATGTAGATATGTCCATGAGCTTGGTTGTTCGTCTTGAAATCCCAGAATGTACATACTCATCGACAAATAATAATCTTAAATATGTTTAAATTTTACAACTTGCTTTTTGGTTCGAATTGTACATGGACGGTCGGAGTACATTTTATATCAAGGACCTAAAAAGGGTTAAATTACATCTAGGTACATACATTTAGCACGAAGCACCCTAAAATTAAGCAGTGAAAACAGTCATGTTTTCCTCCTTCTAGAGAGAGAAGCTGACTGAGCCATACTCTTCATACTACTTCCTCTTTGTTTGTTTTAAAAATATGGCCAAATTTGGCGGCATGCTAATTCTTTGTTATGGGATAGTGAATCATCAGCATAAAGTATGATGCAGATATGTATGACCCTGGACGTTCGGCTTGAAATGGAAGAATTTTCATATTCATTGACAACTAATAAGCTTAAATACGTTTAAATTTTACCGCTTGATTTTATGTTCAAATTTTACACGGACTGTGGGAGTACATTTTATAGCAAGGACGTAAAAAGGTAAAATTACATCGAGGTCTATACATTTAATTAGCACGAAGCACCCTAAAATTAAGTAGGGAAAACAGTCGGGTTGGCTCCTTCTCGAGAGAGCACCTGGTCGAGCCATACTCTTCGTACTACTTCCCTCTTTGTTTGTTTTCAAAATATGGCCCAATTTGGTGTCATGAAATTCTTAGATATGGGATCGTGAATCATCGATGTAAAGTATGATGTGGATATGGCCATGACCTTGGCCGTTCGGCTTGAAATCCAAGATTATTCATACTCATTCACAACTAACCTTAAATTCGTTTAAGTTTTACCACTAACTTGTAGGTTTGTATTTTACACGAATGGTAGGAGTACATTTTACATCAAGGACCTAAAAAAGGGAAATTACATCAGGGTCCATACATTTAGCATGAAGTATCCTAAAATTAAGAAAATAAAACAGTCTGGTTCGGCTCCTTCTCGAGAGAGCAGCTGATCGAGTCGTACTCTTCGTAGTACTTCCTCTTCATTTGTTTTCATCAAGGATCTAAAAGGGGGAAATTACATCGAGGTACATAAATTTAGCACGAAGCCCGCCTTAAAATTATTCAAAGCAAAATAGTCGGGTTTGGCTCCTTCTCGAGAAAGAACCTAAACAAGCCATACTCTTTGTACTACTTCCTCTTTGTTTCTTTTCAAAATATGGCCAAATTTTGCGTCATACAAATTCTTCAATATGGCATCTGAATCATCAGCATAAAGTATGATGTACATATGTCCATGACCCTGGTCGTTTGGCTTGAAATGTAAGAATGTTCATACTCATTGACAACTAATAAGCTTAAATACATTTAAATTTTACCAGTTGCATTTGTGTTCGAATTTTACACGGATGGTGGGAGTACATTTTACAACATGGACCTAAAAAGGGGTAAAATTACATCGAGGTCCATACATTTAGCATGAAGCACCCTAAAATTAAGTAGGTAAAACAATCATGTTTGGCTCCTTCTCGAGAGAGAAGCTAATCGATCCATCTCTTCATACTACTTTCTCTCTGTTTGTTTTCAAAATATATGGCCACAGTTGGTGGCATGAAAATTTGTGGACACGGTATCATCATCGGCATAAAGTATGATGTACATATGTCCATGACTTTGGTCATTCTTCTTGAAATCCAAGAATGTTCATGCTCATCGACAACTAATAATCTTAAATACGTTTAAATGTTACCACTTGCTTTTAGGTTCAAATTTTACACGGACGGTGCGAGTACATTTAACGTCAATGACCTAAAGAAGGTAAAATTACATCAACAGCCATATATTTATGTCTAAAAACTTATCTTGTGGTATTCAGATCCATATTTTTCGGAGTTTCTTTACGTAAAAGAACAATCTTGTCATCACTCGAAAAATTGAGAATTAAATGTTCTTTTGTGATAGTTGGAAACTAACACTGACGACATTGTTTACTACATGAAGATGCACCCATCTACCTCTGAAAATACGTTTAATTCAATAGCAATCAATTGCCCTTACTTGTGTAGATGTTAAGAATGGAAAAGAAGATCCAATGGTTAGCAATGTTTGGATTTGCCGATCTTGATCCAACAGTCAATGTTCGAAGTTATCCGTACAATATACAATGGTATGGTATGGTATTTTAAGAGATAAGACAAGATAAAGATAAGATAAGAAGTACTGTGAATGGCCGATCTTTTGAGTAACCTTCCCTCCCGATGTTTGGGAAGCAAGTGAAAATTTCGAAAACTAGAAAAGTTTGAATATTCTTGCCACCAAGGACCAAAGTGGTTTCCTTCCTATGTACTCCTCATCCCTACTCCACACCAACGCGGCTGCCGAACACGCCAGAGAGACCGAGCCACTGTACCAAGGCACACATGCACAGCACCACGCTGTGGACGAGGGAGATATCAACCGGGCCAGTGCTCGAGGGGAAAGGGGAGGAGAGAGGGAGGATGGATGGTGAGAGGCATCAAAGGAGAGAGAAAACACACAATTTGTTTTACGTGCATAGTCCTAAAAATTACTACTAGTAGAGTGGCCACAGGAGTACCTCGTGTTAGGAACCCATCATAACTTTCCTCTGACATCGAACCACCTTCAACTCCTCTTTGGTGATGCCCTTTACCCTGCCTACGTTTTATTCTCTCAACATGTACAACGCGTGGACAGAGGTGAGCATATGTCTAAGCAAAGAAATCAGTACTACTACTAATGTACTACTAATATACTATTTGCTTTTTCCCTAATAAGGGCATCAATAATGTGTGCAAAACCACATATGGCATCCGCTAAGGTTCACCATATACATTATGGAGAAAATAAAGTTTGTATCTTTAAGCCTAAGGTGCACTTTAAGCTTGTGGGTTCCCCATAGAGAATAGAAAATCATTTCCCCTCTGACCCTATTTCGTGTGATCGTTTTCAAAAGGTGTTCAAAATTTTCATGATGCAAAATCTTAGCGAGAAGTCGAACCACTCGTCAAAACTCTCTGCGGTTTCTGATATATTAATTACCCGCTCGATGGGTACCTCCAAAATCTTTTTCAGAAAACTTTTAAAGCAACCTACAATTTATTACTTGTAGTGCAAGTTTGATCTAATTTCATTAAATTCAAGATCAATCTATCGCACTTAGTTGTAGGTCAAGTTTGACCTAATTTCATTAAACTATCAAGATGAAAAATCTTAGCAAGAAGATGAATCTATCGTCAGATTTAATATTCTCTAATTAAAAATAGGGGATCATGTTGACACATGTAATCACCACCTACTTCAATACTTGGGAATGTGATTTAAAATGATGATCATATATTACAAGATTTAATATTACTATTTAATAATATTAAAGTTACTAGAAATGCCTATATAGCACTCTTTTAATACTAATCCATGTTTCATATCTGTGAAACCAATTTTTTTACACATTCAAGTAGAGCATGGAAAATGTGATTTTTGAGAGTTGGAATCAACTCAAAAGCATTTATGGTTGATTTTATAAAAATATTTGAAGTGGCAAAAGTCTCTGTCTTGTTACTTTTGGTATAGGTGATCTATAGTTTCAATTGATTTGAATCCAACGGGAGTGACTAGACATTTTCAATACATTTCGAACAAAATTGGAATCATGCAATTTGGATTAGTATATCTCTTTGAATTTCATTTTGAATCTACTAACAATATATGGTTTTAACTAAATTGGCAAAATTCTATTTGAATCCCTAGGCTTTGTGCAAGAAACTAAATGGGTCGGCCCAACTGCACAGCGCTGGCACAGCGTGCTGCTGACAGGACAGCCCCACGCGTCATCGACTAATTCTAACTGAAACGGTATCTAGCATCCTAGCACTACAATTAGAATAGGATCCTACGGCTGAGGTTCATCGTCTATGATGAACAGCTCCGGTGAGATTCTAACCCTAATGCGGTAGTGGGGGTTGCTGGGGACTTACCGGGGCTCCAGCTAAGGTCGGTGATGGGGGCGAATGGGGTTTTCATCGATGGCGGTTTGAACGGTGGTCACGGCGGCTCCTAGGGTGGCTCCAATCGATGGCTTCCTTCCTCGACTGCAGCGGCAGACTCCGGCCAAATTCTGGCATTGTGGTGCTCACCTTGCTCCGGGGAAAGGTCAGTGAGGTTCCTCGGTGAGTGGGGAGTGGAATGGTGTGCAGAATGAGGTCTGGGGTGGCCTCTATTTATACCCGTGCATCTGCGGCAGGGCGGCATGGTCAGGCTCCTCCAGCGACGTTGCTACAGGTCGCGTTCAGCATGGCGGAGGGCATGGTCGATGCGGGGTACTACGGCGATCGTCTCGCGAGTGACGACACGGCATGGGGCGGTCTCTGACGATCGGGCGACGTCGGCGCTCAATTCAGGTACGCGGGTGCTTGACACTTGGTACGGTGGTCACGGGGCGCACGGCGGTGAACGATCATGTCTGGGAGGTCACTGGTGCCACGGCGACTATGGGTACGAGCGGAGAGAGCGAGGCATGGCGTGTGCGTGCAGGCAGCTGCGGTGCTCCGTCGTGTGCTCGGCATGGCAAAGGCTTAAATAGGCACGGTGATTCCAGCGTCTCCACTCTCCGCCAATGGTCAAGGGGTGGATAGGGGTGGCGGTGACGTCACGGCTAGCGGCTAGGTGTCGTGGGGGTGGGCGGTGCAGCGCGCAGCGACTGGTTCGTGGTCGACCGGCATGGCCGGCTTGGTACGGGCGTGCCACTAGTGCAACGGTGGAGATGAGCTCCTCCTCTGCACGGCCAAGGACTAGGAATGATCGTGGGCAAGATATGGAGTTGATTGGAGTAAAATTTGTGAGAAATTGATAGATCAAAAGAGTGTATAGTGGTTGAGATTGTATTGTGTCTGTCAGGTGCTCGACCAAATGGCCGCATGAAATTAACTTTGGAATTTTTGAATGAATTTTGGTGAGTGATCTGGTCATATGCTTGGTAGTCTATGGTTGTTGGGATTTGTCAAGTGGGAGTGGTTTCAATGGTTTTTGAAAAGTGATGATCTAGGCATATGAACTTTATTCAATTTTGCAATGCCTCTTAAGTAGATTTGAAAATAGTTTCTGCCATTTTGTAAAGTTTGCTTGTATTCACTTTTACTTGGTCTAGCAAGGGGTGAAAAGAATTGGAATTGTTTATGTTGAAAATCTTTTACTAGAGACACCCAAAGTGGTCTAGTGGATAAGTTTGGCCAAAATGACCATATGTTCATATGTCTTATATTTGATTTTTCTTTTAATTGATTTTGCTTGGAAGTGATCTAGATGATGGAGTATTAATCTTTAAACTAATCCTTATCATTAGTAACCATCAATCATGGCAATTACAAGCATTCATACACTAATGCAAATCACACATGCACTCATATCAAGTTTAATAATAAAAGTTTTTGTTAACCCTAAACTTGGGTGATTAGATCTTGATAAGCTTGTTTAATATTTTTGAGTTGTTACAAAGCTTTCCTTCTTAAACAGAATCTTGTCCCAACATTCAAGCAAAACTAGGAACTAAAGAGATTGGGAAACTCAGTCCTAATATAATTTCTCGCTCCCAAGTGGCTTCTTCTTTGGTATGGTTACTCCACTGAATCTTGAGAAACTTGATACTCCTGGTCTGGGTGGTTCTGAATGCTTATTCCAAAATACGGATGGGCACTTCACAATAAGTTAGATCCTTGTCGATATCTATTACTCTGTGATCAATGTTCTTGAAAACTTCGGTCTTCTCCGGAACTTCTTGGAATTTTCTAAGTAACAAGATATGGAACACATTATGCACGGCTGACATCTCCTCAGGCAGTTCCAGTTGATATGATACTTCTCCTCGGTGATTCAAAATCTTGAAGGGTCCAATATATTTGGGGACTAACTTCCCTTTCAGTTGAAAACGTTGCATTCCTTTCAAGGGTGACACTTTGAGATACACAAAATCTCTGACATTGAAGGTCAGGTCTCGACGTCTTTTGTCGGCATAACTCTTTTGTATGGATTGAGCGGTCTTGAGGTGCTCATGGACTTTGTGAACCTTCTCTTCGGCTTCTCGTAGGATGTTGGGTCCGAAAATCCGACTCTCTCCTACTTGCGACCAATTCAACGGGGTACGACACTTTCTTCCATACAGAAATTTAAATGGGGCCATTTGCAAACTGGCTTGATAACTGTTGTTGTATGAGAATTCCGCGAAAGGTAGACAATCTTCCCATTTAGATCCATATTCTAACACACAAGCTCTCAACATATCTTCTAAGATTTGGTTGACTCTTTCGGGTTGTCCGTTGGTTTGCGGGTGATAAGTTGTGCTGAAATTCAGTTTGGTTCCTAATCCTTGTTGGACCTTCTGTCAAAGTCTTGAGGTAAACTGGGTTCCTCGATCCGACACTATGGACTTGAGGGTTCCATGCAAACTGACTATTCTAGTGATATACAACTCCACTAGCTTCAAACTTTGGTAGGTAGTCTTGACGGGTATGAAATGGGCTACCTTGGACAGCCTGTCTACTATGACCCAAATAGAGTCATTTCCCCCACTAGATGTAGGCAAACCTGTGATAAAATCCATTCCGACAGAATCCCATTTCCATTCTAGAATCTGCAATGGTTGCAAAAGTCCTGCGGGTCGCTGATGTTCCGCTTTGACTCTCTGACAGATATCACACTTGGCTATGTAGCTTCCGACTTCTCTCTTCATTTTGTGCCACCAGAATTGCTCCTTCAGATCCAGATACATCTTGGTTCCTCCCGGGTGGATAGAATAAAGTGTATCATGGGCTTCCTGCATAATGACTTGTTTCAACTCTGATTCTGCCAGAACACAGATACGTCCTTTGTACCATAGAACTCCTTCTTCAGCTTCGGTGAATCTGGGTACCTTCCCTGTTCCGATACGACGCGTGATTCCATCGATACTAGCATTTCCTTTCTAGGCCTCTTTTATCTGACTAATCAAAGTGGGTTGGAGTTCTATGGTAGCTCGAAATCCTTCGCTAACTAGCTCCACTCTGAAATTTTCCATCTCCTCATGCAGACTTGGCTGGGCTTCCTTAATCATGGTGTTTAACCTACACGGCAATCGACTAAGAGCATCCGCTACCACATTGGCTTTGCCGGGGGGTGATAGTGAATGTCAAGGTCATAATCCTTGATTAACTCTATTCATCTCCTTTGCCTCATATTCAGCTCCTTCTGGGTGAAAATATACTTCAGACTCTTGTGATCTGAATAAATCTCACAACAATTACCCATTAGGTAATGACGCCAGGTCTTCATGGCTAAAACTACGGCTGCCAGTTCTAAGTCATGGGTGGGGTAGTTCTGCTCATGCTGCTTCAGTTGTCTGGACAGATAGGATATGACTTTTCCTTCTTGCATCAACACACATCCGAGACCAATCTTGGATGCGTCACAATACACATCAAAAGGCTTGATATCGGGCATGATCAAAATTGGGGCTGAAATCAATCTCTTCTTGAGGTCTTGAAAACTTGCTTCACATCTGTCTATCCATTCAAAATTCTTATCTTTCTTCAACAACTGGGTCATTGGTCTTGCGATGCTCGAAAATCCTTCAAGAAACTTGCGGTAATATCCAGCTAATCCAAGAAATGGACGGACTTCTGTTTGGGTGGTTGGGGCTTTCCATTCTTCAACATCTTTAATCTTGGTAGGATCGACAGCAACTCCTCCTGCCGACAAGATATGGCCTAGGAATCCTACTTCCTTTAACCGGAACTCACACTTGCTAAACTTGGCATACAACTGATGCTCTCTAAGGGTTTCAAGGGTGGTTCTCAGATATTGCTCATGGTATTCTTCCGACTTGGAGTAGATCAAAATGTCATCGATAAACACAACAACAGACTTATCCAAAAAGTTCATAAAAATCTTATTCATGAGATTCATGAAATAAGCGGGGGCATTGGTTAATCCAAAATACATGACATTGTACTCATACAATCCATATCTGGTGGTGAAGGCAGTCTTTGGGATATCCGTTGCACGAATCTTCTAGTTCTAAGATCAATCTTAGAAAACACTTTGGCACCAGCCAATTGATCAAACAAATCTTCTATCTTCGGAAGTGGCTAATTGTTCTTGATGGTGACGTCATTCAAATTCTGATCATCCATACATAAACAGTTGGCACCATCCTCTTATCTACAAACAAAACAGGTCATCTCCATGGTGATGCACTTGGTTGTATCAATCCTTTTCCCAGCATATCATCAAGTTACTTCTTCAGCTCCACTAGTTCAGAGGGGTTCATACTATAGGGTCTCTGAGCTATGGGTCTAGTTCTAGGAACTAGTTCAATGATAAACTCGATATCCCGATCTGGGGGCATACCAGGCAATTCATCTGGGAACACATCGGTGTATTCATAGACTACTCTGACTTGGTCAATGGTTGATTTGTCTAAACTCTTGTTGCACTTGAATTGACAGGGCAACATCTCAGATACATGTTCTACTGATACTCCGGTGCTACTAGTCATGGTTATAGCTTTCTTGTCACAGTCGATTAATCCTTGATGTTTAGACATCTAATCCATCCCTAGCACTACGTCCAAACCTTTCGTTCCAAGTACTATTAGATTGGCATAAAACTCTATCCCATGGATTCTGATAGGTACGGCATTGCAAATTTTTCTAGCTTTGGTAGTTGAACCAGGTATTTGAACTATCATAACATGCTTCAAATTCGTGGGTTGAATCTTACTAGTGCATGCAAATTCTTCTGTAACAAATGAGTGCGATTCTCCAGAATCAAACAACACTCTTGCTAGAACTGAGTTAACAGAAAACATACCCAACACAATGTCTGGCGCTTCCTGAGCTTCTTCAGTAGTCATGTGGAAAAGATGACCGGTACGGTTGTGCAGGTTTCCTGGGGCGAATCTCTTTCTAGGCTGGACACGATGCTGCTGTTGGGCAGGTGTAGTCACATTGGTTGTTGTGGCAAGCTTCTTGGGTGACTCGTTGGAGTAGTGACCCATGACTCCGCATTCAAAACAAGTGATCATTGACTTGTCTTTCCCTTCGACAGGCACAACATTGCTTCCAGTCCTTGGGGCAGTATTGTTGTTGTTGTTGGACTTTGGCGGTGCACGGTTGAAGTTATTGGAGTTGCCAGCGTTGTTGTAGTTGTTGTTTCCTCATGGCCTTGAGTTTTCTCCACCACGGTTAGGGTAGTTCAGATGGTTCATTGGGGGTCTGTTGTTTTTGGGTGCATATCCTGCAGACGGGTTGGGGCGATACTTCGGGGTATGGTGGGGTCCTGGTTGGTGCATCATCCTACGCTTGTGGTTCTCACTGTCTTGGTTATCTTGGCTTCCATCTGGATTGCAAAATCCACTAAGGCTTCGAGGTTGTCAAAGGGAATGTTGACTAGCACTGTCTGCATCTCATCATGCAGACCATTCAGTAATCTCTCCTTCTTTGCTTCATTGTCAATCTCATCAGGTGCATACCTAGCTAGTGACAGAATTTTTTCACGGTACTCAACCACTGTCATCCTTCCTTGCTTCAAGTCTTTGAATTAATCCCTCATCCTCTTGATCAGACCCGGGGGCACATGGGTCGTGCTGAACTTGAGCTTGAACTCCTCCGAAGTCATCATCTAACCTCCGTTCATGGTACGGGTACTATTCCACCAAGATCTTGCATAGCCGGACATATAGTGGGAGGCAAACAGCACCTTCTCATTAGCATATCCTCCTGCAACTTATAGATTGTTTTCTATGGTTTGCAGCCAATCAGCAGCATCTAAGGGCTCCTCAGACTTGCTAAATATGGTTGGGTTGGTATTCTGAAAGTTCTTGAGTTTGGATCCATGGTGATCTTGGTTTCCATGGCCTTGATTATTGTGGGCCATCTAGGCTATCTATTGAAGAGTGGCTAAGTTGGCTTGACGTTCAGCTCTACCAGCTTCACGGTCAGAAACTAACATTTGTAGAATCTACAGCATTGGTTCCTGAGATGAACTGTTTCGTCCGGGGTTTCCGCGGGTCATCTGAAGATTGAGATAGATAATGAGACAAGAGGGAAATTTCTAAGGTTCATGGGTTTGTTTTCAAAAGCTTTAAACTTGGAGTCTAACTCAAGTTTTGAAAACTAACAACTTCTTCACAATCATTCATTCCAAGCACACAATACAAACACACACCACAACTAGAAAACAAGTGGTTTTAAGAACCATTCTGTGAAGCTATGATACAGTGGGACCGGGTACAACTCACACCTACGACAGTTCTCAGGTGCGACTACTCATCATCAGGGGTGTCGGGCTCTTCATCATCAATGAAGTCAGCATCATCCTCATCAGTGTTGTCCTACATGGCAACGTCCTCCAGGTAGTCATCGTCATCACTAAGGTAAGAGTGAATATCCCCACGGATGTCTTCACCTTCCTCCTCCTGCTGCTCCTCTAGATGGACCTCCTGGTCATGGATCATCTCCTCCAAGGTGGCTATCTTCTGACGAGGACGGGCGATGATGCAATCCTTTTTGTCGCGCTGGCTGTGAAGTGACTTGCGCTCCTTGGCGAGAATGGCGATGGTTTGCTTCCTCTCAACAGCTTCGGCATGGTTCTGGTTGGTGTTATCACGGGAATTGTCTAACTCTTTCTACGTCTCATGCAGAATGAAGTCCATGTGGTCCATGTGATGCTTCAACTTTGGATGGGCTGGCATGGATAGCGGCTATCCCGTAGAGTCACGTCTTGCATAGTGAGCAAAACGGGTGCCGATGATCTGGTTGATGTTTTGAGCACAGAAACGAGCAAGAGCTTCTTGCATAGGCCTGGCTAATCCATCTAGGCAGCTATTCTCCCGAACGCTGAACTGAATCTTGTCGGAAAGAGGTGGCTCCATTTTGCCTCTTAGGTCAGCAACAATCAGCCACTGTAGCTCCCCTCCAGATTGGCCGTTGAGCTATGCTCCGAAGAACTCTGGGTACGGGCGTCCAAGATACTCCGAGAGCGAATCCAGATCCCTCTCAAAGATAAGCTGTCCTCTATTGCCCAACTGGTAAAACTTGGTATATTTGACCTCCATCTATAAGCAATTAAGATGAGTAAGTTAGTGAAGTGATCAAGTGTGTCAAATTATATGTAGAATTGTAAGAGTTTTGAGTAACAAGTGATCTCTTTTTGAAAGAATCTCAAGGATAAGAATGAGAATAGGTTTTTGTAAATACTCACTTTCTTTGTTTTGAAACTAGGTTTTCCAGGCGTCCATTCTAACTAGGATATCCTATGGTCAGGATGGCTCTAATACCAACTTGTCAACACCCGGATTTTTAAGTCCAAATGCATGTTATGCCGTACATAGCAATCCCAGGATTACCGTTTTTGTGAGACATAACAGAAGTGGTACCACAATACATATTCCATTACAAACCATAATAAAGGTCATACAAATAGAGGATCTCATGATCCAGTCTTAATACAATAAAAGCAGCGGAAACTAAATGTAGTGGGGCTTCATCTTCATGATCACAGGCAATGCTGACGATGGGAGATGATCCTAGTTGGCATAGACCTCCATCTGTCCATCTTCCGGGTAATCCTCCTCATAGTCTACCCATGGGAATAGCCAGGGACAAAGCCATGAGTACTCCTTAAGTACTCGCAAACTAACACTAGCAAAAAAATAAGGTAAAGAGTGGAAGGAACCTTAAGCTCTAGTTTTGTTTGCAAAAAGCCAGGTTTATTTCATAAGCCTTAAGGGTAAAGACCTAAGTTTAGTTCTCTACATTACTTAAGTGGGAACTCAGATTTCATGTCCACAACTTTGTTGTGGTCAAGTCAAGGTCATCCTTCAAGTCACAAATCATTTTGAAAACATCTGACAACGGAATAGTATGGCCACTCCAACTATCCATAACCGTGGACGCGGCTATTCGAATAGTTTGACACTCTGCAGAGATTGTACACTTTCACCACAAAATTCGATACATCCGTCAGGGGTAACCCTGAATCATCATACTTGGTATGCGGATAATCAATCCTAACCTTTCAATTACACACCCTAGTATAGGGACCTCCCCTATGATCTTGGCCTCCCAACCATGACTAACTGTCATCCTGGGCACTACATAGGTGGACATTCATCACGAGGTAGCCTCAGCTTAACCTCTTCCACAAGGGGCCATACTAAGACATATAAACTTCTAGTCAAGCCCTACCCAACTTAGGTAATGTGGTTGTATGATAAAATTGGAATGGTATCGCATCCGAACCCAACCATCAGTTTTATTAAAGTCAAGGCTCATGCCTCAAGCGTTTCATAATCAAACCATTGTGTTTCATAACACATGTCAAAACATTTTAGTAGAATGAATCAGCATTCCAAGGTTTTCATAATCATTTTTACCAAGTATTCCCATCTATAGTAATCAAGTTTTAGCTTAGGACTAGCCACTAATGTTTGGGTATCACTGTTGAGGGGTGCTAACCAAGTATAAGTATCCAAGGCTAGTTCTATGATCTTGATGGTATCCATCCTATTTTCCACTAATCATAATTCATTAACTAAGTAAGAAACTGTAGTAAAGGAAAAGTAAAGCTTGGAGTAAAACTGGGAATGATATAATCAAAGTTGCATAACAAAGCATGCCTAGGGCATCTGGTATAGGGGCTTGCACATATAGCATGCATAGTTCTAGCTTGCACTGATAGCTTGCCTTGTTGGTTGCAGACGTTGAAGTTTTCCTCCTCCTCCTCCTCGAAGTACTCCTCCTCGGTGAAGCCCGGGTCGGTACTAGCGTATATAAATACATTCAATGTACACAATCACCAAACAACACTTCACTACTTCTATTTAGCACACAAGGGCTCACACTAGATGATCTAGCATCATCTCAATCATCATATGGAATATTAACATTTTCTTATTCTTCTTATTTTAGAAAAGTAATTTCTACTCATTTAATATCTTTAAGATTTAATATTCTCCAATTAAAAATAGGGGATCATATTGACACATGTAATCACCACCTACTTCAATACTTGGGAATGTGATTTAAAATGATGATCATATATTACAAGATATAATATTACTATTTAATAATATTAAAGTGACTAGAAATGCCTATATAGCACTCTTTTAATACAAAACCCTGTTTCTTATCTGTGAAACCAATATTTTTACATATTCAAGTAGAGAATGGCAAATGTGATTTTTGAGAGTTGGAATCAACTCAAAAGCATTTATGGTTGATTTTATAAAAATGTTTGAAGCGGCAAAAGTCTCTGTCTTGTTATTTTTGGCATAGGTGATCTATAGTTTCAATTGATTTGAATCCAATAGGACTGACTAGATATTTTCAATACCGTTCCAACAAAATTGGAATCATGCAATTTGGATCAGTATATCTCTTTGAATTGAATTTTGAATCTACTGACAGAATATGGTTTTAACTAAATTGGGAAAATTCTATTTGAATCATTGGGCTTTAGTCGGGAAACTAAATGGGCTGGCCCAACTGCAATGCACTAGCGCAGTGAGCTGCTGACAGGATGGTCCCACGCGTCATCGACTAATTCTAACCGAAATGGTATCTAGCAATCCTAGCCCTACGATTAGAACAAGATCCTACAGCTGAGGTTCATCGTCTAGGATGAACAGCTCCGGCGAGATTCTAACCCTAACGTGGCGGTGGGGGTTGCTGGGGACTTACCAGGGCTCCAGCTAAGGTCGGCGATGGGGGCGAATGGGGTTGTCATCGAAGACCGTTCGGACGGTGGTCACGGCGGCTCCTAGGGTGGATCCAATCGATGGCCTCCTTTCTCGACTGCAGCGGCAGGCTCCGGACAAATTCCAGCATCGTGGTGCTCTCCTTGCTCCGAGGAAAGGTCAGTGAGGTTCCTAGGTGAGTGGGGAGTGGAATGGTGTGCAGAATGAGGTTTGGGGTGGCCTCTATTTATACCCCCGCATCAGCGGCAAGGCGGCATGGTCAGACTCCTCCGACGATGTTGCTACAGGTCGGTTTCAGCATGGCATAGGGCATGGGTCGATGCGGGGTACTACGACGATCATCACGCGAGCGACAGCACGACAAGGGGTGGTCTCTGTTGGTCGGGCAACATCAGCGCTTTGTTAAGGTATGCGGGTGTTTGTCACTTGGTACAGTGGTCATGGGGTGCACAGCTGTGAACGATATTGTCTGGGGGGTCACTGGTGCCACGTCGACTGCGGGAACAAGCGGAGAGAGCGAGGCGCGGCGTGTGCGTGCGAGGCAGCTGCGGTGCTCCTCATGCGCTCGGCACGGTAGAGGCTTAAATGGGCGCGGCAATTCCAGCACCTCCACTCTTCGCTGATGGTAAAGGTGTGTCGGTGAGGTCACGGCTAGTTGCTAGGTGTCATGGGAGTGGGCGGCGCGACGCGCAACGACTGGTTTGTGGTCGACCGGCATGGCTGGCTTGGTACGGGCGTGCCACTGGTGCAACGGTGGAGATGAGCTCCTCCTCTGCACGGCCAAGGACTAGGAATGATCATGGGCAAGATATGGAGTTGATTGCAGTACAATTTGTGAGCAATTGATAGATCAAAACAGTGTATAGTGGTTGAGGTTGTACTGTGTCTGCCAGGTGCTCGACCAAATGGCCGCATGAAATTAACTTTGGAATTTTTGAATGAATTTTGGTGAGTGATCTGGTCATATGCTTGGTAGTCTATGTTTGCTAGGATTTGTCAAGTGGGAGTGGATTTAATGGTTTTTGAAAAGTGATGATCTAGGCATATGAACTTGATTCAATTTTGCAATGCCTCTTAAATAGATTTGAAAATAGTTTCTGCCATTTTGTAAATTTTGCTTGTATTCACTTTTACTTGGTCTAGCAAGGGGTGAAAAAAATTGGAATTGTTTCTCTTGAAAATCTTTTACTAGAGACACCCAAAGTGGTCTAGTGGATAAGTTTGGCCAAAATGACCATATGTTCATATGTCTTATATTTGATTTTTCTTTTAATTGATTTTGCTTGGAAGTGATCTAGATGATGTAGTATTCATCTTTAAACTAATCCTTATCATTAGTAACAATCAATCATGGAAATTGCAAGCATTCATACACTAATGCAAATCACACATGCACTCATATCAAGTTTAATAATAAAAGTTTTTGTTAACCCTAAACTTGGGTGATTAGATCTTGATAAGCTTGTTTAATTTTTTGAGGTGCTACAACGCCCGTATAGTTGGTCGTTATACAACAAGACTTATCCAAATCTAATGGGGATATGCCAAAGGGGGTATGCCCAGCAGGACGTTCCGAGCGGGCCGAAAGGCCTGTGAATGCGCCTAGAGGATGGCGACTGGCGACTGGAAGCCCAGGAGCGTAACAGAAGCCCAGTCGGATTAGGTCAAAACCTCCGAATCCTTATCTTGTTCGGTGGTAACCTGTAAACCCTAGCGAGGTGCCTCATATATAAACCTCCCTACAGTATCCTAGAGACTCACGTGCCGTCATACACCCCCTCAAGCGACTCGCTGCATAGCCGCCGAGCTCGCCACCCCTGTAACTCGCTCTCCAATAATCTAATCTAGCAGGAGTAGGTCTTTACCCTCCGGGGGGGCGAACCTGGGTAAACCCATGTACATCCGCCCCCATCTCGCACCGCAGATGGCTGCCAACTCTTCCTCACGAAAGACTCAATCGCTGCCATTGGCAGCGACTGCCGTGGCCATTTCCAAGATAGTGGCACCCACCATGGGGCATAGCAGGACTGGCCTGAGTTCTGCGGCGAGACCCTACTCGCTGATTGATCGGCCGCTCGCCACCAGTCGCATGATCGCCATCGGCGGGATCTTACAGATCCTGCCCAATAGCTACATCCCAGTGTCACGCCCGGTCACTCACGGCGTGGTGATGCCGGTCGGCTCCATCAACCTCTTCGTTGGCTTCACCGGCGCGGTCGACCCAGCTGCAACGGTGATTATCGGCGGATCACCGCCACACCACGACTGCTTTCAGAGGAGCAGGTCTGCTCCATCAGGAGCCTCGTCTCTGAGTACGACTCGGCCGCCAGCGACGCGGTCGAGACTAATTCCGCCACCAACGACAATGCCCTAAATGACGACGCCGACTCCGCGACCCCTGCCTCGATCGACGGATCCATCACTGCCGCATCATGGGAGGACTCCATCATGCGAGTCTCCAACCCCGAGGACTTTGAGGACTCCTCCATCCTGGGGATCTTCGACTCCGACCCCGGCTTGGAGTCCCCAAAGGATTTTCGTGCCAGATCCAATCGCTTCAACGCGATCTACATGGCGAGCAGCACGGCTGCCCCGCCAGATCCGTTCGCCACGCCGATCCCGCCGACTGCGACGGCCACGAAGGTGGAGCAAGCCCGCCTGCGGCTCGCGGAGGCGCAATGCAATGAACTCGCCGAACATGAGAAATATCGCCTCGAACGAGAGACGGCACGGGAGCTGTCGCTCTATCACCAGCGCCGCATCAGGACCCGCCTGAACTCCAACGTTCAGGGCCGCGTCCTGAACTTCAACGACGAGAGCGACCCCGCACGCACCGCCGAGCGCGAGTACTGCAAGAACACGCCGCGAGGCGGAAGCAATCCTGCGAGACCACCACCTAGTGCACCGGCAACCGGAGCCCCTCCACCACCCATGGGCCACGCGCCCCCGCCGAACCAACCGCGGATCATCATCTCGCCTCAAGCCCGTGACGCCAACGGGCTACCACTATACTCCACCCTGATGGACAATGTCGTCGCGGCCAACGCCGTGATTGCCAACCTCGACGTCCAAGGCGACGGCGCGCTACAGATCCAGTACACCAAGGCCCTACTCATCAGGGCCATCAAGCAACAAGCCGCGGGAGTCGATCCGCGGGGGCAGATGTACTCCCGCTCATCAGCAAGCAGGGCGGCATCAAGCGGCCACCCCACCATGGCCAACGCATTAGTTGGCCCACCACCCCAGCCCCTGGCGAACCAACCACGGGCCGCCAATCCCGCGGTGTGGACCAACGAGCCGCGACCGGCGAATAGCACGGTCGCCGCCAACGGGCAGCCCTTCGATGCCCGAACGAACATCATCAACAACCAGGCGTGGCGGTCGCGCCAGCCCAACGACCTGAGGCACACCCTCACCAACCGCGACGACCCGGAACCAAGAGGCTCGCTCAGTCGAGTCGGGCCACAATGCTTTGGACCCATGATTCGCGGGGAAAAATACCCCACCAACTTCAAGGCCCCCAAGGAGATCGAGAAGTACGACCCGACGTACGATCCCGTTGTCTGGCTGGACACATACCTCATAGAAATGGGAATCGCAAGCCACACCTACCTGCTCGCCGCTCGCTACCTCCCCCTGATGATGGAGGGTGCGACCCGGCAATGGATCAACACTCTCCCCACCGACAACATCGATTCCTGGGAAGAAATGCGAGACGCCTTCGTCAGGCACTTCGAGGGCTCCTACACCCGCTCCACCACCATAGAGGACCTGGAGCGATGCATCCAGGGACAACGCGAGTCGACTCGCCGCTGGATCCAAAGATGGCAAGAACTGTGGATAAACGCCTTCAGCATCCACCCAGACACGGTGATACACTGTTTCAAGAACGCGTGCCGGTACGAACCCCTGGTCGCCAAGATCAAGAGGGTCTACCGGACGTTCGACAACATCCCCGACCTCCTCGAGATCGACAAGCGCTATGCGGAGGAGGACCCCAACCAAGACTCCGTCGACGAGTCGGTAGGAAGACGCCGCACTAGCATCCACGATAGCGGGCGCCTACGCGACATTGGCTACAGCAACACCCACATCACCGGCAAGCGCCGCACGGACGAGCGAGTCGACTTCGTCGCCAACGCCGGCTACGACCAGCACGACTCCAAGAACTACCGCCACGATGGAGGAAACTACCGCGACAGCAGAAACTACCGTGCCAACAACGCGACAAGGCCGAAATTCGACCCCGTCGCCCTGCTCAATTAGCCCTGCATATACCATAGTGATACATTGCAAATGTATCTATAATTTTTGATGTTCCATGCTTGGTTTTATCCACTTTCTTGTGTTTTGTTCCAACTTTGGAGTACTTTTATTATGATTTCTTGGACTAACCTACTAACAAGAACCACTGTGCCAGCTGCCTGTTTTCTGCTGTTTTGGTTCCAGGAAAGTCAGAAAATGAATATTCTCGGAATTGGACGGGACAAAAGCCAAAGAGCCTATTTTTCCGGAAGGGATCAAGTGCCGGAATACGAGACGGAGAGGGACCAGGGGGCCACCACACCACCTGGCGGCACGGCCCAGCCTGGCCCATGCCAGGGGGTGGTGAGGCCAGCCCTGGCACCCCCTCTGCCTCTCCTTCCGCCTATATATTGCCCTCGGGACGAAAACCCTAAGGACCCGATCAAAAAATCCACGAAAGAGTCTGTAGCCGCCGTCATCTCCATCCCTAGATCGGGAGGGATCTAAAGCTCTTCCCGGCACCCTGCCGAAGAGGGGAATTCACCCTGGAGGCCTTCTTCATCACCATGCAAGCCTCCGGTGTGATGCGTGAGTAGTTCATCATTGGACTACGGATCCATGTAGTAGCTAGATGGCTGGTTCTCCTCCTTTGTGCTTTCATGTTTAGATCTTGTGAGCTCCGTTCATGATCAAGATCATCTATTTGTAATTCTACATGTTGTGTTTGCGGGGATCCGATGGATATTGAGATGCTATTTCAAATTGATTATTGATTCTATCATGTCTTTGTTATTTGAGATCTTGCATGCTTTCCGTTGTTAGTAGCTATCTTGGCAAGTAGATGCTAGCAACTCCAAGAGTTAGTATTTATGCTCGATAGTGGGTTCATGCCTCTGGTAATCTGGGGAAGTGACAGAAATCTCTAAGGTACTAGATGTGTTGTTGCTACTAGGGAGAAAACAACAATCCTTTGTTCATAGAACAATCGTATTGTTTACTTTACACGCAGTTCGTAAAGAAATAATATGTTGCTTGCAACTTAATACTGGAGGGGGTTCGGATGATAACCTGAAGGAGGATTATTAGTCATAGATGCAGTTGGATGGCGGTCTATGTATTATGTTGTAATGCCCAATCAAGTCTCAGAGGAGTCAATATGATTAGTATATGCATGTATTGCTTTCTCGGTGTTTGTCAATTGCCCCGCTGTAATTTGTTCACCCAGCATGTTATCTATCTTAAGGAGAGCCACCTCTAGTGAACTATGGATCCTGGTCCTTATCTTTACATAAAATCTATAAACTGTTTACTGCTTTGTGTTTACTTTCTGCAAACTTTCACTTCTTTCCATTCGATACATTTAATCCTTTGTTTTCTGCAAAACGTGGTGAGATTGACAACCTCATCGCAAGTTGGGGACAAAGTTCTGTAGTTGTGTTGTGCAGGTCTCCACGTTGCTACTAGCACCGGTAGTGCGCCCTGCCAAAGCTCAGCTAGTAACACCTTTGGGGTGTTTCCTTGCTCCTACTGGTTCGATTAAACCTTTGTTTCATAACTGAGGGAAACTTGCTGCTATGCTCATCATACCTTCCTCTTGGGGTTCCGAACGAGCTCTACATCAACACCGCCATCAAGCATTTTTCTAGGCGCCGTGCATTGAGCCATCACATAGGAGGGAGGGAAAACCCGCCACCCACACCACCGCTGATTGCCACTCTCTCAAAGAGATTGAGAAGGCGAGACGAGCAAGGGAGGACCCCAATAACAACCCACCTCGGGACAACGGGAACGGCGGCGGCTTCGGCACCACCGTCGGCTTGCTACACACCTTCACCGGACTTGGCACCAAGCGCCAGAAGAAGGTGCTCGCCCGCGCAGTCGCCGTCAATGCGGTGACACAGGTCGACATCCCTCGCTTCCTAAAATGGTCCGAGCAAAGCATCACCTGGAGTCGCCAGGACCATGCGCCAAGGATCGAATACCCAGGGCGAGTCGCCCTGGTAGTCCGGCCCAAGGTGGCCGACTACTGGCTACCCAAGACACTAATGGACGGTGGGAGCTCCATCAACATCTTGTACCTAGACACGTTCAAGAGGCTCCAACTCCCAGAAGCAGCCATTGAGCCAACACTGACGACCTTCCACGGCATCGTCCCTGGTCGGAAGGCGTACCCGATCGGGAAAGTGACGCTGCTGGTCACCTTCGGCACTCCGGCAAACTACCACACGGAGAGGATCGTGTTCGAGCTGGTGAACTTCCGCAACCCCTACCGCTGCGCCCTGGGCTGCCACGCATTCACAAAGTTCATGGTGACCCCACACTATGCCTACAACATGATGAAGCTCCCCGGGCCAAGCGGCATCATCACCGTCCACGGCGACCCCGACATGGCCGTGGAATGCGAGGACAAAGGCGCCGAGCTCGCCGACACCGTCATCGCCACAGAGACCAACCACGTGGAGGAGCTCGCGAAATATGCGGGCAACATCAATAAGGATGACCCCACCATCTTGAAGAAACCAACCGCCGCGAACTCCACGTTCGAGGCGACCACGAACACCCGCACCGTCGAGCTTGTCCCAGGCTACTCCAGCGAGACGGTCACCATTGGGGCGCACATGAGCCCCGTATAGGAAAGCGCGCTCAGGGTTCCTCCGTGAGAACCGCGACATCTTCGCATGGAAGCCATCTGACATGCCAGGTGTCTCGAGGGAACTCGCTGAGCACAAACTCAACGTCGACCCCAAAGTGCGACCAGTAAAGTAGTCGCTACGGCCCTTCAATGAAGAGCGCCGTCGAGCAATCGCCGAAGAAGTTCAGTGCCTGCTAGCCGCAGGCTTCATCCGGCCAATCAAGTACTCCAAGTGGCTGGCAAACCCAGTCCTGGTTCTAAAAAAGAACAACACATGGAGAATGTGCATCGACTACACCAACCTCAACAGCGCCTTCCCGAAGGAGGAGTTCGTCCTACCGCGCATCGATCAGATCATTGACTCGACCGCGGGATCAGAGTCGCTGTGCTTCCTTGACGCTTACTCTGGATATAACCAGATCAAGATGGCGGTCGAGGACAAGGAGAAGACGGCGTTCATTATGCCATTCGGCGCATTCTTCTACATGGCCATGACGTTCGGCCTCAAGAACGCAAGCGCCACATACCAGAGGTGCATGCAGGAGTGTCTAGCGAGCCAAATTGGCCGCCACATTCACGTCTACATCGACGACGTGGTGGTAAAATCCACCCGCCAGGACGACCTGCTCGCCGACCTAGCCGAAACCTGCGGCGGTACAACATCAAGATGAACCCCAGAAAATGGACCTTCGGCATCCCCACCGGACAACTCCTGGGGTATGTAGTCTCCAAGCGAGGCATCGAAGCCAACCCCACCAAGATTGACACCATCGCGCGACTCGGGAAACCCGAGTGCCTGCGCGACGTCCAGAAGTTGGCAGGACGAGTCGCGGCCCTCAGTCGCTTCATCCCCCGACTAGGCGAGAAGGCAATGCCCCTCTACCGCCTGATGCGCAAGAACCCCACGTTTCAATGGGACGCAGAGGCTGACGATGCACTCAAAGCGCTCAAAGAAGTGCTACTCGCGGCGCCACTACTCGCCGCTCCACTCGACAAAGAGCTGATGCTCGTTTACGTCGCGGCCTATACTCGAGTCGTCAGTGCCGTGATGGTCGTCGAACGACCAGAAGAGGGCAAGGAGCACCCCATACAGCACCCCATCTACTACATCAGCGAAGTTCTAACGGACTCACGACAGCGCTACCCGCAATACCAAAAACTGGTGTACGCGGTATTCCAAGCACAGCGGCGACTCCCACACTATTTCCAGGAGCACCCAATCACGATGGTCTCCTCCACGCCCCTACAAGACATCATACGCAATCGCGAGGCGACCGAGCGAGTCACCAAGTGGGCAGTCAAAATTGGCGTCCACAACATCAAATACGAGCCCCGCAAAGCGATCAAGTCACAAGCCCTGGCTGATTTCCTTGCAGACTGGGAAGAAGCACAGCAGCCAGAGAAGCTCCCGTACCTCCACTACTGGTCGCTCCACTTTGACGGCTCCAAGAACGCCGACGGCGCAGGGGCTGGGGTCATACTAACCTCTCCCAAAGGAGACAAGCTCCGCTACGTGCTCCACCTCAACTTCAAGCCATGCACCAATAACATGGCAGAATATGAGGCCCTCCTTCATGGCATGAGAGCCGCCAAGGAGATGAACGTCAACCTCCTACGATGCTATGGCGACTCCGAAATAGTCACCGGCCAAGTCACCGGGACGTGCGACGCCGTCTCCCCAACAATGATCGCGTACCGCCAAGCTGTCGATCAGTTGGGAGGACACTTCGACGGCTACTCCATCGAGTGGATCGATAGGCGCAAAAACAAGGAGGCAGACTTACTCTCTCGCATCGGATCGACCCGACAAGTGCCACCAGTAGGCGTCTTCCTCAACATCATCCAGAAACCATCGGTCAGCCCACCAAAAGAGATTGACGTCGGGATCCCACTACAACCAGAACCGGCCTTAGTTGCCATGGTTGTGGAACCTAGCGACTGGACAGCGCCATACGTCGCCTTATTGGAACACAAACTCCTACCAAGCAATGAGACGAAGGCGCGAATGATCGTGCACTGCTGCAAATCCTTCGTCATCATCAATGGCGAGCTCCGCAGACGCAGCGTGACCAGAGAGCTCCACTGACACAGCGTGGCCGGCGTGTTCTAGCGTTGCGTACAGCCAGAAGAAGGCCACAAGATTCTCTAGGACATTCAAGCTGGCGACTGCGGCCATCACGCCGGTGCCAAGTCGCTAGTCGCCAAGGCCATGCGGCACGGTTTCTATTGGCTCACCACACACGCCGATGCCACCAACATCGTTCAACGATGCGTCGGGGGCCAGAAGTACGCCCACCAGACGCACCTCCCTGGCTCGGCACTCAAGACCATCCCCATCACGTGGCCATTCGCCGTATGAAGCATGGACATGGTAGGCCCGTTCAACAAGGCCCCGTCTGGCTTCACTCACCTCCTGGTCGCAGTCGACAAGTTCACCAAATGGGTCGAGGCCAAGCCAATAAAAAAGTGCGACGGCAAGACGGCCACCAAGTTCCTACACGAGCTCATCTACCGGTACGGCTATCCGCATAGCATCATAACAGACAATGGCACCAACTTCGCCAAGGGGGGCATGGCAGAATTCTGTGAAGAACATGGCATACGACTCGACCTCGCATCAGTCGCCCACCCGGAGTTAAATGGCCAAGCAGAACACGCCAACCAGAGCGTCCTCCACGGGCTCAAGGCGTGACTCCAGGTGCCCCTCGAGCGCACCCCAGGATGTTGGGTCGACGAGCTCCCCTCTGTGATATGGGGGATCCGCACCTCTGTCAATCGCTCCACCGGGTTCACGCCCTTCTTCATGGTGTATGGCGCCGAGGCCGTAATGCCAACTGACCTGGAGCATGATTCACCTCGAGTCGCCAACTACGTCGAGGTGGCCAACGAAGTCGCCTGCCAAGACAGCATCAATCAACTCGACGAGGCACGTGACCTGGCTCGCTCCCGCGCCACCATATACCAGCAAGGACTCCACCGCTACCACAGCCGCCGAGTGCAAACTCGCACCTTCCAGGAAGGCGACCTGGTCCTACGACTAGCCCAAGACAAGAAGGGCATGCACAAACTCTCCCCCCCCCCATGGGAGGGGCCGTTCGCCATAGGCCGAGTCCTTGGCAATGGTGCCTACTACCTCATCGACGTACGGGGTGACGGCCAGCTGGAGGTCGGGAGGCCATGGAATGTAAACCTCCTCAGAAAGTTCTATACTTAGAACCTCACATTGTACTCTGCCGGAATATATAATGAAATTCATCCGAATCGCACAAATTGTGTCCACTCGCCATACTCTTGTGCCACTCGCACTCGTACATACTAGCAATACGCTACTTACGGAAGTCAACCTCTCGTCGAGCGACCGGCACGGCTAAGTAGTGCGGCACAAGGGCACCGGAAATATTCGGGCCTTGGGTCGTCCACGAAAACGCCAACCTGGAGCCGCCATTGGAGTCGCCTAGCCCGACTGGCCCACCAGGCCAAGATAACCGGTACACGCTTCTCACAGTGACCTGTCCCTCCCATCCTCATGCAAAGCGACTCGAACGGTTAAGTACCACACACGGGGACTCTGCAAAACGGGAACCACCACGCGGCTCGGGAACACACCAAGTAAGAGAGCTGCCTAGGACTCGCCAAGCGACTGGCTCTCCGGGCCAGGGGAGGAGACGTGTTACAAACAACGCATCCACAACATGCAACAGGAATATGACCAATGTGGTCGGGCACCACGCTCGGGGACTCGCTTAAAAGTCAGTCCTACTCGCGCTCGGGGACTCGCCACTCAGAAGACGCGAGAGATAAAAACAGTGCACAAACAAAACAATACACAAAAGCATACAATCGAGTTATACCCCATTAAAGGGCGGACACGCTCGGGGACTCGCTCAATCAAAAACAAACACACCACATAATCCTAGTCGCAATACGAGTCGATTGACTCCCCTTGGCATATATTGCAAAATATTTTACAGCATTCGCCACTTGGCATACATCACAAATTGGACAATTACATTGTTTACTCCATAGGCCCTGATGAAGAAGCAGCGCCACCCCCCTTGACATGAACAAAAGGCTGCCACGGGTTCATCGGGTACGTCGTCAGCAACTTCGACAACGACGACCAGAAGGGCTGCTCCGACTTCATGTCGCGATGCTCCGGCTCGGGGTCACCAGGCGCCAACACCGTCTCCTGGTACGACAGTAGATCCCCCATTGCCAAGACCCGATCGGCGTAAGGGGAGGCTTTCGCGGTCAGCTTCAGCACCTCTGACATCTCCACCGTGCCGGTCGCTGATGGATAGCCACTCGTCACGTCGTGAAGGTCGAAGTCATTGGGGAAGTGGGCGAGACCTAAGCTCAACGTTGTGGTGGCCCCGCGCCTGAACGCTGAGCGCGTCATCCACTCCACGATGGCAGGCACCTCCTCCAGATAGCGCCACACCTCCGTTAGCCCCCCAGGAATAACTTCGGTGGGGGACATGCCCTGAAGAGCCGCTTGGATGCACAACGCCGAGGCCGTGGCCGCGTTCACCACGACAGTCACGCACTATGAGGCATTGTAGGTCTGCACCACCGGATCACTTTGGCCTACCACAGGTGCAAAGTCAGGTGTCAGTGAAACTATGAAACCCCCAAATCAGGGACTCGACAAATGGGTCAGGCAAAGACGAAGACCACCAAGGAGTTTGCGGCAGTTCTCCGTGACGTGCTTCTCCAAGGCGGTTTGCTCGTTGTGCAGCCCCACGATGATGGAATCCGTGGCTTTGCATTCTTCCTCAGCCGCAGCAACGGCAGCCTTTGCTCGCTCCTCCGAAGAAACTGAGGCCGCTTTCGCCTCCTCCAAGTCTTGGACCAGGGAGGCTATTCGTCCATTCGCCGCGTCTAGCTCGGCGACTGGAACATACCCCTCACAGGCCTTGGAAAGCGCAGCCGTGAAACCATCTGCAGGAGAAACCATCAGCATGCTGTACACCACTAGTTCACACCTGACGGAGGAAAACAAAGACAAACAGATATTCACCAATAGTTTCTTGAAGCCGCTGGTTCGCATCTTGTGCTTCACGCAAGTCACGCTCCAAGCGCTCTCTCACGGCCTGCCGATCGGTCGACTCCCTTTGCAACCCCTGCAAACAAACAACACACCTCGGCATTTGACAAAACAAAAACCCAGTTCCCCGTCACTGAAATTCAGCGACCAGGAACTCGAGGACTGGAGAAGGAGAAAGAAACTCAATTCCTAGCCGCCGAAATTCAGCGACTAGGAATTTGAGGACTAGAGAGGAGCAAGAAGCTCAGTTCCCAGTCGCTGAAATTCAGCGACTAGGAACTCGAGGACTGGACATACCTGAATAGCAGCGCCGAGCATCCTGTGAAGTTCTCCGGCGTCAGTCGACGGGATCGTGAAGGAAGTGCGCCCACGACGGGACCCAATGTCCGCATCCACGATCTCTGGACTCTGTGGAGACTGGGTGTCCGCCACACCTGGAAACCCCCTCGCCATGAAGCGCGAGAACGTCGCCAACGCTCTGGCGGGGGCACTGGTTTTCGGGGCCGGCGCTTCCGGCACGGACGCGGCCAAGACTGGTTCTGACCGCGCCGCCACCACCTCTTCAGCGACCGATGCAGCATCTGGCTCTGCGGCGCTGTCCTTGGCTGCGGTGTCGTCATCACCCCCTTGTGCTTCTTCACGACTTCCACGGTCGCCACATCTCCGGCGGCCTTTCTCTTCTTGGGGAGGTCGCCCTCTCCCGTGGGGGTGGCCGGTGGAATCTTAGCCACTGAAGGACGGCCAATCTTCTTGGCTCCCGACCTGTACGAGTTCCCTCAATCAACATAACGACAATACAAAAAGAGCAAGGCGAATCGGGATGAAGGAGCAGTACTCACTTAGCCACCGGGACGACGCGAAGCCCGGTGCTGATGTGGGCGGGCTTGTCCAACTCAGGACCCAACTAGCGGCTGAGCCCCCTCTCGAAGACGTCTTAAGCCCACGAAACCGCGGGCTTCCTTGATGATGAAGCCGTAGTCGTCAGGATCTCCGGCTCCGACGCGGCCGCCCTTGACGGCTGCGGCGACTTGGACGTCATCGCCTCAGCCGCTTCTTGGCTTGGAACCCCCAAGGTCGTCGGCGCAATCGCCGCCAGGGGAACCTCTACCACTATCTTCGTGTCCTTACGCTCCAACCCCTTTGTCAGGACTGCATCCTTTAGGATCTTGTGCGAGACTTCGAGGGAACCTTCATCATCGGAATCATCATCCGACTCGAACACCACCGCCGATTTGGACGGCGATGTGGGCTTCTTTGCTAGCAACTTGGGCTTGCGTGCGGGCTTCAACGGCGTAGCAGTACGCCGGGACGTGTGCTCCTGCGCGACCTCGTCGCCTCTGTCATGTTCGTCCAGGCTGCGGCTCGCCTCGAACTCACGTTGTTTCTACATGCGGGTCTTGCGAGCCACAGGCGGTTGGGGAGGGACCTCTTCCTCCTCCCCGTCGCTGTCGGAAGAGTCTCCCTCAGAGTCTTCCTCCAGTTCCTAGGGAACCTCTTCATCGAGCGGAGGGAGCCAGTCCTCCAACACCTAAAAAATCTAAGAACCACCATGAGTAAAACACCAAACGCGGAGACTGAGGACTAAAGTACGGACATAGCGACTAGGAAGAGAACTTACTATGGGGGCTTCATTCTTCACAGGAGTGTACGGGGTGAGCCCGACCGCCACACTGGTGAACTCTGCATCGGTGATCTTCTTTAGGGCGTCCTTGTAGTCCTCGGCCTCCCATGATTCCTGGCTGGTTCGCGATGGATCATTCTTCCCGCTGTACTCGTACATCCATTGCGGCCGAGCCGCCAGCAGAACCAGGCGCCGCCTGAGCCAGCAGTTGTAGAGGTTGATCGGAATCAACCCCTGGTCCTTCAGCTTCTGGATCTGGTCCATCATTTCCGTGATGGCCATCCGCTGGTCTTTGGGAAGCTTCTTCAGTGCCAACCAGCGAGGCTCGCTCCTGATACGTCCATTTTGCATCACTATTCTATGTCTTAATTCACTATTATTCATTGATATATTTCGTATTGAGGGTGATACTTATGTTATTTCATCTATTTTTGCATGGTTGATGACTTTTGGAGCATGGACCGCTGCAGTCAGGATTGTGATGGAAAAGGTGCTGTTTGGAGGCAAAATTCACGAAGATCACAAAATCCGGGAAAATATACGGAAAATTCTATTTTTCAGAAGACTCAGGATGCCAGAAGATGGAGTGGAGGTGGGCCACAAGTGGCCCACACCACCCCATGGCGCGGGCAGGCCTAGGCCGCGCCTGGGAGTGGTGTGGCCACCCTGGCCCACTCCAGCCTCTCTCCTCTGGCGTATATCCTCCCCACGAAACCCTAAGACTCGAGGATTGACCACAGAAAGATTTCGCCGCCTCTGCGGGGCGGAAAACACGGAGAGAGAAAGATCTCCGCGGCAGACAGATTTCTGCCAGGGGAATTCCTTCCTGGAGAGGGAAGATTGTCGCCATCAACACCACCATCAAGCTAGGCTTCATCGGGATCATCATCATCATCACCATCATCATCAACATCAGCACCCTCATCACCATCTCCATATTGCTGTAACAATTGGTTGAATCTTGCTATAGTTCATAGGGGAAACTTTCCCGGTGTTGATTACTCTTTGTAGTTGATGCTATTGACTGAACCATTGAATTATTGTTTATGTTCAGATTGTTATACATCATTATTCCATATCTGATCATGATCCATATGATGTCTTGTGAGTAGTTCGTTTTGTTCTTGAGGACATGGGAGAAGTCTTGTTGTTAGTAGTGGAGTTGCGTTGACAAAGATTCAATAGATTGTTATTTAAGTTGTGGTGTACTTCTTCTAGTGGTGTCATGTGAACGTCGACTACATGGCACTTCACCTATAAGGGCCTAGGGGAATGCATTGTGTATTTGGCTACTAATCGTAGGGGTTACTGGAGTGACAGAAACCTGAACCCCCGTTAGGAAACCATTGCACAAGGGACGTAAGGGTCTTAGAGTTTAAAGCTGTGGTTAGGTTTCTACCTTAATTACTTTCTTGTACTTATGGATGTTTGCAAGGGGTATAATCACAAGTATGTATTAGTCTTGGATGGGGCGGTACATTAGCACAGGTTCACCCACACAACACTTAGCAAGCTAAAGAAGATTAATCAGCTATATGAAGCGAAAGCACTTGACAGTCTTCCTATGTGTCCTCGAGAACGTTTGGTCATCTATAGAAATACAACCGGCTTGTCCTTTGCTGCATAAAGTATTGGGCCACTTGATGCATTCATTCTTACTGTCTTTTATTTACTCGTATTTTGTTTACTTGCTTTATCGAAAACCCCTAAAAATCCGTTTGCTAAGTATTTGCAGAGAATTCCTGGTCCATACCACTAGCCAGGACCTTCTGCTCCTTGTTGGGTTCGACACTCTTACTTATCGAAAATACTGCGATACACCCCCTATACTTGTGGGTCATCAAGACTATTTTCTGGCGCCGTTGCCGGGGAGTGAAGCGCTATTGGAGAGTGGAACTGGTAAAGGAAACTTCTACTGTGAGTATTGTTTACTTCTGCTAGTTGCTTTATTTTCGTTATGGATAATTCGCCGAGTTTCTTATTTGGTAATGCTACTACCACTACTAAGGTAGTAGATAAGCCACCACCTGCTGAGAAAGATGTTTTCAAAATACCTACAAGAATTATTGATCATGTTATGGATAACTACTATGTTGGGGATGGAACAGTCCATCTCGGTGATCATTTACTCTTTATACACAAATTATGCGGGTTGTTCAAGTGTGTAGGTATTACTACAGATCAAGTTAAGAAGAAGTTATTCTCATTATCACTGAAAGGAAGTGCTGAGCAATGGTATAAGCTACTGAAGAATGGTCAAGCTCTGGAATGGGAGGAAATAGTGCCTCTCTTTTATTCAAAGTTTTATCCTCCTAGTGAGATTCATAAAGATTGGAATCAAATATACAACTTTTGGCCTCTTGATGGAGAGAGTACAACTCAAGATTGGGGGAGATTGAAGTTACTAATGCTCAAATGTCCCATTCATGAGCTCCCCAACAATATTATTATCAAGGCTCCCTCTACATGATAAAGATTTATTGGATGCCTCTTGTGCTGGATCATTCACTCGTATGGAAGAAGAAGTTAAATGGGACCTTCTAGATCGTATTCAATACAATGCTGAAGCTTGGGAGAATGACAGAGGTAGAAAGTCAGGTATAAATTATGATTATGATTGCATTGAATCTTTTATGGGAAATGATGACTTTCAAAATATTAAAAATGCTTATGGTCTAGACTCTCAAGCTATTGCTTCTTATTTTAAGGCTTTTGCTTCCTACATTGAAGTGCCTAAAAAGAAGTTGAATAAGTATCATGAACCTTATAAAGACGTTGCTAAGAGTGTTCCTGCAAGAAATACTGAAGTTTATACTGCTAATCATGTTTTACCTAAACCTTATATTGAGAAAATGCCTTTTCCAGTTAAGGTAAAGGAACATTCTATGATGGCTAGTATGGTAGATGAAAGTATGAATAAAGCTGTTGAACCTGATAAACAAATGGTTGATGAACCTATAATAGCAAATGTGAAAGACTTTGTCACTGAGTATGAGGAAGAGGGACACACTATCCTTTGTAAGGATACCTCTAATATTGTTTCACGTAGTAGTGTTATGAGAGCTAGTATTCCTGTGTTTTCTGTTAGAATAAGTGATCATTGCTATGATGGTTCTTGGGATAGCTATGTTGTTAAATTTATACATGATACTGAAAGTTACTATGAAAGAGGAAAAAGTGTTCTTGTGTATCTCAATAATATCAAGTTTCCTCGTTTTATGCTGAAAGTTTTTATGTTGCACATCTTTTGCCGTCTTATGCAAGTTGCCTTTGGTTTCAATAACTTGTTTGTTTACAAGGTTCCCTTGCATAGGAAGTGGGTTAGACTTAAATGGGTGTGTGTGTTTTTGCTTCTTAATGCTCTCTTTCACTTCAATTGATATCCCTATGAGAGCTTCTTCAAATTATCATGCCCATCTTAATGGCTATAAAGAAAGAGCTTTATGGGAGACAACCCAATTTGTTTTTGCTTTCAGTTTGTTTTTGTTACTTTGAGTCTTGGAAGTTATTACTTCAGTAATAACCGCTGCTTATCCGTTTTGTTTGGTTTTTGTGTCAAGATCAACCTCTAATGACAGAGAAGTAAGATTTGGGGAAGTTGTCCTGAAACAGATTTTTGTGCTTCACTGTAAAAATTCGTGAGAGATCTCTGTATGTCGGATTGAGCTGTAATTTTTTGTGCTTCTGCACCAGGTTGTTATTTAACTTTTGTAGTTTTGCACTTTTTGATTTGAGCAACAGAAGATTTTCGAAAAAAATTATGTTTACCTGCTGGTCTGTTTTGATAGATTTTGCCACTCTTGCATTTGCTTCTTTATTCGATCTCCTATTTGAATTCTTTTTGGGTCTTCGGAAGGAGTTGCTACGGTAGCTTATGTTTTGATGTTTTTCAGTTGAAGTTGGACTCAAATTTTTTTATCACTTTACTTATACTAATGTTGCTAATGAGAACTGTGCGAAGTTTTGTTTCAAAGAAATTTCCAGGAAGTGGAGACAATGGTGTAATAAGGAAGAGAAGGGTTTTATGACTCAAGTAATAAGTGTATGAAGATGAAGATATTGATGATTCAAGTGGTGACTCCGGAAGAATCCACTAAATACCAAATTCAGAGACCTGCATAGTCCGTGTTAAAAAAGGTAACGAATCTGGTAAGAAAAGTTCCGTGAAAATACAATACAACTATATTTTTGCAGTTTTCAGTCGATAGGAAAAGTTTCGAAGCGAAAAAGGGACGGAACCGGAGCCGGGGTGGCCTACACGACCCCATGGTGCGGGCCCTCCCCTGACCGTGCCACCAGGTGGTGAGGCCACCCAGGACTCCGCCTCCGACTCGTTTTATCCCAGTACCTTCCTTTTGATATGAAACTTCGTAATATATAACCCCCCGAATCCCCCGAGGTTCGTATATCGTGTTTTCGTCGTGTTTTTTTCGATCTATTTCTGCCAGGACATACTCTTTGAAAGTTTAGAAGCATAATGGTGTCTGCTAAGGATAAAGAGAAGGAGCCTATGGAGGAAGACCTCCAAGACCCCGGGAAGGAGAAGGAGATCAAGAGTGAAGGTGAAGAGGAGCAAAGCCAACATCTGCATACCGGCACTACCATTGCAAGGATTGGAGTGGTGTAAAACCTAGCCATTGGAGGGAAGCCTCCTCATCACCGTTCAGATCCCTGGTCACTTCCTTCACGCACCAAGAATCATTTCCATACCCTTATCCATGAGCATCAATACCAGAATATGCCAAAGGAGAAATTACCCTCCAATTGGGATTTTCCTCGTTCTAGCCATGCAGGAAAAGAAGACTTCAAGGAGGAAGAGTGGGGAAAGAATAGCAAGAGCTGGAATTCTCAAACCGACATGATCATGAGCAACATTGAGCAAAACTCGCAGCTTATTCGTAATCTCACCTTTGAGATTGAGGACTTGGGGAAAATTATCAGAGATCTCATTGAGAGGATACCACCACCACCTAAGGAGTAATTCGTCATCAGGTTTGGCATCCCCTTGGTTTGTTCCAAGCTTGGGGGAGTGCCACGGTATCATATCACTACCTTCTATCTTTTTACCTTTTTAGTAGACTCATATCATGAATAGAGGAGTTATTTTGTAGTATGGTATGCATTATGGAAGTGTCCCCTCTCTCGTTAGATTTGTATCCCTTGGTGTGAGCTTCCGTTATGGAATATTAATGAGAAGTTCTATCATTTACTCTTTTGCATGGCTTATATTAGTTTTCAATTCGTGGTTATATGATTGATCTTGTTGTTAGTATTGGTAGCACTCTGGGATCATTGAGTTAATTTAGTTGGTTTTGGCAAACCTGGCTCGGTCAATAGCAACACCTTTTTGAGAGTTGAAAAGAAAAAGATAGAAGTACTCTAGACAAAAATTATTTTATCATCTTTCTTTCTTGATTTGCTCATAAGTCTAGTATTCTCTAGTTAAGATCTTTTGTGCTTCCAAGGAAGATTGCATGTTTGTCTTTATCACTTGTATGTTTGTTTGTTTCCTTCAACTCTTGTACTTGCTACCCAGCCTTGCTAGCCAAAAACCTGTACTGAGAGAGTATTCTTCTCGTGCATCCACTCCTTTAAACCAAAACCTTTGCCATTTGAGTCCACCATACCTACCTAGTAGAATTATTGCTATTCCAAGTAAATTCCTATTTTGTCTACCTCCCAAATTAAACTTGTTATGCGAAAATTAGTGATTAAAGCTCTCACGAACTGGATGGCACACGTTACTTTCTTGCATTTAATAAACATGAACCATTGGGTCCTTATTTGTTGTGTATATGCTTGCGCTTTATGAGTTGAAGTTAGCCGAACCATGTATCATGGGGACCGCTTTCAACACTTCATTGGTACTTGTACCTAGTTGATATCATGTTCTTTTGCTTATGGATCCCAGCGGTGTGAAATAAAATTGGAACTTGTAAGATCATGGAGTTTATATGTGTGTTAGAGAAACGCCTGGGCCGCTAGCCTAAGCCATGCCTAATCATGGTGGAAACTTGCAGCATAACTATAGTGAGCATTCTATGAAGCATCCTCAATAAAAACCTATGCAAATAGCAAATAAAAAGATCGCTGAGATGCTCATTGTCTGCTTGCCTTGTCATTTTGATTATGGGATAGCTCCTGTGTCATGTGCAAGGGGTACCCCATTGGCGGTTCTCAATCATACGCATGTATTTACAATGACAAGAGCTTGCTCGTGACTGAAGTTGAGTAGCATGAGGATCGGTACTCATAAGTAAGGGGCATGAGATTTCAACTTATAACTTGTCAAGCATATCCTCTTAGTTGTGTCACTTTAACCTTAATCACCAAAAGATGCCTATGATAGGGGCAATGAGAGCTTAAAGCTATTAAGTATCATAATTTTTGGGAGGTCTTTATGAGACTTGCAATCCCTGCTTCCCTCTGCGAAGGGCCTTTCTTTTGTTTTGTAGTTGAGTCATTAAACCTATTCCCTTTTATCTCAACAAGTATTTTGAGTTGATGTGTTTCATTCATTCATATGATGATTTATGCATTCATGTTTCTTATGTTCCTTGTTTTGCACATTGCTCTTATCTTGAAGTTTACTACTTTGAAAGCTTTCTTTGAAAACCAGCTATTTGTGAACTCCAGCAAATTATCAACTATTCTTCGACCAAGAGCTAAGTTTGCCATTACCAATTATGATTCACTTTATGTATCTTTATTATGTTTCCTTTACTCATTGCAAGTTGAGTTATATAATAGTGAGTTGTCCTCTATTATGATCTATGTATTTGATGAATGTGATCCTTCTTGTCCGTATTCTTTTATCGACTCTTCACTCCATAAACCTGAGGTCTTGTTTATTGAGCTCAGTTTCGCTTGGGGACAAGCAAAGTCTAAGATTGGGGGGAGTTGATACGTCCATTTTGCATCACTATTCTATGTCTTAATTCACTATTATTCATTGATATATTTCGTACTGAGAGGTGATACTTATGTTATTTCATCTATTTTTGCATGGTTGATGACTTTTGGAGCATGGACCGCTGCAGTCAGGATTCTGATGGAAAAGGTGCTATTTGGAGGCAAAATTCACGAAGATTAGAAAATCTAGGAAAATATACGGAAAATTCTATTTTTCCAGAAGACTCAGGATGCCGGAAGATGGAGTGGAGGTGGGCCACAGGGGGCCCACACCACCCCATGGCGCGGGCAGGCCTAGGCCGTGCCTGGGAGTGGTGTGGCCGCCCTGGCCCACTCCAACCTCTCTCCTCTGGCGTATATCATCCCCACGAAACCCTAAGACTCAGGGAGCGATCACAGAAAGATTCCGCCGCCTCTACGGGGAGGAAAACACCAAGAGAGAAAGATCTCTCCGGCAGACAGATTTCTGCCGGGGGAATTCCTTCCCGGAGAGGGAAGATCGTCGCCATCAACACCACCATCAAGCTGGGCTTCATCGGGATCATCATCATCATCACCATCAGCACCCTCATCACCATCTCCATATTGCTATAACAATTGGTTGAATCTTGCTATAGTTCATAGGGGAAACTTTCCCGGTGTTGATTACTCTTTGTAGTTGATGCTATTGAGTGAAGCATTGAATTATTGTTTATGTTCAAATTGTTATACATCATTATTCCATCTCTGATCATGATCCATATGGTGTCTTGTGACTAGTTCGTTTTGTTCTTGAGGACATGGGAGAAGTCTTGTTGTTAGTAGTAGAGTTGCGTTGAGAAAGATTCAATAGATTGTTATTTAAGTTGTGGTGTACTTCTTCTAGTGGTGTCATGTGAACGTCGACTACATGACACTTCACCTATAAGGGCGTAGGAGAATGAATTGTGTATTTGGCTACTAATCGTAGGGGTTGCCGGAGTGACAGAAACCTGAACCCCTATTAGGAAACCATTGCTCATTGGACGTAAGGGTCTTAGAGTTTAAAGCTGTGGTTAGGTTTCTACCTTAATTACTTTCTTGTACTTATGGATGTTTGCAAGGGGTATAATCACAAGTATGTATTAGTCTTGGATGGGGCGGTACATTAGCACAGGTTCACCCACACAACACTTACCAAGCTAAAGAAGATTAATCAGCTATATGAAGCGAAAGCACTTGACAGTCTTCCCATGTGTCCTCGAGAACGTTTGGTCATCTATAGAAATACAACCGGCTTGTCCTTTGCTGCATAAAGGATTGGGCCACTTGCTGCATTCATTCTTACTGTCTTTTATTTACTCGTATTTTGTTTACTTGCTTTATCGAAAACCCCTAAAAATCCGTTTGCTAAGTATTTGCAGAGAATTCCTGGTCCATACCACTAGCCAGCACCTTCTGCTCCTCGTTGGGTTCGACACTCTTATCGAAAATACTGCGATACACCCCCTATACTTGTGGGTCATCAGCTCCTCTCAGCGACGAACTCGGGAAGAGCCACCTCACTGGAGGGAGTGGCTTCTTTGACGTAGAACCAGCTCTTCTTCCACTCGCTGGCGGCCTTCTTTGGCAGGAGGAGCTTGACGAAATTGGCCTTCGGCTTTAGTTGGAATGTGATGGCACCTGCGGCCAACATCAAGCCACTGGACGCCTCGCCCCTGGTACAGCCGTGGAAGAGGACCAGCTATAGCGGGAAGTACGACCTACAGCCGAGGTAGCATTCGCAGAAGGCGACGAAGATCACCAGCTGCTCGATGCTATGCGGACCAAGATCCGATGGCTTGATCGTGTAGTACGCGGAGAAGCGGCGGAAAAAGAGTGAAGTGGGGAATCACAAACCCCTCTTAAGATGACTGGGGAAGCAGATGAATTCGCCGGGTCGGGGCTTCGGCTCGGTCTCGGAGGAGGGCGGAACCCGCCAGTTCCCCTTGCGGAGTACTCCGGCATCCTCGAAAGATTTAAGCTAGGTTGTGGTACACATGGATTTCCCCCATGAGCCTTTGGGAGGCGCCATCGGGTAGGATGTGGAATCGCAAGATGCGGAAAGGACAAGTTGGAAGAATGTAGGCAGGGAGATTGGAGACATGAAGAACGAATGAGGAAGAATGAAGAATGCGGAGAAGGTCTGCAGAGCTGAACCATCACTCCCCTTATATGGGAACGCCACCCGCCAAAATCGGGATAGCCGTTACTCACGGTAATTGCGCCGAAGTTACCGTTGGAAATTCCAACGAATAGTTTGACTAGATTTGACGGTCCAACTCCTTTATTTCACCCGCTACCCGCCAGTCTTTTCCACTCGCCGAAACGACGACTTGGTAGCAGTAACATTCATTGGGATGGAGAATGGAACATGGGGAAATTCTCCTTGGTTCTGATGGAGTCCATCGCCGACTCGACTAGACGCCCAAATTGGGCTCGTCTGCTCCGAACGCCAAAAGGACGCATGCGCCTGCATCAACGATGGCCTCGGGGACTACTGATGGGGATATGCCAAAGGGGGTATGCCCAGCAGGAGGTTCCGAGCGAGCCGAAAGGCCTGTGAATGTGCCTGGAGGATGGCGACTGGCGACTGGAATCCTAGGAGCATAACAAAAGCCCAGTCGGATTAGGTCAAAACCTCCAAATCCTTATCTTGTTTGGTGGTAACCTGTAAACCCTAGCGAGGTGCCTCATATATAAACCTCCCTAGGGTGTCCTAGAGACTCACGTGCCGTCATACACCCCCTCAAGCGACTCGCTACATAGCCTCCGAGCTCGCCACCCCTGTAACTCGCTCTCCAATAATCTAATCTAGCAGGAGTAGGTCATTACCCTCCAGGGGGCCGAACCTAGGTAAACCCATGTGCATCCGCCCCCATCTCGCACCGCAGATGGCCGCCAACTCTTCCTCACGAAACACTCAATCGCTGCCAGTGGCAGCGACTGCCGTGGCCATTTCCACGACAAAATCCGTGTCTTCTTTCCCTGTTCCGTTAAGATTCTTTTCTTGGGTGTAAATTTGGTGTTTCTCGCTAGTTTTACCGACCTCTTACTCTCCTTACATACTGCCATTGTCTCTCTCTCTAATCATACTCGCCAGAAACCAATCTACCTCTTATTCATACATGAGGACACACAAACGAAGGGATAAAAGCCAAAGCGATAAGTTCCTATGGAGATCAGGAGCAATAGCGAGCAATGCAAGGATATCAAGATCGTCCCTATGGATTTCCTCGACGCTGACAATGAAAGTCGGAAGAGGGAGTTGAAATCCCTCGAGCTGAAGATTGAATAGATGGACAAGGAGACACCAGGGACACCCAAACATCTTCGGTTGCCGCGACTTTATCTTGATAAACTTGATGAAGATATTAAGCATACAACCGAATCAAGTTTTTCTAAGAGTCTTAAGGCGATACAAACCCTTCAAGATAACAATGAGATCATTAAAGAACAAGTGAAAGTGCTGGAGAGGAATAATATTTTCTACAAGCTGCGTGTTAAAGAATTAGAGGATGTCAATCCCTCCCTCCGTCTCAGGCTGGCCCGTGAAGAGAAGATACCACGTGTCATGGCGCCACAGTGATCTACAATAATCACTGTATGAAATAATTGCAAGGGATTATTTGATCCCGCATGGCTTGATTCCAAGCTTGGGGAGATCTTTAAGACCTTGCAATCTATCTTATAAGTTTTACATTACTATTTTAGTTTTGCATTAGTTCAATTTAGAAATAAAGTTTGCATCATTAGAATTCCCTTTAGGAATAGTCGATCCCTTTTATGAAATTCTGAGTTTATTACCATATATGGAGCAATATTGAGTTTTTTCTTGTCATTTTGGATATATGAATGGCTTGAGTATAATTTTACTTGCACTTGATGATAGCAATATGAGTCTTCCACACCATTGGTATTAATGGAACATACAAAGATAATTTAATCAATATTTTGTAAGTTCATGGTTCGATTTACAAAGAAAAAATTATCTAATCAGTTAAGTTTAAAAAGAAACCTTGAACAAAGGAAAATTAAAAGTGCTATCAAATTAGAGTGAGAACAAGACGATGTAGAATATTCAAGCTATAAAAATTGCTTCATATACAATTGGAATTTGGTAATTGAGATCGTTAAACTTTGAATTCCTACATGAAGTGGAATTTATGGCTAGCTCCTTTGCACAACACTTAAACAAAAGTGTGAGCATATATATATATAAAGAAGAAGAAAAGAGAGAACAAAAAGAGCGAATGTGCAAAGATCAAATATGCATACACCACTATATTGTAGTATGACAAAGAAGCGTTTGAGATTTTAAATCCCAAGTGAATATGTTAATCCAAAAACACTTCAGACTACCTCGCTAACTCATTCGGTTGAACTAAGTACGTTTACATCATATTGAGAGTGATCTTTTGTGAACTGTTAAATGGTAAGGTGTGGGAGCCTGCTAATATTATTCGGATGGTTCGAGTAAGGTACTATTCATGAAATTATTCCTATGTATCATATATGATAAACACATGCTGCAACTGCCTCATTTATTTTATCGACTCAGCTTCATGAATATGAGGATAACATCCATTAAGCTAAACTGGCTCGGGACAAGAAAGAGTCTAAGCTTGGGGAAGTTGATGAGTGCACAATTTCATCAGGTTTTATATTATTATTTTGCACCGTAGTTGTAGGATCTTGGTATTTTACGGTGTTCGTGCACACATTTTATGTCTATTTTCACCAGGATTAGGACAGATGATGGATACAATGGACACAATTCTTGGAGTAGTTGTATTGGGGAGAAAAGGAGTCAAAAACAACGTAAATTGCTTATTTGGGAAATATCAATAACACTAGAAGAAAATCCAAAGTGATCGAGGCATCCAGAAGGTTTAACGATCAACTATATAGCGGGAATTAATTTTCCGGTCGTATAGTTCCTGCCATATAGTTGGTGCCGCCACCGCCTCTCGAAATAGTTTCACCCCGTGCAACTGGATCGGGGATACGACATACAGAACAACCAAAAATCACCGAAACCTTACCTCCAGAAGGCATCTAGAGGGGGAAGTCTTCCATCAGGGATCCATCTTCACCCTGCGCAGATCCAGGAGGCTAAGGCATCGATCTTCATCATCAACCGCTGCATCACCACCATCTCCATCCATCCCATCAACATCTTGTCTAGATCTTGTTATAATTTCCATACTCGTTGTGGATTTATACACGTACTATTCATCTATGATAGATTCCATTGTTATTGCCATGATGTTGATTGCCTCCATGTCTGAGTAGATCATTAGTTCTTGGGGAGATGGAGAAACCCTATTATGAGATTGAAATAAGATAAAGTTTATTATGATATTCATCATTGTGACCATGTGTTAGATTGTCTTCATCTTGATGTTGGGAGAAGTCGACCTCTCAATATTTGCCTCTTGTGGGGACTTGATGGAGGGAACTACTTGTTGGTATATAGAGGTGTGTTAGCCCTTACAGTGACTATAAAGCTGTTTGCACCCCTTACGTATCAACTTGGGAACCAAGGAAACTCACAGAACACTATACATGCCATGGGATACGTCCTACGGGATTAAGTCCCTTAATAGCGCAGAAATTTGATTGATGTCGATTGCTGTCTGCTGTGGTTATGAGGATGATGTGAGCAGTGGTTGCTGCCTATTTGTCCAAATACGGAGTTTCTCCCACACATACATAGTTGAGAATGTTCACGATAATAATCTTTATCTTAGCTCTTTATAATGCTAGAGGTGTATCCGCTACTCCCTGATAACACCCTTTTCCCAGTGCAGTTTCAAATATCTTTTACATACGCGATACTTACTTTCTGTCTTCAGTTGTTTAACTTTACTTATTGTTCTCTTATACCAAAAACCCAAAAACACCTTTTTTACACAATACTCGCATTTTATCTTGTTACTTAGAACTTTATTTAGCATTTCTATTGTAGTATTTAATTCAAGAGTTATTAGACTTCAAACTCCTTCTCCCTGTGGGATGATATCTTTATTTCAAAACTAGCTACAAACGATCTGTGCACTTGCAGCCATCAATGTACCTATTTGACGGAATTAGTGTTGGAATTAGCACCGGTAGTACCGGCCAGAAGTTTTGGTCCGGTTGGACTGGAACTTCCGGCTCATGCTGATCAGCCCTAGATCCTCTTAGAGGTAGTATCGCTCCTTGCCCGGTAGTACCGGTCAGCACCTAGCGACCCGATAGTTCCGACCCCTGTTCTGCTCTAAGTTCTGGTAACTAGCAAATCGGTTTATATACTTCTTTGTATCAATGTGTCCTTTTATCGGTAGTTGGATTGGAACTAGGACTGGTAGTACTGATCAGTTCGTGGGGACCACTAAACTATCAAATCCAACCGTTCCGTGGAGCGCCTTCGGACCGCTGGGAGCCGCTCGCCAGAACTACCGGCCCGCCACCGGTAGTATCGGTGGTGTCGGGGAGGGACAAAATCTGCCTGTTTGGAAGAGGCCTATTTAAGGCCCTCCTTTTCCTCCTCTCCATTTTATCTCTTTGTTATATGTCTCCTCCATTAATACAAGAGCTTGACTTACCTAGATCTCTCTCCCTACCCACTCAAACCTCTTGATCTTTTGAGGATTGGGAGAGGTGACCTAGATCTACACTTCCACCAAAGGAATCATGATTTCCCCCATCCATCCTTAGTGGATCTTGTTACTCTTGGGTTCTTGGAACCCTAGACGGTGTAGGGCATCCTCGGAGATAGGGAAATTGTTGTGAAGCTTCCTGGTGTCGTCGATGGCCTCCAATTGAGTTCTGGAGTGTCCCCTCAACCTTGTTGTAAAGGTTTCGGTTGGTGCCTTCAAGGTCACCAGTTAGTGGATTGTGAGGCCACCTTTGTGGTGGTGCTCACCGGAGAAGAAGGTGAGGCCTTTGTGGCGCTCGGGTGACCTTGTGTGGCCCCGACACCTCTCCAACATAGACATAGCTTCCTTGGAAGTGAACTACAGGAATTACATCTCCGTGTCCCCTTGCCAGTTTATCCGTTCCTCTCCTTTACTACTTGCAATTACTGTCTTGTTTACTTGTTGTATCGTTTTCCATATAGGTTGTTCATCTAGTTGCATCTCTAGTGAACTTTACTTTGTGCAAAGCCTAAAATTGCAAGAAGAGAATAAAATTTGATAGTCTCCTATTCACTCCCTCTAGTTTCACCCTCCATGGATGGCAGTATAATCTTGGGATTGGTCCCCCTTTAGCGTCTTAGGCGATCCTATAATTTCTCATTATGATATGTAATTCGTCTTTTTATTTTTTTCTGTACGGATATGTGGATCTTTTTGGCTGTGTGCATCTTAGGTATGCAGATGGGCGTAATGTTTAAATTCAAGTAATAAAATACCCTTTATCAAAAGTATAATCAAGCCTCACAATTTTGAATACAATCTCGCGATGCAAATAAAGTGGCTGATTTCCTAGCAAAAGATGTAGATAGTCGGGGTTTTAATGTATGGCTCGATGAAGCCCCTATGTTTTTGTTTCCACTTTTGGTGGATGATGTAACCTTGATTGATTAATAATAAAGATTGTGTGGCTGTTCAAAAAAAGTTCAACGTGCAGGAAGGTGCAGAGCCCAACAAACTTGTGCACATGCCACATTGTGTCCTAACTTCACAAGTTTATGAGCTACTACCATGTTACCTATCCGATTGAATTTAGAGAAAATAATGTGAGGACCCGAACGACACAACATTTTGATGTCTTCAACTATTCCACCGATCACGGACTTGCTTTTTCTACTGAAGATTAGTTTAGAGACAAGTGTCGCACAGTCACTCCCCATATATAGGGGTCTGACATAGTATGGTACTAGATGGATCCAACACGTTTTGCCACGCCATCCTCTGCTAATAGTGTTTAAATTCTATGGCACATGTGATCCTTTAGTTTATAGATAAAGAAATATAATATGAGACAATTGTTAAAGTGAACAAAAACATGACCAAAGCATGTTTCACCATATATGAGACAATTATTAAAGTTAACAAAACATGACTAAAGTATGTGTCACAGTATGCAGCTGTACATTGGTTGTACAACTTATGGATGACCAATAAATCTTTGTAAATTAGAGCAATAAGGTTGATACGTTGCAAACGTATCTATAATTTTTGATATTCCATTCTTGTTTCATATCTACTTTCTTATTTTTTGTCCACACTTTGGAGTACTTTTACACATTTTCTGGAACTAACCTATTAACAAGATTCCATAGTGCCAGTTTTCTGCTTTCTTCTGTTTTTGGTTCTAGAAAAGCCAGAAAAGAAATATTATCAGAATTGGACCAGACAAAAGCCAAAGTCGATATTTTACTGGAAGACTCACAGAGCTAGAAGACGAGACCGAGAGGGGTCAGGGGCTGGCCACACCATGTGATGGCCCAGGTCCCCCTGGCCACGCCACCAGGTGGTGTGGGCCTCTGGTCCACCCTCTGACATCGCCCCTTTGCCTATAAGAAGCCTCCAGATGAGAAACCCTAAAGAATCCAGCCTCTAGCAACGAAAAGTTGCGCAGCGCCGCCACCACCGAAGGGGAGATTCAGGGGACAGAAAGTCTCTGTTCTCGCACCCTGCCGGGACGGGAAAGTGCCCCCGGAGCCATCTCCATTGCTGTTGCTGACTCCCATGATGAGGAGGGAGTAGTTCTCTGTAACATCCCAAAACTTCAATCCAAGCTTATCAAGATCAAATCAACCAAAAATGGGGTTAACAAAAACTTTTCTAAATTTAAAATGAAAGCATTCTTATATGTGTGCATTTAAAATAGGAGTTGTTTGAATTGCCATGATTGAGTGATCCAATGCTTGTAAAATGTTTCTTAGGTTATTTAAACATCATCTACATCATTCCCAAACTTTTCCTAAAGAAAATCAAATAAAAAAGAATTAAAAAGGAGGAATGGTCATTTTGGCCATTTTAATCCACTACACTACTTTGAGTGTTCCTAGCACTCATTTCTTAACAGAAATAATTCTTGATCCTTGTACCCCTTGCTAGTACACATAATGCGGTACCAAGGCCCACCTTTTGATCTGCTAAAAACATTATTTTACTTATTTTAAATAGCATTTGAAAATTGAATCTAATGCATATGCATAGATCACCCCTATTTCAAAACCCATCTTTTTGAGCTCCACTTTCAAAACCCTTGCAACCAGACTACCTAGCACTAGTGGAGATTACTCAAAAAATTTGAAACCAAAATTCAAAACTTTCTTTCATGCGGCCATTTAATCAAACACTTGGCAGGCAGGTTTAAACCTAAATCATAGCTCACTGTTTTGAACAGGGTTTTGCCCCCATTTGATCACCATTTATCTCCTCGGTCCCCTCCTAGTCTAACCAGGCCCTTAGCACCCACTCCCCTAGCCCCTAGTGGCATTGCCATGCCATGCCGAGCCACCCCTCGCTGGCCAACCGTGCACTCACCGCAGCAGACCATCTCCCCTTCCTCTCCATGTCTAGGAGGTAGCCAACACCTCACCGCCCCTCTCTGTCCCTTGCCCAAGCCAAGTGGTGCAGTGGACCACCGAGGACAAACCGCGCCTAGTGCCACCGCACCATGCCAGTGCCGCCCCTAGAGCGTGCTCTGTCCCCGCTTGACCAGACCGCCCCTTGGCCGCAGCCCGCGCCCGCCGCTCCGCCTCGACCTGGAGAACACCCCAGACACCCCCGCTGGCCGCCCAATGCCTCACAGCCACCGCTGGCCGTGGACACCGCCGCCTCTGCCGCGCAGAGCGCCACCTCGCCCAGACCGCATGCCACCGCCCCTACGGCTGCATTCAATTCCTAGAGCACCGCCAAGGAACCACACGTCGATCGCCACCCGCAGCCATGCCTCTACCCCGCCGTAGCCATGTCACCACCGTCGCCTGCCCATCCCGCTTGGTCTCACCGTCGGGCTTATAAAAGGAGCCATCCCCAGCCTCTCTTCTCCACACCATTCCAATCCACTCACCTCTCTGAACCTCACCCACCTCAAGCTGGAGCAAGGCGAGCTTTGCCGCGCCGGAATTGGAGCCGGAGCAGCCGTGGCAGGAGGAGAAGGGTGCCGCTGATTGTGACCACCCCAAGCTCTGCCGCAAACGCGCCTCGCCTCGCCGTCGTCTTCCACTTTGTTTGCCCGCCTCGCCGATCCCGCTGGAGCCCTGGTACGTCCCCAGCAGACCCCCACCGAGCCGCTAGGGTTCGAGCTCGTCGAGGTCGACAACGACCCTCAGCCGTAGATCTTCTTTCTAATCCTATGGCCCACAGCGCGCGTACCGTTTCGCGTGTTAAGTGCCGCTGACAAGCGGGACCCCCTGTCAGCTGAGCCCCGCGCCGCGGAGCGCCACTGGGTTGGCCCACATCGTTTCCCGTGCTAGCCCACACATTCAAATCTGGATTTTTCTTTTTAGTTAAATCTAGTTTCTATCCACTATTTTAAAATTTAATTCTGGGAGTTTTACAAATCCAAATTGCATGAAACTAATTTTTCCTGAAAGATATTAAGATGATCTATCCAAGCCCATTGGATTTAATTCAATTAGAGTTATAGATCTCTCCTAATAAAAATAAGAAGACAGAAGCATTTGCAACTTGCAACATTTTTATAAAATCAACCAAGTTAGCTTTTGAGTTGATTCCAACTCTCAAAAATCACATTTCATCATATCTATCTAAATATGTAATAATATTAAGGTTTAAATGCAGTGACTTTGGAATAGTACCAAAATAATGCTATATAGGCATTTCTAGTCACTTTAAATCATTAAATAATGAACTTAAACCAGAGTAATATTGATCCAACCTTTAATTCTCATTCCCATGTGTTAAGATGTGTGGTGATGACATGTGTCCACATGATCCCATATATTAAGTGGTGAATATTAAATCTTAGTTAATTTTTTTCAATGAGTAGAAATTACTTTTCTAAAATAAAAGGGATGAAACTATGGAATTAAACTTGTGATGTTTGTGATGATAATAGATCATCAAATGTGTGTCCTAGAATGCTACTTAGCCTAGTTGAAGTATTGTTTGGTGATTGTGCACTCCGTATGTATTTATAGAGGATAGTACCGACCAAGCTTTCGAGGAGGAGGAGTTCTACCAAGAAGAAGAAGAAGAAGAAAACATCATCCATTGCACCAACCAAGGCAAGCTACTATTAGCAAGCTAGCACTTTTAAGTGCAAGCCACCATTAACAGTGCAAGCTAACACTTGCAAGTTTAGTGCTTAGCAAGTTAGGACCAAACTAGATGGTTTAGCAAAGATGCCTTAAGCATGCCTTGATCACACTCCCTTTTTACTATTAGTACTCCAAGTCTTAGTTACAAGATTTACTCCTTAGTTTAGACCAAGTTCTTTACTTGTTTTTAAGGTAGCATAAAAAGTATAAAACTTGACCTATTTAGAACCCTTTAGATGTCATTCTATGGCATGAGATTGAACCCATCTTTTTCACCTTAGTGAACACTCTTAACTTAGTAGTTAGAGTAGATCAAAAACTTGAGTCACTTTAGATGGGAACACTTGGTGAAAATGAATTATGAAAACCTTGGAATGATGAGTCATTCTATTGAGATGTTTTGACATGTGTTGAGAAACACAAAGGATTGATGTTGATGAAAATGTTGAGGCATGATCCTTAACTCCTTTATAAAACTCATGGTTGGATTCGGATGCGATACCATTCCAAATTTACCGTACAACCACATTACCTGAATTGTGTAAGGCTTAGCTGGAAATTTATATGCGTTAGTATTAGTTCGCTCACAGGAGAGGTCTGAGCTGAGGCTACCTCTCAATGTTGTCCACCTATGCAGTGCCCAAGATGACTGATGGTCATGGTTGGGAGGCCATGCTCATAGGAGAGGTGCTTATACTAGGGTGTGTAAAGGGAAGGTTATGTTTGATTATCTGCATACTAAGTATGATGATTCAGGGTTATCCCTGACAGATGTATTGAATCTTGTGGTGAAAGTGTACCACCTCTGCAGAGTGTCAAACTATTCGAATAGCCGCGTCCGCGGTTATGGACAGTTGGAATGGCCATACTGTTTCGTTGTCAGATGTTTTCTAAATACTTTCAAATGAATGACGAATCTTGACTTGACCACAACAGGGTTGTGTTTATGACAATAGGTTTTCCCAACTTAAGTGATTCTAGAGTTTTACTTGATCTTTATTTGCTTCAGAACTCAGCTTAGGTTTCAAATTTCACTTTATAGTTAAACATAGAGTTAGCACTTTAATCTAGCTTCATAATACTTATTAGTGGTAGTTTGCGAGTAATTAAAGAGTACTCATGGTTTTTGTCCCTGGCTATTATCATGGCCAGACTATGAAGGAGACTATCAAGATGATGGCCAACAGGACGGCTATGATAACTAGGACCATCTGCCTTCGTCAGCATTGCATGTGACCCTGAACATGGACCCCACCACTACGCTTATCTTTTATTTCCGCTGCTTGTTGTATTAAGACTGGATCATGAGATCCTTATTTGTGTAAGACCTTTAGTATGGTTTGTAATGGATGATGTACTGTGATATCCAATCCGTTATGTCTCGCAAAAATGGTAATCCTAGGATTGCGAGGTATGGCATAACGGGCATCTGGGATTAAAAATCTGGGTGTTGACATTCTCTCTCGAGGCTAAGGGCTCTACCGGTAGCTATGTGTTCATCTCTCTCTCTATGCATGATCATATTGTGATCATGCGCTTTGTAATCAAGTAGATCTACTTTGCTACTCAAGTGCTTTAATAGATCTCTGCTCTCCCCATGTGTGTGGAAGTGACAGTGTGCACACCATGGTGGCACTTAGGCTAGATATTACAAATATTTGTTATGAGTTATATTTGGAGTTGGATGTTTCTATGAAATTGTGGTGTTTGTTGGAACCATCTAGTGCTCAAGGTGACAGTGTGGGGTTATATAGATGGGGAAGCGGACTTTGAGGTGTGCTGTTATAGCGCTACCATAGATTAGAGTGTGCAACCGGAGAGTAGTTCAGAGTAGTATCATAGAGAGATGATATTTATATGAGAGTGTTTACTAGTAAAAGTATGATCCCTAGGCCTTGTTTCTAAACATTGAAACACCGTTTGCTAGTAGATCTGTTACATGTTTGCTTGCTTCCATCTTTTTGCCTTTAGTCTTTTCCTCCCGTCAAGCTATTTTCTAGCACCGTTACCACTTATAATTATCCATACCACTTGTATTTCACTATCTTTCGCCAAACTAGTGCACCTATACACCTAACAAGTGCATTGGGTGTGTTGGGGACGTAAGAGATTTCTTGTATCTTGATTGCAGGGTTGCTTGAGAGGGATACCTTTGACCACTTCCTCCCTGAGTTCGATAAACCTTGGGTAATCCACTTAAGGGAAACTTGTTGCTGTTCTACAAACCTCTGCACTTGGAGGCTCAACAATTGTCTACAAGAATAAAAGTGCGTAGACATCAAGCTATTTTCTGGCGCCGTTGCTGGGGAGGTAAGGTAAAAGGTACTCACATCCTCTGGCTACTAAGCTATCTTTTAGTACAGTCGCTGGTATGTGAGTGCTCGAAGTTATTTCCTTTAGATTCTGCAATTATATCTTTTTTTTATTTTTATTTTCACTAGTTAGGCTTAATAGAAAACAACAACAAAAATAGAGAGCTTTATAGTATTTATCTTGAGTTAGGACATGAAGTGTTTGAAGAGAATATTAAAAAACCAATGGAACTTTACTTGCATGCTAATAGCAATGTTATTAGTATGAATTCTTTGAACACCATTATTGCTAATGCTATGGAAAAGTCTAAGCTTGGGGAAGCTAGTTTTTATGAAAATGATCTTTTTAGTTCCCTAGCTTTGGAAGATAGCTATTCTATTGCTTATGATGATACCAAACCTCCAATATATGATGATTGCAATGATGAATATGATATTTTCAGTCCACCTACTATTGAGGAGAAGATAAATTATGATTACAATATGCCTCCTATGTTTGATAATTATGGTTCTATAATGATAGCTATTTTGTTGAATTTGCTCGCACGACGATTAATAAGAATGACTATGCTTATAGGGAGAGTATTAAGTCTTTTATGCATGTGGCTCATGATAAGAATGTTTTATGTGATAGTTATATTGTTAATTTTATTCCTGATGCTACTAAAAGTTATTATGAGAGAGGGAAACATGGTTTTATGTATCCCAACAATATTAAGTTTCCCCTCTTTATGTTAATTTTTTTCACTACAAGAAATTTGGTGATACATGACCCTCCATATTGGTCACTGAAATGTCATAGTTTTTAATTTGTGACCTTTTTGTGACCAAATACAGAAGGTCAAAAGCTGAGGGTCACTAGTTAAACACCACGACCTTTCTTATGAATTGGTCATAGGCATCTATGACCAATACAGTTGGTCACAGATTCTATTCTATGACCAACTGTATTGGTCACGGACTGTTTGCCCAGTCCACGTCAGATCCTACGTGGCAAATCTGTGACCAATTCGAAAGGTCGTTGATCAGATTTAGCCTAGTCCAGATAGGTGTTTTATATGGGCCAAGCCCAACAATTCAGCAAATTTAATATTATATTTGTGTCAACTCTGATCAGCTAAATGGGCTAAACCCAAAGTTTTGGCCTTTTTATTTATGGAGCGTGGCCTTTTTCGAATCAATTTAATTTTTCTTTTTTATTAACAAACAATGGGTCCACAAGTCAGATGGGTCCACTAGTCAGGTTTTAGTCACTGGGCCACTTATCAGGTTCTTATTTATTCATCTAACTATATTTTACAGTCGGTCAGGTTTTTCTGATACCCCATATGCTAGAAAATACTGAACAGAAACAAACACAGATGATATTTCAAATGATAGCCAAAATCAGTATATATTACATCTTATCACAACGCTTATTTACAGCTCGCTAGAATAGAATCCACGCGCGGTGCTCCTGCCCAGCTAGCCAACTCATAATGCGTGTATTAGCCAGAATTGATCATGTCAGTCGTCCAGCCGGATTCACACACGCACGTGTGATAATAGGATCCGGGCGTGTCGTCGGAATGCATCTGCATACGTCGCCTAGCCCGCCGTAAGCAACATGTCGCCGAGCTGCACCTCCTGGAAGCAGCCGCAGCATGCTGGCCGCCGGCCCCAAGAAGCCACAGCATGCCAGCCGCCGGCCAATAGGCCGCTAGTGTCCGAACACCTAGCACCCACCCATCAGAGCGCCGGGCGGCACCCTCCAGGTCCAAGGGCGCCCAGTACTCCACCTTCTTCCTCGCTCGTCGCCGAGTCCAGGCTCCTCTTGGACGCTCCCAGACTCACCATGGCACCTCCAGCCTTCTCGCCAGCAGCTCCATCTCATCTCCTTGGCAACATCATCTACTCGCCGACATCTCCATCTCATCTCACCTCCATCATCTTTCGATGCTACTATGTTTCAGATTATCTATCAAGAATATATACAGAATAGTCATATCAGAATTGTGAGCTACTTAATGTCCCTAGTTCTGAGTTTGGAATTCAATTTACCATGGATATTCTAAGATCAAAACAAGGAAACAATCTACTCCACCAAACTTTAGCAGACATGGCACACAAATAACCAACTTCAGTAGACATGGCACGTAGATATTCAATTTACCTTGGATATTCTAAGATCAGAACAAGGAGTACTTGGAAATCGGTAGAAAACACAAATATGGTTTCTAAAAGCTGAAGGTATAGATCATTCACAACAATATACTACTCTGGAGTAGATCATTCACAACAATATACTACTTCGGGAGTATATTTACATGCATATTACTCACGCATGCTAATTTTTTATTTGACAGTGATGGAATATGTATAAGCAGAAATTAATGTAGCAGAAATTAAGATGCTTACATTAGTTGTATGAAAAATTGGAGTACAACACTAGTTCAAAATCAGAGCCCATTGATACAGAATTACCAAATCATGGTATTTATACAAACCATGCATTAGCAAGGAGAACATGCTACATATATTCCTCCAATTATTTTCATTCTTTATTGTCTTTTCTATCCAACTGACTATAACACTACTGGTTCTATGAGAAGCCAAAATGCCAAGAAATTTGTTTTAGGCATTAAAGCAACTGAAAAATATAGTAAATCCATGATAGAAGCATATGTAAATCCATCTATCAATTTACAGAGCAATAAGCCTGGAATTCAAAACTCTTCCATCATAGCAATGGCAATACATTAATTACTAGTATCTCTCACAGAAGAATGCTAGTAACAAAGAATGGAGTGCCAGAAAAGAATGACAGTATACCGATTATCAGAGATTCAGAGGGGCTAACTGACCGAGGCTTGACCCATCATCAGCGTCGATCTCCCTGTACAAGCCCGCCATGGCGGAGTCCTTGGCTTGGGGACTTTGATCATCCGGGATGGCTAGGAGCAGCCCTTGCCGTGCTAGACACCGCGGACAAGCAGCACAACCCATGTTGTCGTCCTCGAGTCAGGGAGACAGAGGAGGCTGCCCACTCAGCACCATCGATGGCATGACGGGCAGCAGCATCACCTGCACTACAACACCGTCAGGGCACTGCATCCAGTGTTTGCAGACCCTGTCAAATGAATAAAGTCATAGTTAACAAATCAGATATGATAGTGGCATATTAACTCTTTCATTTGAGTAGTAGGATCTTCCTAGGTGGTACTAGATTATATCTTTAGTTTATCTGCACACAAACAAAGAGTTGTTGCTAAAAACGCACGTAGAACACGAAACCAAAAACGAACCATCAAATAAGGGGCGGACGGATCTAGAAGTGGACGCTTACATGAAGATGAAGAAGGCGCTCGGGGGGCACTTGGGCTTGTTGGGGTCCTTCTCGGCCTTGGTCTTCTACACCGTGATCCTGGAGTCGATGCCACAGGATCTCACCTTGGCCTTCACGCTCATCGACTTCCATCGCCGCCGCGACCGCGCCGCACTACTTCGCGCACCCGTAGATCCCTCCCCTCAAGTACCAGCCTGGTGCTCCCTATCTCCATACCCAGCAGGGTCGCTGCCCACCACGCGGTTGTGAGCCCAAATTTGGGGAAGCGGATTCCATGGGAGGAGATCGATGGGGTGGCGGCGATTTCCAACGGGTGATTCTATCCGGGCGGTGGAGGCGGCCGATGGAGTGTGGGACAAACAGGGGACCCGAGCTGTGCGGCTGGGGGCAGTGGGGTTTTCATTGTGCGGTGGCGGGTGGCAGCGATAGGGGGAGAGACAGAGAGAGGGTGGCGGCGGAGCATGGGAGAAGGAAATGTCTAGGGTTAGGGTTTTCATGGCGTGGTGGGGACTTAACGAAAATTGGTCTCCCCACGCGCCTGCTGTCCAAATTTGGTTTCCCGGCGATGCGAACCTGCTTCGGTGGGAGTGAAATTGGACGTTGGATGGTGGTAGCATAGACGGCTGAGATATGATTATGTACATGATCCATGGGTAGTCTGGTTCTGTTTTCTCATTGGTTGTCTCTACTTTGATGAGGATCAACCCAAACAAACAATGTTTTGACCAGAATCACGGCATAGTTTGTGATAATGTGCTCATATTGTGCATGAATATGCATATTTGGATGGCGAACAATGTTCCAGGAGGAAGTTTTCCTTTTCGTCACACAAAAATTGCATTTTCCATTTTTCGAGTGCTAAAAACAGGGCGTTTTGTAAAACAACCACCAAATGAGAGTTTCAAAATGGTTCCACCTCATTTTTATAAAATACTATACCACCTTACATGGCTAATTTCCCAACTTGAGTATCTAAAACCTTTCCGTGCACCCCTCGTGAAAAAGACAAAAGTCTGCCGAATCGGTAGGAAGCAGGTCCGATTTGAACAGCAGGTACATGATCTCACGCTCGTGATTTTTTGTAAAAATTATTTTTAGCTTCACAATATGTTGTTTCACCATAGATCCAATGTAAGTTTAGCGAGGCTCATCCTCTAGCTAAGAACCTTCATGCTCACTGTTTTGACCATAGTTTGAAACGGGCATAAGAAATTCAAAAACGGTCCAAATAATGTAAATCCTTCATGTGGCATCATATTATGTGACATAGTTGTAAGGAAAAATACCAAACTTGGTATATTGCAAATATCTCGAAAAAACCTTCACAGAAATGATCTATCATGTTCGAGGTTTCATGTCTTTCAGGTCAAACGACGAATGTTATGGCTAGAATAGCGGCATACTTTCATATATTATTCTCATATTATGCATGCATGTGCATCTTGGGATGGCGAATAATGTTGCAGGAGGAAGTTTTCCTTTTACTCGCTCAAGAAATGCATTTTCCATTTTTCGAGAGCCAAAAACAGGGCGTTTTGTGAAACAACCACCAAATAAAAGTTTCAAAATGCTACTATCCCATTTTTCCAAAATACTATATCACCTTACATGGACAATGTCCCAACCGGAGTATCTAAAACATTTCCGTACACCCCTCGCGAAAAAAACAAATTCCTGCCGAATCGGTAGGAAGTGGGTCAGATTTGAACTATAGGTACATGATTTGATGCTCATGATTTTTTGAAAAAATCATTTCTAGGTTCACAATATGCTATTTTATCAGAGATCCAATGCAATTTCAGCGAGGCTCATCCCCTAGCTAAGAACCTTCATGCCTGCCGTTTTGACCAAAGTTTGAAACGGGCATAAAAAATTCAAAAAACGGTCCAAACAATGTAAATCCTTCGTGTGGCATCGTATTATGTGACATAGTTGCAAGAAAAAATACCAAACTTAGTATATTGCAAATATCTCGAAAAAACCTTCACAGAAATGACCTATCATGTTCGAGGTTTCATGGCTTTCAGGTCAAACAACCAATGTTATGGATAGAATCGCGGCATAGTTTCTGATATTGTGCCCATATTATACATCCATGTGCATCTTGGGATGGCGAATAATGTTGCAAAAGGAAGTTTTCCTTTTCGTCGCTCGAAAAATGCATTTTCCATTTTTCGAGTGTGAAAAACAGGGCATTTTGTGAAGCAACCACCAAATAAGAGTTTCAAAATGGTTCCACCCCATTTTTCCAAAATGCTAGATCACCTTGCATGGACAATTTCCCAATTAGAGTATCAAAAACCTTTCCGTCCATCCCTCACAAAAAAGACAAATATCTGCTAAATCGGTAGGAAGTGGGTCACATTTGAACTACATGTACATGATTTTATGCTCGTGATTTTTTGAAAAAATCATTTTTAGCTTCACAATATTCTGTTTTATTAGAGATCCACTGAAAGTTTATCGAGGCTTAGCCCCTAGCTAAGAACCTTCATGCCAGCCGTTTTGGTCATACTTTGAAACATGCATAATAAATTCAAAAATGGTCCAAACACGGTAAATCTTTCGCGTGGTGTCATAGTATGTGACATAGTTGTAAGAAAATATACCAAACCTGGTATATTCTAAATATCTCATAAGGCCTTCACAAAAATGACCTATCATGTTCGAGGTTTCATGGCTATTATGTCAAATGACCAATGTTATGGCAAGAATCACGGCATAGTTTCTGATAATATGCCCATTTTGTGCACGCATGTGCATCTTAGGATGGAAAATAATGTTGCAGGAGGAAGTTTTTCTTTTTATCGCTCGAAAAATGCATTTTCCATTTTTGAGTGCGAAAAACAGGGCGTTTTTGTGAAGCAACCACCAAATGAGAGTTTCAATATGGTTCCACCCCATTTTTCCAAAATACTAGATCACCTTACATGGACAATTGCCCAACTGGAGTATCAAAAACCTTTCCGTTCACACCTTGCGAAAAAGACAAATATCCGCCGAATCGATAGGAAGTTGGTCTGATTTGAACTATAGGTACATTATCTAATGCTCATGTTTTTTTGCAAAAATCATTTTTAGACTCACAATATGCCATTTTATCAGAGATCCAATGCAAGTTTAGTGAGGCTCATCCCCTAGCTAAGAAACTTCATGCCTACCGCATTCTGAGAGCACAAGAACAAAAAGGATAGACCAAAACTCGGGATAACATAAAATGAGAAACTCGCCAATATGAACGGTGTACATATCTTTGAGATGAACCAAACTGATATTTATATCATCTTAATCTGAGGTCATATTTAAAATTAAAGTTGAATTTATATTTGTAGAGTTCCTAAAAAATTTGAAGCCCCTCTAATTATGTAGGCTCAAAACTTATAGGAAGCCCACAATTTCCACCCAAAACTGACCTTCTAATTGTCCATGGGCCGGTGGCCCAGCCGCGGGAATAGCTCGTGACTTTTACATGTGTCGGTGCTCTTTTTCCGGCCCAGACCCAACCCGACATTTACATTTATAAACAGCACCTGGGGGTATTTTGACATAGAGTATATAATTGCGTGTTGGTTAGGTGGCTGTCTTTATAGTAGGAGGTTGTGGGTTCAAGCGCCAGGTTGCTCTTTTTTGCCATATTATTCCTGCATGGAAATAAAAGAATGTTTAAAAGAGGCCGACCTCCCTAATTTGCAGCAACTAGTCGAGTGGTGCAGTGGCTTTGTTCTCGTTCATTGTTTGCGAGGTTGTGAGTTCGATCACCCTTGGTTCTCTTTTTTGTTGGAATTATTTCTGCGCGAAAATAAAAGAATGTTTAAAGGAGTCCGAGCTCTATATTTAACACAATCTAGTTGACTGGTGTAGTGGTTATGTTCCCATGGGCAGATGGCGAGGTGGTGAGTTTAATCCCCCTCTGGTTATCTTTTTTGGAATAATTTCCGCACTCTACCACGGCACTGGTTAAAGGCGGCCGAGCTATCTTTTTGGCATGAACGAGTTGAGTGGTGTAGTGGTTAGGATCGGTGGGGGCAGTTGTTGAGGTTGTGAGTTCGATCTCTCACGGGGATTCTTTTTATTTGAATTATTTCTGCTGCCATGTAGACATGACAAATAAGAAAAAATGACACATGGACATGACATGAAGTGATATTTTTGTCTAAGAATTTAACCATAACGACCATTTAAATTGGTCATAGTCTACCAAATAAAAGGCTCCAAACCAGTTCTATCTATCTATGACCTTTCCGTGTTAGGATATCATGACCTTTTTGACTAAATTGGTCGTTATATTTCAAGGTTTGGACCCTTTGAAATGCCTTACGACCAATTGGCTCAGAATGGTCATAGATCTATGACCAAAAAATGTGTGGTCGTTAAAAAAAGGTCACTAGTGAGTAGATTTCTTGTAGTGTTTGAAGCTGCACTTGTTTTGCTTTCCTATGCTTGTTGCTTTGTGCTATCATGACTTGTTTTTTTACAAGATTATTTTTCATAGGAAGTGGGTTAGACTTAAATGTTCTTTGAATTTGCTTCTTGATGCTCTCTTTTACTTCAATTCATATTTCTTATGTGAGCATCTTATCAAACTATCATGCCTAACTTAAAGGCGTTAAAGAAAAGTACTTACTGGGAGATAACCCAAAAGTTTTAGTTGAGTCTTGGAAGTTATTGCTTCAGTAATAACCTCTCCTTATCATTTTTGTGTGGTTTTTCTGCCAAGAGTAACCTCTAATGAGAGAGAAGTAAGACTTGAAAAAGTTGTTGTCCGAAAAACATTTTTGTGCTTCGCTGTAAAAATTCATGAAAAATCTCTGTACGTCGGTTTGACCTGTATTTTTTGTGATTCTGCCCCAAGTTGTTATCCAACTTCCGTTAGTTCTACACTTTTCGATTTGAGCAACAGAAGGTCTTCGAAAAAATTATTTTTTACCTGCTGGTCTGTTTTGACAGATTTCTGCCATTATTTGCATTTGCCTCTTAATATCTTTCTCTTTGAGTTCTCTTTGATCATTTGGACTTTTTAAAGGAAGTGCTTCAGTAGATTTTGTTTTAATGGAAGTTTTACTTGAGTTTGAACTGAACCAAAAATCGTTATTATCTTGAGTACACTAATGTTGGTAATGAAGATTGTGTGAAGTTTTGTATGAAGGAAAATTTAAAGTGTAAGGAAGAGTAATGTGATAAGATGAAGTATGGACAAAAGCTCAAGCTTGGGGATGCCACCCCGTGTCACCCCAATAAATATTCAAGAGGTACAAGCGTCAAAGCTTGGGGATGCTTAAGGCATCCCCTTCTTCATCAATAAAAATCTCAGGTTTCTTCCAAACGCTTCATTTTTATTGTTTCATGCATAATTGTATTGTTCCTGGAGCGTCTTTATTTTCGGTTTTAGTTTTTTGTTTGCTTAGTTTGATTGAATAAAGTTGGTTGGACCCCCTCATTCATACATTAGTTTTCAAATAAGTTGGTTTGGATTGGAAAAGAGTAGGAAAAGTTCATGCTTAAGTGGTAAAAAGGAGCTTGTTTCTTACTGTGGCCTATGCTTTGTCATGTCATGCTTGATATTGTTTTGGCTTTATGCTTAGTTAGTTTTGATGTACCATGACATGTTATAAACAATTGAGATTTCTTAATGTGCCTTGAAAGAATCATGCGTTGTTTTAGCATATTAAAGCATAGTATTGTGGTATTCTCCTTTGATGCTTTATTTGGGTTGACTTGGCGCATGCTCACACCATGTTAAGACTATCCCAAGTCACCATAGCCTCTATGATCCTTTAGTTTGCGACTTGTAATATCACTTTATGATTTAATTAATAATTTTTTGTTGCTTTGCATGATTATGGCCATTATTGCTCTCTTAGTTGGTCGCTCCTAGTATTTTGCTAGCCTCCATACCAAGTATGAGTTCCACTCATGCATCCAACTCCAAACAAAACGAAGTTATTCCAAAGAGTCCACCATACCTACCTATTAGTATTTGCTATTCCAAGTATATTCATGTTTTTATCTACCTTCCAAATTAAACTTGTTATGTGAAAATTAGTGATTAAAGCTCTCACGAACTTGATGGCACACTTTACTTTTCTTGCCCCCAATAAACTTGAACCATTGTGTCATCTATGTTGTATATGCTTGCACTTATACGTTGGGATTAGCAGAACCATGTTGTCGTGGGGAACACTTTCAACATTGCACTTGTACATTGTACCCAGTTGATATCATGCTCTTTTGTTTATGGATGTCGTCGGTGTGAAATGAAAGGGGAGCTTGTAGGTCCATGGAGTTATGTATGTGACATGGGTATACCCTGCAGGTACTCGAGTTTTGTATATACAATCTAGATACGGTGGAAGCCCACGGCGTTGCCACGGCCCAATAAAGACTTCGACTGGCCTACGGACTCCCGATAACTTGTGGGACAAGAAGAAGTCTAAAGATAGAAAGTTTGAAGGGAAAACCCTAAACTGTAACTGACTCGACCTGCTACCCGAGACCTGCCTATCTATATAAAGGCTAGGAGGAGGCGGCGAGGAGGACACACGCAACCCTAGTTTCCACAACCCTCGCCAGATTGCATCTGCGCACCATTGTAATCTTCGATTCCTTCATTAATTCCAAGAGAAGACAAGCAGGAGTAGGGACCTCTACGAGGCCTGAACCTGGGTAAACCTTGCGTCCCTGTGTGCTTGTTTGCTAGTCGATTGATGCTTCTAGCGCTCCCTCCTTCTCCAAAACCCAAGTCCATAACAATGGGCATTGATGAGTCAAACCCTCGTCAATTGGCGCCGTCTGTGGGAATTGGGAGTGCTGATGTCGCGGCTTCTTCGGCCCCATCAACTACGATCTACAACTCTGCAACACCGGAGATTCACCAGCTCTTCGGCGCGTTCGACTTCACCGTCCACACGCCGGCCACCTTCCCGGCTTTCGAGTGCGTGGGCAATGGAATTAGCCTGGCGATCGGGAGCTTCCACTTCCAAGTTGGTCAGATGGGCACGCTTCGCATGCCTGACCAGCCGACAACACCATCGATTGCTCCAGCATCATGGTTCCCTCCGCCGATCGGCACCCTCAGTGAGCTCAATGCCTTGGCGACAGTCGAGAACACGGACAGCGACAATAGTCACGAATCCGATCTAGGCGATCTAAAAGCTGTGGGAGCAACAATTTCCCCAACCAATTCATGTGCGCCGTCATCAATGCTGGCGACACCTCCGCCAATCGCGACAACACGGGCAACAATGGATCCAACCCACCAAACGGTGCCATACCTAATGGCGGACCGCCTAACGGTGGCCCTACTAATGGCGGCAACGGCACACACGTCAACAACGGAGGGGCAGTCGAACCGCCAACCATGGTGAATGAACATACTGGAGAGCGCGTAGTGATTAGGCTCAACGACAACGAGTGGGCCCACTGTCGAGAAGCCCTACGAGGCAACCCTCTGGCCTTTGGCTCCCCACAAGAACTGCTGATGGGCTACCATTTGCTCCTGAAGCAGGAATACAAACGCTAAGTGCATACACTCGCGCAACTCGAAGCACGTAAAAAGGCAGCAGACGAGTCGAGCCTCCGACGAGCTGGGCTCTCCTACCATGGAGGATCCTCCTCTAAGTGCAACGAGTACGTCGCTAACAAGAGGCGATCTCGACTGGCCCACCTCACCTAATAAGAGCGTGTAGAAGACGCAAAAGTCCTCGACTTCGGCTCCATGACGGTGGATACGCATGGCAATGTGCTCCCGAAAACGCCGCAACCCGCGGTAACGGCAGCCACAATGTACCTCCTCAACAACCAACCGCCAGCCGGAGAACCACGAGCAGCCATGCACCGATCTACGATCGCGGGCTTGGGGCTAATCGAGGCCTCCCTCGATAAAGAGCCAATGCCAGAGCCTAAGAAAGGCAAGGCCCTTGCGAGACGCTATTCCTCAACCTCATCCAGCGACGACAGTCACGATCTGTCCCGACGTCGGAACTCATGGCGGCACGATCACAATTACGATGCGCGCGACAATCTCACGGAACGCAAAAATCGACAAGTCAAGGGCACGACGTGCTCGTTCGACTGATTCAGAAGAAGATGGGACTGAAGTCTGCGGTGCCAGATGCTTCAGAAGAGCCATCAGGCATAGGCGAATGCCTAAAGGATTCAAACTCCTGTCGAAAAATCAAAGTTCGACGGCCTACAGGACCCGAAGATCTAGTTGGAAGACCACTTTTCCTCCGTCAAGATAAACGGCGGGAGTCGAAGGACGGCCATGCAATGCTTGCAGCTACAGCCGCAGGGCGCTGCCCATGCATGGCTCAACAATCTCCCGCGCAGATCCATTTGCAGCTAGGAAGAGCTGGCCTACAGTTTCATGCGCAACTTCAAGGGCACTTACAAAAGGCCCGCATCAATCGAAGAACTGAGGAGCTGCCAGCAAAGGTCAGGCGAATCACTACGCTCATACATCAAGAGGTGGTCTATCATCAAGAACTCCGCAGAAAACATCTCGGAGGATCGCACAATCGACACATTCAACGGCGGTGTTCATCGCATGGAGCTAAGAGAGGCGCTGGGTCGCTCGAACCCCAAAACAATCGACCACCTGATGGAGATCACGAATCCGTGGGCCGATGAAGAAGATTCGGTGAGAAACCCCACTTACTCCGACGACGATGAAGACCTCGAGCGCAAACGCAACCGACGAGGAAAGCGGCGAATGCGCACCTACGATGACCGCGACGACGTCAACATTGTCGCGGCTGGTTATGCCGACAAGCGCGACGATGGCCGCAACAATGGCTATCACAGCGGCGTATATCGCGACTCCGGGAAAACCACGCAAGTATGGCAACGCCACACTTGCGAGGAACCATCCGCGGCATCCATCGAGGACAAACTGTCCGGGCCGTGCACCGTGCACTTCTACATCGACAAACACGACGGCAAAAAGAAATCCATCCACCTCCTCAAGGACTGCCGCGAGTTCCTCAAACTCCATGAGGGCCAGGCTCGAATGAATCGCGACACGGTCAGTAAGGGATATGGAGCCGCCCCAGGCGCTGTGGCACATGGAGCTCCTCCACCACCACCTGGACCACCACCAACCACAGCTACGCCTGACCAGCATCACGGAGGCGATCCGCACCCACGGCCATGGGCACCATGATGATCCAAAAGGGACGCCCCTCGAATCGGGTGCAGAAGGCCATCACTCGCCAAGTCAACTTGGCGATAAACTCCCCACCATCCACCACTGAGTACATCAGTCGAAGCGACTCCTGCATTACCTTCGACAAGCATGACCATCCGCCCCAAGTCCCTTGTCCAGGCCATTGTGCCCTCGTACTAGAGGCACAAATCTGAGGCTTCGACATGAGTCGCGTATTCATGGACAGAGGAAGCGGCATCAACCTCATATTCGCAAGTACCTTGCGTGCAATGAGGATCCCTCTGACATGTCTGGAGGTCTCAGACACGACATTTCACGGCATGGTCCTAGGCAAGGGCATATATACCCTGGGCAAAATCAACCTCGACGTCATCTTCGGCACGCCGAAAAACTTTTGGCATGAGCGCATCGACTTTGAAGTCGTTGACTGGCCTTCACAGTACCACTGTATCCAAGGACGTGTCATGTTCTCTAGGTTCATGGTGGTACCGCACTCCTCCTACCTGCAGATAAAAAAGCCAGGTCCCAACGGCGTCATCACAGTCAACGGGAGCATCGAAAGGTCCGACAGCTGCGATAGGGAATTCAACAGAATCTCCCAGTCCTTCGGCATGCAGGAGGAACTCGCAAGATTGAAGGAGTCAACGGACAATAGTCTATCTCCCCTAAGCAGGCCAAGCTCACCCGACTTGTCCTTCGACTCGTCGGTACACACGAAGAAAGTCCAGGTCCACCCAACGGACCCGACCAAGACGACCCTCATCGCCAACAACTTGAGTCCCGCATAGGAACTCGCGCTCGGCGAATTCCTCCGTGAGCACTGGGAAATCTTCGCCTGGTGTCCTGCAGACATGCCAGGAGTTCCCAGGGAATTCATCGAGCATGCACTCAATCTGAATCCAGACACCAGACCAGTCAAGCGGACAATACGGCGACTGTCTGAACCACAAGCAAAAGCAGTCGGGATGGAGATCAACAGACTCCTCGACGGAAAATTTATACACGAGATCAAGGAAAGCACTTGGCTCGCCAATACAGTGTTGGTGCCCAAAAAAGACACGGATATCCTACGGATGTGCGTGGACTTCACCTCTTTGAATAAGCACTGCCTAAAAGATCACTTCCCGCTACCACGAATCGACCAAATCATCGACTCCACCACAGGATGTGAGTGCCTCTGCTTCCTCGATGCCTACTCAGGCTATAACTAGATTCGAATGAAGGAGGAAGACCAAGAGAAGACGGTGTTTACAACACCCTTTGATGTGTTCTATTACAACACAATGCCCTTCGGGCTAAAAAACGCAGGAGCAACCTATCAGCGGTGCATGCAGGCTTGCCTCAACAACCAACTTGATCGCAACATCCAAGTCTATGTCGACGACATCGTAATCAAGACCAAAGAGGAAGCGTTGCTAATCGACGATTTACGCGAAACCTTCGCCAACCTCGACCGCTACCGGATCAAGCTCAATCCAGACAAATGCGCCTTTGGCGTACCATCTAGGCAACTACTCGGGTATCTCGTCTCCGCGAGAGGGATCGAGGCGAACCCAAAGAAAATAAAAGCCATACTGGCCATGGAGAAGTCGAAGAACGTAAGAGGTGTCCAGCAGCTGGCTGGGCGAATTGCAGCGCTCAGTCGATTCATTAGTCGAATGGGTGAGAAGGCACTGCCCTTCTACCAACTTCTCCGCAAAGCTGACTAGTTCGAGTGGACCAATGAGGCACAGGAAGCATTCGAAGACCTCAAGCATCTACTGTCTACCTCACTAGTACTAGTGACCCCACGCGAAAGGGAACCACTATTGCTATACATCTCTGCCACCAACCAGGTGGTTAGCACGGTACTCGTGGTGGAACGAGCCGAGGAAAACAAGGTCCACGGGGTACAGCGCCCAGTCTACTACCTCAGCGAGGTGCTCACGCCAACAAAACAACGGTACATGCACTACCAGAAGTTGACATATGGCATCTTCATGGCAGCCAGGCGACTGCTCCACTACTTCTAGGAGCACCCCATCGTGGTGGTCAACGACGCCCCGCTTGGATATATCCTCAACAACCCCGATGCCACTGGACGAGTCGCGCTTTGGGGAATCGAGCTGTCTCCACGAGACATTACATATGAAAAGCATGACGCGATCAAGTCGCAAGTTCTCCCAGACTTCCTCGTGCACTGGATGGAGAATCAACTCCCTAAAAAACCAGATATGTCGTATCTCTGGACAATGCACTTCGACGGATCCAAGCGAAAGGACGGAGCTAGCGCAGGTGTCATACTGACATCGCCTCAGGGAGTGATGTCTACGCACTTCTATTCTTGTAGACAGTTGTTGGGCCTCCAAGTGCAGAGGTTTGTAGAACAACAGCAAGTTTTCCCTTAAGTGGATCACCCAAGGTTTATCGAACTCAGGGAGGAAGTGGTCAAAGGTATCCCCTCTCAAGCAACCCTGCAATCAAGATACAAGAAGTCTCTTGTGTCCCCAACACACCCAATACACTTGTCAGGTGTATAGGTGCACTAGTTCGGCGAAGAGATAGTAAAATACAAGTGGTATGGATAATTATAAGTGGTAATGGTGCTAGAAAATAGCTTGATGGCATGGAAGAGACTAAAGGCAAACTGAAATAAAGATGGAAGCAAGCAAACATGTAACAGATCTAGTTGGAAACGGTGTTTCAATGCTTAGAAACAAGGCCTAGGGATCATACTTTCACTAGTGAACACTCTCATATAAATATCTTCTCTTTATGATAGTACGCTGAACTACTCTCCGATTGGACACTCTAATTGTTGGTAGGACTATAACAGCACACCTCAAAGTAAGCCTTTCCCATCTAGATAACCCCACATTGTCACCTTGAGTACTAGATGAGTCCAACAAACACCACAATTTCATAGAAACATCCAACTCCAAATATAACTCATAACAAGTAATTGTAATCTGTAGCCTAAGTGCCACCATGGTGTGCACGCTGTCACTTTCACAAACATGGGGAGAGCAGAGATCTATTAAAGCACTTGAGTAGCAAGGTAGATCTACTTGATTACAAAGCTCACGATCACAATATGATCATGCATAGAGAGAGATATGGACACATAGCTACCGGTAGAACCCTTAGCCTCGAAAGAGAACTACTCCCTCCTCATCATGGGAATCAGCAACGGTGATGGAGATGGAGGTGGAGATCGATGGAGATGGCTCCGGGGGCACTTCCCCGTCCCGGCAGGGTGCCGGAACAGAGACTTTCTGTCCCCCAAATCTCCCCTTCGGTGGCGACGGCGCAGCGGAACTTTTCGTGGATTTCTGATTGATGATTTAGGGTTTTTGCATCTGGGGAAATATATAGGCAAAAGAGGCAAGGTCGACGGCCGGCCAGGGGGCCCACACCATGCCCTGGCGCGGCCAAGGGGGACCCGCGCCCAGGGGTGTTGTGGCCACCCTGTGGCCCCTCTCCGTCTCGTATTCTGGCTCCGTGAGTCTCTGGGAAAAATAGGCATATTGGCTTTTGTCCCGTCCAATTCCGAGAATATTCATTTTCTGACTTTCTGGAACCAAAAACAGCGGAAAATAGGCAACTGGCACTGTGGCTCTTATTAATAGGTTAGTCCCAGAAATCATATGAAAAGTACTCCAAAGTGTGGACAAAACATAAGAAAGTAGATAAAACCAAGCACAAAACATCAAAAACTATAGATACATTTGCAATGTATCAACATCCCCAAGCTTAACTCCTGCTCATCCTCGAGTAGGTAAGTGATAAAAAGAAAGAATAATTTTTGAGGTGACATGCACCATCATAAACTTGATCAAAGTATTTGTAAAACATTGATAGCTGGGATCATAGTACTTCAATCATAACATGAAAGACAAAGTTCCAGCAATAAGACAAAGCAACTAAGTTGCAACATGAAAAGGCACAAACAAAAGATTCAAGAATAACAATGCTTTGCAAGACGTTTGTTTGTTTCACATAAAGAAAACATAGCATAATAGCATTCAGCTTGTCCCTCATAGAGTAGCAAATATAAATGCATAGGACACCTTCAAAGTTCATAAGAGTGACTAGATACAAAAAGTTTAAAACAAGCAATATCAAGTTATGCATCAATCAACAAGTCTTGAGACAATGCACATAGAACTAAGAATGGCCACTATGCTCTCAAAGAAGGTGCATAAAGGTAGAAGGTGGAGACTCAACATAAAAGTAAAAGAAAGGCCTTCATAGAAGGAAGTAGGGATTCAAGTTTCATCAAGAGCTTCCAAAAATTATGGTACTTATTAGCTTTCAGCTCTCATTGCCCTATCATAAGCATCTTGAAGTGATTAAGGTCAAACTGACACAACTAAGAGGATATGCTTGACAAGTTATAAGCTGAAATCTCATGACCCTTACTTATGAAGACCGAACCTCATGCTACTCAACTTTAGTCACAAGTAAGCTCTTATCATTGTAAGTACATATGTATCATAGAGAACCGCCAACATGGTACCCCTTGCACATGATACAGGAGCTATCCCATAATCAAAATGACAAGGCAAGCAGACAATGAGCATCTTAGTGATCTTTTTATTTGCTATTTGCATAGGTTTTTATTGAGGATGCTTCATAGAGTGCTCATTATGGTGATGCTGCAAGTTTCCACCATGATTAGGCATGGCTTAGGCTAGCGGCCCAGGCGTTTCTCTAACACACATACAAACTCCATGGACTTACAAGCTCCCCTTTCATTTCACACGGACGACATCCATAGACAAAAGAGCATGATATCAACGGGGTACAAAGTACAAGTGCGATGTTGAAAGCCTTCCCCATGATACATGGTTCTGCTAATTTCAACTTATAAAGTGCAAGAATATATGCAACAAAGAAGGACCCAATGGTTCAAGTTTATTAAATGCAAGAAAAGTAAAGTGTGCCATCAAGTTCTTGAGAGCTTTAATCACTAATTTTCACATAACAAGTTTAATTTGGAAGGTAAACAAAAAACATGAATATACTTGGAATAACATAAGCTAGTAGGTAGGTATGGTGGACTCTTTGGAATAACTTGGTTTAAGGAGTTGGATGCATGAGTTGAACTAATACTTGGTTACGGAGGCTAGCAAAAGACTGGGAGCGACAAACTAAGAGAGCAGTAATGGCCATAATCATGTAGAGCGACAAAACATCATTGATCAAAGCATAAAGTGATATTAAAATTTGAAAATTAAAGGACCATCAAGGCTATGGTGACTTGGGATAGTCATAACGTGGTGTGAGCATGCGCCAAGTCAACCCAAATAAAGCATCAAAGGAGAATACCACAATATTATGCTTTAATATGCTAAAACAACGCATAATCCTTCCAAGGCACATTAAGCAATCTCAATTGTTTATAACATGTCACGCTACAGCAAATAATACTAAGCATAAAGCCAAAAAAATATCAAGCATGGCATGACAAATCATAGGCCACAGTGAAAAACAAACTCTCTTTACCACTTAAGCATGAACTGTTCCTACTCTTTTCCAATCCAAACCAAACTACTTGAAAACCAATACATGAAAGAGGGGGTCCAACCAATTTATTCAAGCAAACTAAGAAAACCAAGAAAACTAAAAACCAAAACAAAAACGAAAAAGAAGACGCTCCAAGAATAACACAACTGTGCATGAAACAATAAAAATGAAGCGTTTGGAAGAAACCTGGGATTTTTATTGATGAAGAAGGGGATGCCTTGGGTATCCCCAAGCTTTGACGCTTGTACTTCTTGGATATTTCTTGGGGTGACACTCGTGGCATACCCAAGCTTGAGCTTTAGTCCATCCTTCATCTCATTACTCATTCCTTCCATACACCTGAATTTTTTTCCTTCATACAAAACTTCACACAATCTTTATTAGCAACATTAGTGCACTCAAGATAATAAGTCTTTAGGTTCAGTTCTAACACCAAATAAACTTCCATTAGAACACTAGCTAATGTAGCACTTCCCTCAAAAATCTCAATTCCCCAAAAGAACTCAAAAAGGAACCAACAAGAAGCAAATGCAGAAAATGGCAGAAATCTGTCAAAATAGACCAGCAGGTAAAGACGAATTTTTTCGAAAACCTTATTGTGCTCAAATCAAAAAGTGTTGAACTAACGAAAGTTAGATAACAACCTGGGGCAGAAGCACAAAAGGACGTATAGATATTTTACACGAATTTTTACGGTGAAGCGCAGAAATCTGTTTCGGGACAGCAACTTTCCGAATCATTACTTCTCTCTCATTAGATGTTACTCTTGGCACAAAAAGCAAATAAAAAGGATAAGGAGCGGTTATTACTGAAGTAATAACTTCCAAGACTCATCTAAAACTTTTGGGTTATCTCCCAAGAAGTACTTTTCTTTAACGCCTTTAAGTTAGGCATGATAGTTTGAGAAGATGCTCACATAAGAAATATGAATTGAAGTAAAAGAGAGCATCAAGAAGCAAATTCAAAGCACATTTGAGTCTAACCCACTTCCTATGCATATGAATCTTGTAAAGAAACAAGTCATGAAAGCACAAAGCAATAAGCATAGTATTGAAAAACAAGTGCAACTTCAAGACTTTCAACATAAAGAGGGGAAACTTAATATTATTGAGATGCATAAAACCATGTTTCCCTCTCTCATAATAACTTTTAGTAGCATCATGAATAACATTAACAATATAACTATCACATGAAACATTCTTATCATGAGCCACATGCATATAATCATTATTACTCTCCACATAAGCATAGTTATTCTTATTAATTGTAGTGGAGCAAAATCAACAAAATAGCTATCATTGTTATTCTCATCACCATAATCATCAAATATAGGAGGCATGTTGTAATCATAATTAATTTTCTCCACAATAGTAGGTGGACTGAAAATATCATATTCATCATTGTAATCATCATATATTGGAGACATAGTATCATCAAAGTAAACTTTCTCCTCCATGCTTGGGGGACTAAAAATATCATGCTCAAAACCAGCTTCCCCAAGCTTAGACTTTTCCATAGCATTAGCAATAATGGTGTCCAAAGAATTCATACTAACAACATTGCTATTAGCATGCAAATAAAGTTCCATAGGTTTTTTAATTTTCTCTTCAAACACTTCATGTCCTAACTCAAGATAAATACTATAAAGCTCTCTATTTTTTTGTTGTTTTCCATTAAGCCTAACTAGTGAAAACAAGAAACAAAAAGACAACATTGCAGAATCTAAAGGAAATAACTTCGAGCACTCACACCGGAGGATGTGAGTAACTTTTACCTTACCTCCCCACCAACGGCGCCAGAAAAGAGCTTGATGTCTACACACTTCTATTCTTATAGACAGTTGTTGGGCCTCCATGTACAGAGGTTTGTAGAACAACAACAAGTTTTCGCTTAAGTGGATCACCCAAGGCTTGTCGAACTCAGGGAGGAAGTGGTCAAAGGTATCCCCTCTCAGGCAACCCTGCAATCAAGATACAAGAAGTCTCTTGTGTCCCCAACACACCCAATACACTTGTCAGGTGTATAGGTGCACTAGTTCGGCGAAGAGATAGTAAAATACAAGTGGTATGGATAATTATAAGTGGTAACGGTGCTAGAAAATAGCTTGATGGGGTGGAAGAGACTAAAGGCAAACTGAAATAAAGATGGAAGCAAGCAAACATGTAACAGATCTAGTTGCAAACGGTGTTTCAATGCTTAGAAACAAGGCCTAGGGATCATACTTTCACTATTGAACACTCTCATATAAATATCTTCTCTTTATGATACTACGCTGAACTACTCTCCGGTTGGACACTCTAATCGTTGGTAGGGCTATAACAACACACCTCAAAGTAAGCCTTTCCCATCTGGATAACCCCACACTGTCACCTTGAGTACTAGATGAGTCCAACAAACAACACAATTTCATAGAAACATCCAACTCCAAATATAACTCATAACAAGTAACTGTAATCTCTAGCCTAAGTGCCACCATGGTGTGCACGCTGTCACTTTCACACACATGGGGAGAGCAGAGATCTATTAAAGCACATGAGTAACAAGGTAGATCTACTTGATGACAAAGCTCATGATCACAATATGATCATGCATAGAGAGAGATGAACACATAGCTACCGGTAGAACCCTTAGCCTCGAGAGAGAACTACTCCCTCCTCATCATGGGAATCAGCAACAGTGATGGAGATGGTGGTGGAGATCGATGGAGATGGCTCCGGGGGCACTTCCTCGTCCCGGCAGGGTGCCGGAACAGAGACTTTCTGTCCCCCGAATCTCCCCTTCGGTGGCGGCGGCGCAGCGGAACTTTTCATGGATTTCTGATTGATGATTTAGGGTTTTTGCCTCGCAGGAGATATATAGGCGAAAGAGGCAAGGTCGGTGGCCGGCCAGGGGGCCCACACCATGCCCTGGCACCGCCAAGGGGGACCCGCGCCTAGGGGTGGTGTGGCCACCCTGTGGCCTCTCTCCGTCTCGTATTCTGGCTCCGTGAGTCTCCGGGAAAAATAGGCATACTGGCTTTTGTCCCGTCCAATTCCGAGAATATTCATTTTCTGACTTTCTGGAACCAAAAACAGCAGAAAACAGCCAACTGGCACTATGGCTCTTGTTAATAGGTTAGTCCAAGAAATCATATGAAAATTACTCCAAAGTGTGGACAAAACATAAGAAAGTAGATAAAACCAAGCAATGAACATCAAAAATTATAGATACATTTGCAATGTATCAGGGAGACAAGCTGAAATACATCCTGCGAATGCAGTTCACCGCCTCCCACAATGAAGCCGAATACGAGGCCCTGTTGCACGGGATGCGGATGGCGAAAGCCTGCGGCGCCAAGAGGCTCATAATCTACGGGGACTCCAAACTGGTCGTCAACCAGACAATGCACGAGTGCGACGGACTGAACAATAATATGATCGCCTACCGCAACCTCTACGACACACTCGAAGGGGACTTCGACGGCTGCGAGCTGCGGCACGTAGGCCGTGAAAGCAATGAGGAGGCAGACGCACTCGCCAACATTGCCTCTACCTGCGCCCCATACCACCTGGAGTATTTCTTGAGCACATCTGCGAATGCTCCATCAAGCCAAAAGCCACAGAGAAGAAAACAAGCGCAACAACAGACTCGGGGGCTACGCCACCAAATGAGCCGATGGCACTCGAGAACCTGGAGCTTGACACAGGACTCGAAGGACCAATGGCGATCATGATGATCGAACCCTCTTGGACTCAACCCTACATCACATACCTTCTCCGCAAGAGGCTGCCGGACGACCCGACTAACACGCGGCAAATCACACGATGATCCAAGGCATTCACCGTCATCAACGGCGAACTATACAAGCGCAGCATCACAGGAGTACTCCAACGATGCATCTCCAATGCTGATGGAAGAACCGTTCTCCTCGACATCCATGAGGGGACTTGCGGGCATCACGCCGGCAGTCGCGCCATCATTGCCAAAGCTCTACGAGCTGGATTCTACTGGCCCACAGCAATGCGTGATGCCAAGGACATCGTCCAAAAATGCAACGCTTGCCAGCAATTCGCAGACAAACCACATGCACCTGGGGCGGAGCTCCAGCCAATTCCATTGGCCTGGCCCTTTGCGCAATGGGAACTCAACATGGTCGGCAAGCTCCCAAAGTCCTCGCGAGGAGGTTACGTCTACCTCTTGGTCGCAATCGACAAATTTACCCAGTGGATAGAGGCCATGCCGGTGACTAACCAATCAGGAGCCAGCGCAGTCAAGTTCTTCAAGTCCATCGTCTACCGCTTTGGAGTGCCACACAACATCATCATGGACAATGGAACGAACTTCACCTCTAAGGAGTTCCAAGGTTTTTGCGAAAACCTGGGAATGAACATAAGTTATGCCTCCGTAGCTCATCCGCAGACCAACGGTCAAGTTGAAAAGGCCAACGGGCTCGTCTCCGGTAGAATCAAGAAGCGACTCCTTAGGCCAATCGAACAAGCCGCAGGATGCTGGCCAAACGAGCTGCAATCGGTACTCTGGAGCCTATGCACAACCCCAAACAGCGCCACGTGGTACACCTCGTTCTTCATGGTGCATTGTGCTGAGGCGGTGCTACCCGCAGAGGTATGATACAAAGCACCGCGAGTGGTCGCTTACAGTGAGCAGGAGTCAACTCTTGCACTCGAAGACTCCGTTGACCTTCTTGATGAGGCACGGGAAATTGTAGCAGAAAGATTGACGATCTACCAGCAGAACCTGCGCAACTACCACAGTAGAAGGCTACACCCCAGGTCCTTCGTCGAAGGAGACCTGTTCTTGCGACTGAAACAACAAGGGAATCTCAAGCTCGATTCCCCTTGGGAGGGACCATACGTGATTACAGAAGTAATCCCAGGTGGCGCATATGGCCTCAAAGATTTCGAGACAGGAGTCGCGTACTCCAACCCCTGGAACGTCGCGCAGCTACGGCGCTTCTACCCTTAGTCGTCTTTTATTTCTTACATTGCAAATAAGGCTATTCAGCCAAGGCTACATAGCCACAAATTGTACCCCGTACTATCCTACGAATAAATAAAGCTAAGTGCCCCAAACTCTTCGTTCTTTATATATTTTTTGCTATTTATCCACTCGGGCGCTGCGCCACCCTATACACATCTGTTCTATGAACCAATCGCGATATCCCGAGTAGCTGACGCACTAATCAAACCCTTGACAAACACCAACCCAGCTGCAAAAGCACCTGACAGGTTGGCAAGGTGCTGAGACAAACACAAGTCAGGCTAACGAAAAGGAATCGCATAGTGCAGCGCACTCGCAAAAATATGAGCTAGCAAGCTCTTCGCATATTAATATTAATCAATTATATACAGCATACATACGAACTTTACAACACTAGTATACCTATGTGCAGGATATAAACTAAACTATTGTTGCAACAGAAGAACATTTGTCTGCTCCTCAAAGAAGTCGACAATATCCTCCACTGGGCGATCCACCGCCTGGTAATGAGGAACCATATTCCAGGTGGAGCCTGCTGGCGACGCTGGCGGTCCAGCAGCAATCGTTGCAACATCCACATCAGGCATGTGCCGTCGCACCAGCGACAGAGCAGCCTTGGCACCAGCCACTAACTGTTGCCGTACACACTCGCGGACTCCACTCAAGTCTTGAAATTTCGCAAGAAGAGCCAGCAGGCTCGAGGGAATGACGTCCAGCGGAAATATCATCTGATAGATATTCCATAAGCACGATTGCGATTTCTTCAGAAAATGAAGCACTCGCGACGCACGATCCTGCAGGGTCGCCAGTGCGATTGCGTGATCATGATCCACCCAGAAGTATCCACTCGCTTGAAGCTGCCCTTGGGTCAGGTCATTCATGCGAATGGCGATTCTGTCCTTCTCATCCCGCGGATGACACGCGCTGACAACTATACCAAGCAAAGACAAAAGTATGAAGACAACGAACAACCGCGAGTGGCTATAAGAAAAGATAAGGAAGCAGAAAGCTAACACTTGAATTGGACGCCCAGCTGCGCCACCTCCGCTAGCAGATATTGCTCTCAGGTAGTGGCCTTCTCCGCCCTCGACTTCCATACATCCGCGTTACCACGGAGGACGGGAAGTTCACGCTCCAGCTGCTTAACGCGGTCATAGAGTCGCGAAAGCAGAGACAGCTCATCCACCCTTGAGCGTGACTGTGCTAAGGTATCATCAGTGGATAGCAGATTCCGAGGATCACTCGAAGGACCACTCGATGTGCCCTATCACAAGCCAAGCAAGAGATAATAAGAAGACCAAGAAATACATGGAAAAAAACTCAAGTGCATTCAAGCATAACAAAGTATCAACAGATACACCCGCCAACGGCATGTTCTAGACAAAATGCGTGAAGCTATTAACTATTACAAATATGACTAATGAGGACCAACTAGCTTCTTCAACTTGGACTTTGGTTTCGGGGGCCTCATCGAGTCGGTGGCAGTATCAGACGCCACAGACTTCCCGCCGGCGCCTGACGCCATAGCCTTCGCCGCCTTCTTGGCTCGCTGCAGCTTCTCAGAGTACTTCGCGACTGTGTTGATGAGCTGCGGCCCGTACTTGCCACAAGCAGTTGCAAAAGGAGCAAAAACTACCTGTTGACCATCCGTGCCGGCATGCATTGATTTGGAGACTGCAACAGGATCCACCTCGACTCCATGGGCTTGAACCATCACGACTGACATAGAAGCGCCAGCCACACGAAGCGAGTTCTTGAAGCCTGCAGGAATGCCTCTAGCAAGGGACTCCACGAGATCATCTACATTCTCGATCAGCTCACCTTTGGGCGCCAGCTCCTCATGGAGGCGACTAAGTACACCCTTGGCCTTGTTCAGCGTCCCCTGGATGGAAGCACTGCGATCTTCGACTGCTGCGATGGCACCTGCCAAGGCATCATCACGACGGAGCACCTGGGCGTCGAAGCTCAGACCGCCGGCATCTACACAGAGCAAAGTATTGGAAAAAAAGGTCAGCGCAATAACAAAGTCAAAAAGAAAGGACACGACAAAAATCCAGATGAAGGAATACCTGAAAGAGCCTTGGCAATCGAGAAGTGCTATTCTTCGAACAACTTCTCCCTAGCAGCGATGGAGGCGCACAAATCCTCTTCGCGTTTCCGCAATTCATCAAGCTCAGCGACTGCCTCATCGCGACCCTTCACCGCCGTGGCGAGTGTCTTTTCGAGGGAAGCAACGTCGCGAAGAAACGCATTATGATCAGCTGCGAAACAAACAAAGATAGACCGTCAGTCGAGTATATCACAAGGATGAAGAAGAAGAAGCAAAAGAGCACTCACTTTCAACCACGCGATGGCGATTGTCTAGCATTGCATGCTGGCGACCCATTGCAAGCACTTGCTCCGCCAGGCGAGCAGCTTCCTTCACAATAAGCTGCGACAGGAGAAACAACAAAGGATCAGCAGATCGTACTGATGATAAATTCGACTGCAAGAAAAAGCAACATCACACATACGTGATCCTCCAGTGACTCCGAAGTCGATTGACGCGCAGTCGTCTGGACAACCATCTGGTGCTCCACATCATGTGGAGAACTTGATGAATTGTGCCCGGAGTGGGCCGCCAATGGAGGGGAAGGAGTCCGCTCAGCCACTTCCTTAGCTTTGGAGTCCGCGACTCCAGATTCTTTCAAAAATTGGATGTCGCCAGAAGATGACGATGCCAGTTGACTACGGAACAAAACCAACATCAGGAAAATGCAAGTCCAAAAAAGAACCAAGAGAAGAATTGTATACTTACCAATCAAACTTGTCAAAATCGAAGGTTTGGCTCTCCGACTCCGACGATGACTCCTTCGGTAGCCGCATCTTCTTGCGGGAAGATGGCGCCACAACACTCACAGGAACGGCAGGTATCGGCAACTCTGCACCAATAGCTAGGCCTTCCGGAGTTGAAGGAGACAACACATCTGAATCTTTGCTGCGCGAACGCTTGCGAGTGTCCGGACCGCTGTACTCGGGGGGCTTCCTCCTCCTCTTCAAATGGGACGGTCGACTCCAACTCGTCCTCCTCATCTACCTCGCGAGGAATAACCCCCTCAGGAAGAGGGGGCATACTGGGAGACACCTTCCAATCCTACATACAGAAAACAAGTCAGCACAAGTCAAGAAAAAGAAGTACTCGACAAGCAAAGCTACTTCGTAGCAGAACCATACCTCAGGAGGAGGATTAGCAACATCGAATGGAGGTACGACTGGTTCACTGGGGAGCACATCCTTGGCGGTGTACTTGGTGAGTAGTCGCACCCTCTTATCTACTACACTCGCGGAAATGCCATCGGCAGATACACAAGTGACATCGTCCGCGCCAGCCCAGTGAAACATATGGTGGACTCTCGCCTACAGGGGCTGGACGCGACGGCGCAACCACATGCGAATGAGGGTGCAACTTCCCTTTTGTTTACCCATGTGACTCTCTAGGTCGCAGATGCGCTCGTACAACACATCTATCTCCTCAGACTCGCCGGGCATCACCACGTTCTTCCAAGAGCGCCTCCTCCTACACGGCGCCGCAAGATCAAAAGGCGCGAGTCCAAAGTGGTCTCCGTCGGCCTTCTGGTCGCGGATGTAGAACCACTTGTCCCTCCACCCTTGGACGGATGCCATGAGCTTGATGTCAAAATACGTGACGGAGGAACTGACATGGATACCGTAGCCTCCTACATCGTAGACTACGGAGCCAAACGCTGATTGGCGCTTCAGCTTGAAGAGACGCTTGAAGAGACCAAAGTGCGGCTCAATTCTGAGCCAACACTCGCAAAGCATAATGTAGCAGGCAATATAGAGGATAGAGTTGGGGGACAGCTGGTGCAGCTGGAGCCCATAGAAACAAAGGAGGCCCCTAAAGAAAGGATGCGGGGGCAGAGAAAGACCGCGGATGATGAACGCTAGGAACATCACCCAAAAACCAGCAGGAGGACAAGGGGTTACCTCACCACCTGGGACTCGCGAGTCACCGACCGCGGAAGACAGAACTCCGTCTTCGCGCAGAAGACGGAGCTCGGATGACTTGATGATGGACGCGCGCCACGCGCCATTGGTGACGCGAGTGCCAGCGCCCTTCTTCTTTCCGGTGACGGCAGTACTGGTGCCCGTAGCGGCGGAGCTGCCCTTCTTCTTGGCAGCGGCAGTGGTGGCAGCGGAGTCAGCGGAAGCGCCTCCCTTCTTCTTCCCCATCTTGCGGTGGCGATGAGCGCAAAGAAAATAACTCGGGAAAACATGAAGTTGGTCGAGCGCCGCGAACGGAACGAACTCTTGGAGGCAGAGAGCAGCAACAATGGAGATGGAGGCACAAAGCAGAGAGGGAGCAGATGAGAAATTACCGCAGCGGCGCTGCTACTTAACCCCCTGGAAGATGTACTCCAAAAGCCAGTAGAAACCCTATCAGACGTGTGGCGCACATCACGATCGACACGTGGAGGACCTGAAGCACGAACCGTCCCCCACTACCCCCATTACACGCGGAAATCGAGGAGGCGCGGTTAAAAAAAAGATTACGCACGCCCGGTCAAGTTAGGGTCAGAAAATGGTACCCATCGCTCGTCACGTCCCGTCAAAGCCGCTCACGCGGGCAACTAAGATCATCACATCGTCAGCACTTATGTCATCAAAGATTGAGCACTAGAAGACTTCGACTACTTTAGTCCTTGCTCGAGTCTTCGACTCCACCAAGCACTCGGGGGCTACTCACATAGGGAGCGTTGGTCGCGCACCCTACGATTTTTCTGCAGGAATATGGACATTCAAAGCATACCCGGCCACTCGAATCCACGATTCGACTATGGACATGGGTTACTCCCATAGGGAGAGCCGGAAATAAATTTGACTGAAACAAGCAAACAAAAGACGACAACAGTCGCAAAAGTTCTTTAGTCCCTACCTGATTCTTCAACTCAACCAGGCACTCGGGGGCTACTCCCATAGGGAGCACTGGTCGCGCACCCTATGATTATTTGTACATCGTACTGTGTGTCAATAACATCCACACTCGAAGTCTATGGCGACACCGCCTCATATTTTTCACTACAAAGAGACTGCGTTTCTTAGGTCACCCGATCATCTCCGCGATGACAGAAATTCGGATGCCGCGCTTGAAGCGTGAAGATAAGACCTGAATAAGGCCTGGCAATGCATTTGCTACGCACTACCAGAAATTTATCCATGCCTACAGGTGCGATGAACATGTCTTGACGGACGCGTCGAGTGCTCACACCCATATACTGGAATTTGACTTCTGTAAGACCTCCGCGGCTTGAGTCGAATTACACCAGCACTTTTCTGAATTCGAGTGCGGGGACTCGAGTTTGAGTAGATTGCATTGTTTTACCCTAAGGTAGTTAACTGATACCGATACATCGGTTAAATCAGGCACGCACATCAACAATCCCTATGACACAAACATAGCAGTTGAAAAAATACTCAGTCATGCACTTGAAAGGCTTCATAAAGTCCCCAGTCGAATCTGCGATTCCACTGGACACTCGGGGCTACTGACATGGGTATACCCTGCAGGTACTCAAGTCTTGTATAAACGGTCAAGATACGGTGGAAACCCATGGCATTGCCACGACCCAATAAAGACTTCTAGTGTCCTACGGACTCTCGATAACTTGCGGGACAAGAAGAAGTCTAAAGCTAGAAAGTGTGAAGGGCAAACCCTAAACTGTAACCGACTCAACCTGCTACCCGAGACCTAGCCTATCTATATAAAGGCCAGGAGGGGGCGGCGAGGAGGACACACACAACCCTAGTTTTCACAACCCTCGCCAGATTGCATCTGCGCACCATTGTAATCTTCGATTCCTTCATTAATTCCAAGAGCAGACAAGCAGGAGTAGGGACCTCTACGAGGCCTGAACCTGGGTAAACCTTGCGTCCCTGTGTGCTTGTTTGCTAGCCGATTGATGCTTCCAGCGCTCCCTCCTTCTCCAAAACCCAAGTCCATAACAATGGGCATTGATGAGTTAAACCCTTGTTAGTATGTGTGTTAGAGAAACGCCTGGGCGGCTGGTCTAATACATGCCTAATCATGGTGGAAACCTGTAGCGTTACCATAATGAGCAATCTATGAAGCATTCTTCTTATAAAAAAGAGATAGAGATTGAGAAAAAAAGAAAAAAAAGAAAAAAAGACGAGAAAGAGGAAAAAGAAAAAAGCACCATTTTCCCATGGTAAATAAGAAGATGCTGAGATGCTTATTGTCTTCTTGCCTTGTCATTTTAATATGGGGATTCTTTCATATCATCGGGCAAGGGGTACCCCCTTGGCGGTTTTCTATGATACACATGTACTTACTATGACAAGAACTTACCGGTAACTAAACTTGAGTAGCATGAGGAGTGGCCCTCGTATTCAAGGGACATGAGATTGCCAACTTATACTTTGTCAAGCATATACTCCATAGTTTGTTCGCTTTAACCTTAATCACTTCAAGATGCTTATGATAGGGGCAATGAGAGCTGAAAGCTAATAAGTACCATAATTTTTGGAAGCTCTTTATGAGACTTGAATCCCTGATTCCTTCTATAAAGGCCTTTCTTTTACTTTTATGTTGAGTCTCCATATTCTATCTTTATGCACCTATTGAGAGAGCATAGTGGTCATTCTTAGTTTAATGTGGATTGTCCCAAAACTTGTTGATTGATTCATAACTTTGATATTGCTTGTTCTGTAACTATTTGTATCTAGTCACCCTTATGAACTTTGAAGGTGTCCTATGCATTTATGTTTTTCTACACTATGAGGGACAAGCTGAATACCATTCTCATTATGGTTTCTATATGTGAAACAAAAAAGTGTCTTTCAAAGCATTGTTATTCATTAATATTTTGTTTGTACCTTTTCATGTTATAACATAGTTGCTATGTCTTATTGTTAGACCTATATCTTTCATGCTATGTTAAAGTACTATGATCCCAGCTATCAATGTTTTAGAAATACTTTTATCAAGATTATGATGGTGCATGTCACCTCAAAAATTATTCTTTCTTTTTATCACTTACCTACTCGAGGACGAGCAGGAGTTAAGCTTGGGGATGTTGATACGTTGCAAACGTATCTATAATTTTTGATGTTCCATGCTTGTTTTATATCTACTTTCTTATGTTTTGTCCACACTTTGGAGTACTTTTACACATTTTCTGGAACTAACCTATTAACAAGATTCCACAGTGCCAGTTGCTTGCTTTCTTCTATTTTTGGTTCCGGAAAAGAAATATTCTCGGAAATGGACCGGACAAAAGCCAAAGTCGATATTTTACCGGAAGACTAACAGAGCCAGAAGACGAGACGGAGAGGGTCCAGGGGCTAGCCACACCATGTGGTGGCGCGGGTCCCCTTGGCCGCTCCACCAGGTGGTGTGGGACCCTGGTCCACCCTCTGACATCGCCCCTTCGCCTATAAGAAGCCTCCCGATGAGAAAACCCTAAAGAATCTAGCCTCCAGTCACGAAAAGTTCCGCAGCGCCGCCGCCACCGAAGGGGAGATTTAGGGGACAAAAAGTCTCTGTTCGGGCACCCTGCCAAGACGGGGAAGTGCCCCGGGAGCCATCTCCATTGATCTCCACCACCATCTCCATCGCCGTTGCTGACTCTCATGATGAGGAGGGAGTAGTTCTCTCTCAAGGCTAAGGGCTCTACCGGTAGCTATGTGTTCATCTCTCTCTATGCATGATCATATTGTGATCATGAGCTTTGTAATCAAGTAGATCTACTTTGCTACTCAAGTGCTTTAATAGATCTCTGCTCTCACCATGTGTGTGAAAGTGATAGCATGCACACCATGGTGGCACTTAGGCTAGAGATTACAAATACTTGTTATGAGTTATATTTGGAGTTGGATGTTTCTATGAAATTGTCGTGTTTGTTGGAACCATCTAGTGCTCAAGGTAACAGTGTGGGGTTATCTAGATGGGGAAAGCAGACTTTGAGGTGTGATGTTATATCCCTACCATGGATTAGAGTGTCCAACCGGAGAGTAGTTCAGAGTTGTATCATAAAGAGATGATATTTATATGAGAGTGTTCACTAGTGAAAGTATGATCCCTAGGCCTTGTTTCTAAACATTGTAACACCGTTTGCTACTAGATCTGTTACATGTTTGCTTGCTTCCATATTTTTGTCTTTAGTCGTTTCCTCCTATCAAGCTATTTTCTGGCACCGTTACCACTTATAATTATCCATACCACTTGTATTTCACTCTCTCTCGGCCGAACTAGTGCACCTATACACCTGACAAGTGTATTGGGTGTGTTGGGGACACAAGAGACTTCTTGTATCTTGATTGCAGGGTTGCTTGAGAGGGATAAACCTTGGGTAATCCACTTAAGGGAAACTTGTTGCTGTTCTACAAACCTCTGCACTTGGAGGCCCAACAACTGTCTATAAGAATAGAAGTGTGTAGACATCAAAGTTATGCACTCATTAGTATAAAATAGTTGATATAGCGAAAGCTGGTAAAACTTATATTGCAACTTAATATCGAAAAAATCTTCCATATAATGTAATTTCTTTATAAGCTAATGAATAACCATTGACTTGAGGAACCTGACATCAATGCAACAAAGTCAGATGCCTTCTTATAAAAAGGTTTAAAGGAACATAAAAGAAGTGGCGCAGTGGCATAACCTATACTTTAACTGAAATTTATTCTTCATCATATAATAAATACATCTATCCAAAACAGCTTCTCTCTTCGAAAACCACTGTTATTAAATTTGAGTTCACAATCACCTTGTAAAGTAACACATATCCCTCTCTCTTAGTGACAAACTCTCACAAAATCCCAAACGTGTACTTACTTTGGCTGCTACATCCTGATTGGTCGACACAGTTCTCACATGGATTGTGCCCACCAACCGTCGATCCTCTATGATCCAACAGACAGGATAACCCCTCTCTATCTGTGCCACCGATACTTTACCTCGATTAACAAATGAAAATGAAGGGAACATGTTCAAAGGAAAACCTTATCATGTCCAGAGTGTAATTTGAAAGTGTTCAAGAGTTGTATAATTTTGGTATATGTAGGAGACAAAAAGATTTTAGTTTAGGGATCCCTTTACTTTATGCATTTATTTTCACACTCTAAAATGGTAAACTCTCAAGGTTTTCTTATGACAACATTATCATGTCCAAAGTGTAATCTGAAAGTGTTCAAGAGTTGTATAATTTTGGTATATGCATGAGACAAAAATATTTTAGTTTAGGGATCCCTCTAGTTTTGTGCATTTATTTTCACGCTCTAAAAATGGTAAACTCTCAAGATTTCCTTAGGAAAACATTATCAAGTCCAAAGTGTAATCTTAAAGTGTTTAACAGTTGTATAATTTTGGTATATACATGAGACAAAAATATTTTAGTTTAGGGATGCCTTTAGTTTATGCATTTCTTTTCATGCTCTAAAAATGGTAAACACTCAAAATTTTCTTAGGATAACATTATCATGTCCAAAATATAATTTTAAAGTGTTCAAGTGTTGTATAATTTTGATATATGCATAAGACAAAAAGATTTTAGTTTAGGGATCCCTTTGGTTTATGCATTTCCTTTCGCGCTCTAAAAATGGTAAACTTTCAAGATTTTCTTAGGACAACATTATCATGTCTAGTGTGTGATATGAAAGTGTTGAAGAGTTGTATAATTTTGGTATATGCATGAGACAAAAATATTTTAGTTTAGGGATCCTTTAGTTTATGCATTTCTTTTCACGCTCTAAAAATGGTAAACTCTCAAGATTTTTTTAGGACAATATTATCATGTCTAAAGTGTAATTTGAAAGTGTTCAAGAATCAAGAGTTGTATAATATTGGTATATGCATTAGACATAAAGATTTTTGTTTAGTGATCCGTTTAGTTTATGCATTAATTTTCACTCTTTAAAAATGGTAAACTCTCTAGATTTTCTTAGGACAATATTATCATGTCCAATGTAATATAAAAGTGTTCAAGAGTTGTATAAGTTTGGTATATGCATTAAATATAAAGATTTTAGTTTAATGATTTATACTATTAAAAAGATTCACGTACGTTGGTTAGCCAATAAATCCGTCTGCTCGGTTTTGACACTTTTGCCCCTAGAAGTTCCAAGATATTATGATGCCCTCCCACCGCCAAGTCACTTAAATGGTTTGTTTGCACACAAAAAGAGGAACCTGTAGAAAAACAGAGAAAGACATCTATCGCCGCTGCCTAATCCATCGATTCGCCCGGGCCAAGCACAACGACACCTGGATCCCGGCCACCGGCGACGCCAGCTCCACTGTAGTACCGCATCATGTTCGATCTACGATAGGAGATCTACATAGAAGGACTCATAATGGAGGAGGAAACGGGATGGCAACACCTTCTGCGGCGGCAGGAACTCTGTTTTGTGGTGGCGGCGGAATTTCACAAGAAAATAAGGGAAGAAATTCCCAAATCCTCGCGAGAGCATTTTCTATCGCCACCCAGATTTGTCCCTCGGGACATCCATCTTCCCCACCCCGTTTTGCCACTCCTATCCTTGGACAACCCACGACGAGAAAGAGGATAAAGGACTATGGTGCGCGTCTCCAATTTGAGATTTTGGGCAAGGCTGAGAGACTGGAGAGAGAATATTTGGGGAAGAAGAGAACGTTTGCCGTATGGGATCAAATCCATATGGAACCAGAAATAAGGATGGGTCTAAGCGAATGTGGCCCTCGCTGGCTTGCTCGGTGAGCACCATGTGACACAAATTCCTTGTTGTGCTTGCAGATTGGGCGAGCGGCCGCCAGAATCCGAGAGGCGGCTATCTATGAGCACCCGCGACAGTGGCGAGCGGCGCTAGGCGTGGGCGGCAGCAGCCTACGCTGGAGCTCGAGGGAGTCACGACATCTTGGGAGTCACGGAATCTTGGGGCCGCTACCGGCCGCGAGTTGGTTCCGCGCACAGGAGGTTCGTCGCGGCGGCATAAGAGTTGGGGCGCTGGAGGTCGGAGGTGTGGCGCGAGGAGGACGGGTAAGATGTGTGTGTTGCTTGGATGGGTATTTTTTCTGGAAAAAGCCTGTGCGTTCGAGGACGTGTCCGACGGTGATTGGTCGTTATCCGTCCGACTAACACCACCGTTGGTGGATGCTAGCCCCATGGCCTGAAGCGCCCCTTTGGCAGTGATGATGACACTGTCTAACTAAGAGTAAGTACAATAAGATCTAATCAGTAGGCTATATGATTTAAAATAGTATATTTGTGTTTAGTTGGATGAGAGAGAATAGTATATTTGTGTTTAGTTGGACGAGAGAGAAGAGGTGGGAGAACAAGAGTGGGCTCTTAGTTAACAGCAGCTACAGCACGTGCTCCTAGGCACGTGTAAAGTGGATCTAAGTTCAGAACGGTCGGTAGATGTCCAAACTCGTCGGGCTGACGCATGCCGCTGGATCGAACATGCAGTCGGCGCGCCCGTTAGATCGACTCGATGACCAGTTTCCATCGCTGAACCGCATTGACCCTTTCTCTCCGTCACCACGCCTCCATCAATCTCATAGTCTGGTGGGTGCCCCGCCAGGCCGACCACGCCAACTTGGAGAAGGACCTAACCCTCCCGTCGTCGGTGCTCCGGTGAGGGACCTTATCCAAGGGCTAGCGACACTGCGACGTGGAGGAAAAGCTCAGCTGGAGTCGGCGAGACTTTTCCTTGGCGCGGCGACGCCCGATCTGGAGGTTGATGAGACCTCAGCTGTCAGCATTGGCGGTTTTCTCGGCGATGAACTGGCTACTTCGGCGGCACACAGACAAGTGTGGATCCAGCTGATCGGGGAGATGGGGTTCCGGCTCCTCCGGTCGGGTTGCTAAAGAGGGTGCTACGATGTCCTCGGGCTGGCATGCATGGGCATAAACTACGACTGGAGGCCCGTAGCGGTGTGAGGAGGAAAATGGAGTCAAGAAGCTGCAAATGGTGCTGCGCGGCAGAAAGGATCTGGGGTCTGCTGCGTAGGGGACTGCTGCGGTGTAGTATGAATTTAAATTTCGGGCGCAGGTTAGAAAGATTACATGGCGGAGCATGTGAATCAATCCTCATCCTGTAACAATGATCAGCGGAGCTGACAAGAAATGGCCGTATGTTCTTGGTATTTGGCCGCAGTGATGGCCTGTTGATCTAAAAAACGATCCCTTCTCACATGTGAAAATACAAAATTATCCTATTTAGGATCAAACTGTTTGTCCGATTTTAGAGTATCAGTCACAACGAGATCTTTAAAACTAAATCCCATGTTCATATGTTTTGATGATTTTTTTCGGACTAAACAGTTACCCACCCCTAACACGTGAGTTATCCATGACATAATATGTAAGTTATCCACCATGTAACATATAAGTTACCCACCATATAAACATGTTGGATAGAGGTGTTCTCAAATACGTGTTGAGCAAGTTTAATTGGAACACGGTAGCCTAGGTGTTAGGGTACCGAGACTGGCGAAAGCCCCGTCCCTCGCATCGCCTCCCCGAGCGAGGCAGCCGGGGGCTTCCTCGTCACCACCTTCAACCCCCCATTGTCGCCGGGCGTGGCCCGTGCGGTGCCGGCGGTGGCAGCCCTATCCATTCCCCACGTGTCAGCGGCCCTGCTCGGGCAGACGCGGCTGGCAGCGGTGCGGCTCGGCCTCCGGAGGTCCAGCGAGGGAGCACGACGGCTTCCCTAGGTAGGCCATGGTCGTGGTGGCGTGGCCCTTGTCCGCGGAGCCTCCTAGCAGGCGGAAGGCGGCGGCACCCGCTCGGCCCAGATCTACTCCCTTCGGGCCCCATCTAGGTCCAGGCGGGCCGTAGGCGTCGGAGCTCCCAGGAGGCGAGACGGGAAGTCGGTGGCTGGTGGGCTATGGCGGCGCTATCGGCTGGCTTGCTACAGCGCGGCAATGGGGGCTTTGCGGGTTCGATCCGAGCCCGACGAGGCCTGGTGTGACCCTGATGCCATGTCCGGTCGGCAACCGTCACGGCGGTGGAGGTGGTTACCTCCCGCCGACCGTGGTGTTGCCACCCTCGATGCCCGATGCTTTCCTACTCCGTCCTCTAGGACTCGCAACGGTGTCTATAGAGTGACGATAAGGATGGCGTCCAGACTGTAATGACGCATGTTGGTGGACGGCAAGATAGGTGGAAGACTTCAGATCTTCCGAGGTGGTGGTTTTTTAGGGGTTGGGAGAAATCCTCGTCGGTTCGTCGGCACCGACACGGTGACATCTCCGGACGCCACCATTCCTTTCTGAGGGGCTTCGGGTACCCCTTTCCCACTTACTTCCGCGTGTCAGGGGAAACGTTAGGACCTGTCCGGACAGCAGCGTCGTAATCGTCGCACTCCTTATTAAAGGTGTTGCTTGGTACGCAGATTGGAGCCCTAGGAGTCTGGTGGGACATTTCCGGAGGGCGCGGTGGTTGCGAATCATCCTTGTTTTTGTCATTCTGCTGATGTTAGCATTAGTTTCTCTTTCCATTCTTTGTTTTTTCTTTTGGGCTTGATTGTGCTGCTTTCCCCAGCCGTTGTTACTTGTGGTTGCTATATTAATATAGCGGGACAAAATCCTATTTCGAGGAGTTACCAAGACTTTACCATCGTCGATGCGTTAGCATAGACGAGCGGTGAAGACTAGGTAGCCTACCAACCTTCGAGACTTCATCCCATACGTCGCGGTAGCGGCGAGGGGTGATGAAGCCGAGCCGCTAGACTACTGGTTGCGTGTTACATTTTCACTACGAATTAGGGTGGTGGGTGGTAGAGCATAAGACCTCATTTATAATGAAGTTTAGATTTAGTTTTTAAATATAATTATGTTTGATGTTTGATGAGGTAGCCTTTCGATGTTGAGTCACGCGATCGGTGACGAAGCCGAGCCATTAGAATAATTTTTATATTAGCTGTAGGTAAATTTTTGTAGTGGTGAATAATTGATATGTTATTTGGTCGATAATTTACATACTGAAACCTAGATAACTCTCGTAATACTGGTGGGTAACTTTTAGGCAAACAAAGTCATGTTACCCACCCCTAACACATGACTTATCCATGTCATAGTAGTTAAGTTATCGATCCTGATACATGTAAGTTACCCACCAATATAAATGCATTGGATGAAGACATTCTCGCATTTTTCACGTGGGTAACTTTGTGTTATTTTTTGCCTCATAAAATCTCGGTTGCCCCATGTATTTTAGTTTACTTAATAAAATATGAGCTATAAGCTGCTTTAATTGAGACGTGTGGTAGCCTAGGTGTTAGGGTACTGAGACTTCTAAGCCATCGATGCGAGCGATGAAGGCTCGGTATCCTAACACACTTCGAGGCTTCATCACCCGTTCGTCGTGGTAGCGGTGACAGATGATGAAGCTGAGCCGCTAGAGTGCCGATTTCGTGCTACGTTTGTTCACTACGACTTAGGATAGTTGGTGGGTGGGGCATAGGACTCTATTTATTATATCGTATGCAAAATAAACTTAAATTTATTTCCTTTAAACAATTATGCTTGATGTATGATGCAGTAGACTTTCGAGGTTGAGTAGCCCGTGCGCCGCGAGAGGAGCAGCGGGTGACGAAGCTGAGCCTCTATAATAATTTTTATATTCTATATCTATGGATACATTTTTATAGTGGTGGATAACTTAAGGTAACTTACATGCTGAAGTCTCGATAACTCTCGTATAAATGGTGGGTAACTTTTGGTCAGAGGCTGCACGGGGCATCGGTTTTGAAACGTCCGCCAAGTTATGTAATTATCTTAGAAATATTCACCGGGTACTTTTGTTGCATCCATACAAAAGAGTCTCCACACATTATGTTTTAAGGGTGGTTAACTTATTTACTGTGGCCTAGATAACTTACGTTTTACGGATGGATAACTGTTGGTCCAAAAAAAGTTGTCAGAACATACCAACATGGGATCTAGTTTCGAAGATCTCGTCACGAATAGCCCAACAGTGGAATTGGATTCTAAATTCGATAGACGGTTTGACCTACAAAATATTTTAAATTTACAAATTTTGAACTTTATTCTGGGTGACCTTTTGTGGTTAAGTTACTACGCACCACTCTTTTTTTCCATGCATAGCCCATGCATGAAATGCATGGCCTTTCGGAAGGATCTTTGTCTGATCCCGCATACTCCCTCCATACGATCTCGCTAGAGTTGGTAATTTGTAGAACACCCATCATGTAGCAAGGTCTTATTTTTATCTCTATCTATTGTACATGTTAGCTATTAGGTTGACTCTAGATAACATAGACATGGCTTATAGCCAGCAATTAGGGATATTATAACCGAGCCAAAAAGGAGTGCTCTCACGACCTGTACAATCTCAGCCCTCAGATCGCGTTCCGCAGACATTTTCTGTCATTAGATCTTTATCACTTTCGGTACTGGGCCAAACATCCCTAGGGGATGCTACTCTGGGCGTAAAATTGGCTACCTGTGGTGAATTGGCCCAACACCCCCGCTAAAGCCTATTAGTGTAAGAACCATGCCAAAAAGTAAAATCAATTTTCTTAAAAAAAAGTGAAGGAGACGGGCGCCTCCTCCCATCCCCGATCTTTCCTATGAGAATCCCACCGCCCTCCGCACACCATCGCCGCCACCGAACATGATCTCGAGCAGAAACTCCCCAGACCTCGACGTGGACCATCGGCACCCCTCGAGATACAACGGCCTTCGAGCGGTAGTCTCCACTGCGACGACGCTACTAGAACCGGCGACATTCGTAGGCGCGCTGCTGTCCAAGGCGAAGAGGTCAGGGGACACACTCCCTCTACGTTGTCCTACCTCGAGCGACCTGGGGCGTCGCCATGACGTCCTCCTTGCTTCCTCTTCGGCTATGGGCCTACAACGATATGTCACGCCTGCACACTTCAGTGCCTCGGCCCCTTGCAATCCTAGCTTTGTTGAGTTGGTTTCTCATTTTGCATCTAATCTCTGGTTGAGGTGATAGAGGCACATGTCAGATCGACTTTAGCTGCCACTTCTCCCATCCATGGTGCTCTCCCCTTGATAGCTCTGCTGGTGAGCTCCTACGCAGCATCTCCCTACACCTATTGCTTGAACAAATCACTCCTGGTTGATGTATCCGAAAGTATTATTGTGAATGTTAACCATATTTGCATTTTTTGTGTTAATTAGGCTCCATAGTGTTTGTGCATCATCTAGCACTCACCAGCTCTATTTACTGGAGATTGAAGCCCCTAGACAGGTACTCGTGTACTGACTTTTACCTCTTTCTCTCCCTCCCCCTCTCTCTCGTTTATTTTTTATTTTTTTGCAAATCAAAGCTTTAAAGTAGACGTACATAATTATAATTGGTTATCTTTGTCTTTGTTTGGTGCTTTCAAATTAGCATTACTTTGCATTCAAGAAATTAGAGGCACTTCATTTGTGCAGCCTCTTGAGAAACTACTAAGTTCAGGTAGCGTTTGTAGGTGGGCTTACCATTCCATCGTATGAAGACAAATGTATACTAAGGATAATCTCCAATACTAATGCACCATGGTACTTCTGCTACCAAGAATTGATATGGGAAGTCAGGAAATTCAGATTTTAATGTATGGCTGCTACTTTTTTGGTCAATCTTCGTATGTAAACTTACTTGACAGTTGAGTACAAAAAGAGCACAAGTCTAGGTGATGATAAGGGTGTTTTGGTTGAAGCTAATACATGTCAACAAATTCAACTCTTGGATGTTTTTCTTGGGTTTTCTGCTGGTACTACAAAGCATCCATCCATGTCCATGTTCACGGAGATGACACTTGAGCTGTCAACTGTAGAATACTATGTGTTATTTGTAATTTCATGTCACTATGTGTCTCACTTGGATTATAGGTAACTTTAGATAATAACATTGCTTGATAATATGAGGTTTTAGCCGAAGATAATCAAGATATTTGATTTTGTGTTGGAAAGTTTTCATCATCACTTTAGCCTGGTAACACATTTTCTTCCTTGGGGTTTCTTCTATGCTTACAATGGTATGACTATCTTGATTTAAAATAGCTAATGTTTTCAAGGGTTGAATGCCACATTCTTTGTGCAAGGCATGATAAGTATAATAAATCTGCTACCTTCAAACACAAGTTTGTCTATTAAATAATGTAGTGTTGTGCAACAATTTTTATTGGCATATGATCCTCCACCCTTCCAATTGTTCAAATGTACTGTCTAATGCACGAGAGACAAATCATAGGGAGAGATGAGTTCCATCGGGGGAGGTTAGTTCTCGGAAGAGAGGACGAGTTTAGACTTGACTCCACGATTGGTACCTAACCATTTTGTGCTCTACAAAACACTATGACCAAATTTAATATAATGAGATGATATAATGTCACCCTTTGAGCTCCCCTCAATCCATATTGTACTGGCCTAAGGCCAATATAATTTACATTGTCGTTCAAGCCATTTGAACTTACATCAATCTCATGCTACATTTTTTATTTCATTTCACTATATCTATTGGAACCAATATCCAATAATCCCTTTGAAGTCTTCTAAGTCCATATTTGTACCATATATAATAGACTATCATGTTTCATGCTTCAAAATATTTATACATATTTCTACCATTTTATTGAAAAAAGTGAATGGGTGTGGCAACGCGCGCCTCCTCTGTCGAGGGCAAGGTGCACCTTAGTTCCACATCTACAAGGTAAAACCCTAACTCATGTAATTCCCGATGTGACAATTCTGGGCATGGTTAGGTACCCACCACAGACTCTCGAGAATGGCAATTATCAGGTGAAGTTGAGCTCCAAACAAAGTCCATCGAGATGGTTGTGGAATGCTTGGATTAGGTAGAGTGTTTACATGTTGCTTGATGAGCACATTCAAATGGTATGCTTTCTGCACCTAATACTGTGATCTCGAAAAAAATAATATAATATGGTATTGTCTACCATAGGCGTATCTATGTTCAAAATATAGAAAAATTACACTACAAACAAAATAATTATCTCTATATATCATTAGAATTCTATTTAGGAGTCCCAAAATAGGCTTCAAGTAGTCAAAAAATTACTATCAAGTACTATATGGTATAAATCATATTTTGAGCAGATGTACTGAAGTCATATTGTTTATCGGTTGTACATTTAAACCTTGGCACCCCGAGTCATAAGGTTCTAGACCCTCCACTACTATCTACCCAATATTGTATAATCAGGAAGTAAATTATGTATCCTTGTTATTAGGCACGGTTGCTGACAAGTGACAAACAATATTTTGGAGTTTCAGATGGTACACTAACGATAGTCGAGGCATCATCGTATACTCCCAGGTGATGATGGTGAAAAGCCACGCCTGATTGTGGGATTGCAGAATCAGCTGAGATTTGGAGAAATATTATTCCTGGGCTAGATTGTAAGGGATAGGAAATAAAACAATAAATTCTCATGTTAGTCTTTCATTTGTTCTATAATTAAAAGGAAAAATTAGCTGCACATGATAACTCCAAATGTATTAAGTAGCCCTTAAAATCCGGTAAATGTTAAGCATGCAAGGTACTTCTTTCCTAAATAAATTTACTATTCCGTAGGATGATAAAACCAAGGATACAACATGTACTTTTAAATATGCTATTTGTCAGATGCTTTTTGAATATATTTGGTATTCTTGACACTGATTTTGTTCTCGTACTTGAAGCTGCAGCAACACTCTTAAAATGCCAAATTATCTAAATCTTCTGCAATTTAAGTTGAAGTCTGTGCAAGTTCCATAAGAAGCCTTTCTTACATGGTAAAAGTTTCTATAGTAAATAGTTTTATCATGAGGGTTCGCATGAATCAGATCAAAAGTTAGAAAGAGAAATTGATTTTCATTTTCCTTTGTTCTCAATAAAAATACTAATAGTTTAGTTAAAGGTTGTACTCCTCGTCTACATTAGAGTTTCACTGAGAACTTGTGTTGACCTTTTTGATAACATCTTCATATTATTGGGCACAAAGAAATACATTTTTTATGATTGGAGTTCTGATCAATATATGCGAAGGATTGGTAGTTTCCACTTGCCTAGCTGCTTATAGTTTACAAACTTTCCTTATAGTTTTCTAATACCTTCACATATGTGCAATTTGTTTTACATCTGTGATATAATAGAAAAAACACCATTTCATTGCCATATTTTATCTCTCTATGCTTTAATGTTTTTAGTACTCACGTAAAATCTCGGCATGACAGGTTAAAGTGAAAACTATGTGGGAGGAGCCTGTTCAAGATGGTGAACAATGCTCATATCAATTCCCAACTTGTGAGAAGCTTTGCATGCGTCAGCATTATATCAGAACATTCTTGTTGGAAAAAGCAAAAGCAAACTTTTTGTGAAAAATTTATGTTTTAACCAAGTATGGAAGAACACCAGAAGTTTATTTTTAACCAGTATGGAAGAAGTCTGGCATGACAACCATGTTATTATATGTCAACCTTTATCCTTTGTATGTTAGTAAGTCTACTTTATTACTTTTCTTGTGGTGATGGTGGTTTGAAGTGAACATCAACCATCTAAACTTGAAAACCGGGTCAGTCTGGTTAATACCAACATCTGCATTGCACCAGATTAAAATTCCTTTTTCTCTTTATTGCTAGAGAATACAATGCTTTATTGTCAATTTATGCATGTATTGTGATACGTAAGGGGCGTACCAACGCTCTCGTCCTCTACTTTTACTAGGTAGGACAAAGGCTAAAAAACTGAAGTGAAATCTGCATGGAATTGTAGTCCAGAGGCCCAGCAGCACTTGGTTCAACACTTTTAAAATGTTAATATCCAAATGTATTTTCGATTTTTCATCCATTCATAACAATCCTTTTATTTACCTAATGGAAGGGCGCGGCAACGCGCGCCTACATGATCTATTTGGCTCTACTATTGTCCTTGCTCTAAAGCCGCCCTTGGTCTAGAATGCTCCTTCCGCCTATGAGGCTGGCACGATGGCGTGGTTGCGTCTTGGAAAAATTAATGACATGGGCATAGTTTGCTCTGTCTACTACTACTGGGATGTTATTAGAGATGTATTCAGTGCATTTGAACTTCAATAATTATAGCAGTTTTTTCAGATGCTTAAAGGAAGTGCGACAAGCTTGTATAAGATGTTTAGCTGCCAAAAACATGTGAAGTTTACAGCAGAAAAGCACCAAGGAGAAGACATCACTGATTCATCACCGATAGTGAGCCATTATAAGGTCAATAATTACATATATTGGTTACTGAACACCAAGTCAGTGATGGTGATGATTCTGCCTAGGTCCCTAATAATGATAGTATTATTAAAACAAAGTTATACTAACATGAGTAATAGATATTCGACTTCAACATGTTCACTTTTATTGTATCTTTTATCTACATATTTATCAGCAAATAAGAAAACCAATATTATATGGAGCGATTCAATTTATCTCCTCTTAGTGTCTTAGGTCAAGTTTAGGCATAATGCATTCTCTCCATTTTCACTAGCAATCAATCAACCAAGTCTAAATTAAGAAAATGAAGAAACTGAGGCTGAATACAAGACCAACCACACGAGAAGATATATTAGACAATATTTTATGTACATATAAATATATTAGACAATATTTTAGGTACATATAGTTTTCTATTTCTGTAAATTCGAAAACTCACGGACGCTCATTGCGAGGAAAATCGGGAAAAAACAAATATTGATGGAACCAAGTTTGGTAGCATGGCTCGCCGATTTGTGAAGCCCGAAAATTTAGGAAGGTTTATTGTAAGAACAAAATAATGAGTCGTGGCAACGCACATGCATTCAGCTAGTTCCTTTAGTTTATGTATTACTTTTCACACTCTAAAAATGGTAAACTCCTAAGATTTTCTAAGGACAACATTATCATGTCCAAAGTGTAATTTGAAAGTGTTGAAGAGTTGTATAATTTTGGTATATGCCTGAGACATAATTGTTTTAGTGAATGCATTAATTTTCACCCTCCAAAAAAATGATAAACTCTCTTTTCTACATCAAGAGTTGTATAATGTTTTAAATTTGAAAGTGTTCAAGAGTTGTTTCATTTTCTTTCTCATTTCTTATAATTCTATCTCCCTAAATCTTAAACTTTCAGTTTCACCTCATAGATTTACTTGATTGCAACTGAGACACTAACTCGATAAATAAATTGAATTTTTCCTAGGCACCCAAACTAGCATTAGGAATCATCAGAACGACCACTCCATCGGACGCATTTTCCATAGCTAGCCCCCGAGCTCCCGAGTTGTGCCAACTCATTCCTCCAATCAGCCTATCAATGTACACATCTATCCACTTGAAATGCTCGAAATGCACGCATTTCTTCAGGATCAAAAAACAGCTACATGAACCCTAAATCCCAAATTCCGAGAGAATAATAAGAAAATAGAGAGAAATCAAAACCATGTGGTACGAATGGGAGGCTGAAGTGAAGCTAGACATCACTCGTCGGCCGAAGAAGGATTGTTATCACTGGAGAGGAAGAATAATGGGGTGCGGGAAAAGAAATAGGAGGAAACGACACGGGCATGGGCCCAAGGCTGGCTTGGGCTCCCATCTTGCAATGCTAACCTAGATAAGTTGTGGGTATGACGCTCAAGTGGATAAGCTGTGGGTCCCACGCTGATATAGATAAGTGGAGAGAGATGTCCACTACAGGAGCCGACCCAATGCGGTCCCACTCACCAACACGTAACGGTAAGGCTGACGGATAGACTCAGTGAGATTTTCAGACAAGAGGTTGGAAAAAAGTGAGGAAAAGTTTAGCATCTAGGCAAAAGTGAGTACAACTAAGGAACTAGGGGCACGAAAATTGAAATCCCTTTAATCTAAGAGAGTCCCTTCAACTACACCCAAGGGTAATAAAATTGAGTGTCATGTTATTTGTTATTTGTTATTTGTTCTATGTTATTGCAGGCACGTGATGAGTTTACTATAGTCAATGAAGAGGACATGATGATCCTCATACGAGTTGCTAGTCCAAACTGCAACTTGACAATGAATTTGTGCACCGTTCTTGTTTTTATCTTAAGCATCAAGCTCTTCAAAACCATGGTCCCATATGTAGAGGAGGATTTGTCACTGTTCTCGCTCGAGCTCTCCACATCAACCTAAGTAATATCTAACCATTGGTAGGTGTTCGTCATCTTGGTTTCGCTACTCTCAAAGTTTGTGGTATGATTTCGAAAATGAATGGTAGATACTTCTTTGATATACCTAGAGCTGATAACTTTGTCCTTGCTCCTTTGCCTAATGGTTTATTCTTTATAGAGAATGGACATTTGCGTCATGATGCGCATGTTGAAGCAAGACTACCCCGACAAGAAGTACCCATAGATGAAGAAGGAGTAGAAGAAGAAGAAGAATAAGAAGGTCCCGAACAGGAGCAATAGCCACCGAACTACTACACCACCTATGAAGATATATATGATGGCTCTGAAATATAGCCATCTACTTCCATATTTAAACTGGATATTATTCATATTTTTGATGAAATATCTCTCTAAACCCTGCCACTAATGCCTAATGATCAAAAGGGTATGCAATCCTTTCTTGCTATTTTTTCTTGCATAGATAATGACGTTTGATGATGTGAATGACTATATTAAAGTCGAAGATACGAGATTTTCAACAACCCAAAGAAACCAGGAGTCGTGAAGTGGAGACAAACTCTTTAACGACCAACTATACGGCAGGAATAATATTCTGGCCATATAGTTCCGGTCGTATAGTTGCCATTGGCACCGCTAGGTCAAATAGAACAACTTTCATGAAGGGACCCCTATATAAAGAGGCCTTGGGCGACAAGAAAAGAGCGCCTCCGAGATCATCAGCCGCCTCCAGATCTCCATCCACCACACCGAAGAGCCGCCAGAGGAATAGACTTAGATCTAATCTCCAAACCATTCTCCACCACAATAGCCATATTCCATCAGTTGTAATAGTAGAACTCATCTTCGATTGGTGACATTGTAAGACTATTTGCTATCAATCTCATGATTTCCATTACAATGTTTATGATCTTTGATCTCATCTCTATGTGTGAGTAATTCTCCTTGGGCTAAGGGCTTCGGCCTAGCCATGTAGATTTTGTGCATGTTTATCATATATGGGATCATGTATTAGTTTGTATGACATGATGGTTATTGTATACTCTCTTGCCTCAATTTAAGGACTTGTAGGTACCCAAGACACCGAGGATTGAGACAGGTATATGTAGTATGAGTAATGACTAATCTGCAGGTTGGGAACCCCAGTCACAGAAGGGGTAATATGGCTGTATGTGAGGGATTTACTTGGGATTAACGGTGACGTCACTATGCATATCATTAGTTCTCTTTCTTCTATGGATGAGACTAGTAGTAGTTTATTGCTATAAGAGGTTGTGGAGACAATAGCAACTATGGATGCACTGCCCACATATAATTTATCTTGCTCTAACAATTACATGCATACTTTATTTTTATCTTTTATTCCCATCAGATGTTTTGCACAGCTACAGGTGATACTGAACGCCCTAGGCCCTCTCTCTCCATCATCAACAACAACAAAAGACGCAAACTCGTGGTCTGGTGAAAGCACAAAAGGAATTCTAAAACTCCTAAAGGTCCGTTAAAGTAACTTCACTACGCTTCTAGTTCTCGAGGATTCGGTAAACCTAGGTCTAATAGGGAAAAAGAGCTATACTACATCCGTAGTCCGGATCGAAGGTATCAACCCTTTTTCGGGCGCCGTTTCTGGGGAAGCAATAGCTACTCTGGTGAGGTTAGTAGGAACCTTGCTAGTTTTAATTCTTGTTTTTAATTTTGTTATTTTGCTTTTAGTCTTTATTTAAAAAACCAAAAAAAATAGTTAGTCTTTAAATTCTTCCTTTTATTATTATAAGTATATCTCTTTAAGAAAACCCAAAAACATAGGAAATATGGCTAAAAAGAAGTTTGGGGAGTTTTCTACTCCCAACAATGATTATTTGCGTACTCCTATTACCCAGCCAGCAATTGTTGCTGATGATTATGAAATTAAGCCCCATTATTTAAGTTTGGTTCAACAGAATCAATTTGTAGGCTATGCTATTGAGGATGCAGGTATGCACTTGAATACTTTCACTAAAATATGTGATATGATGCGCATAAAAGATGTTAACCCTGATCCAGTCAAATTGCGTTTATTTCCTTTCTCTCTTAGAGGAAGAGCAAAAGAATGGTTGCTATCTTTGCCTAGAAATACTATTACATCATGGGTGGAATGTACTTTTTTATTTATGACTAAATTTTTGCCCACCTGCAAAGACTATTCAACTAAGATCTAATATTACTGGTTTTAGACAGGAAGAGCATGAGCCACTAGCGCTTGCATGTGAGAGGATGAAAGAAAGCATGAGAAACTATACTAGTAATGGGATGGAAGACTGGTTAATTCTCCATTTATTTTATAATGCTCTCAATCCTGTGTCTAAGTCTATGCTTCATACTGCAGTAGGAGTAACATTTATGGGTAAATATATTACCGAAGCAAAGCAGCTGCTAGACAATATGCAAGACAACCATGCCCAATGGCATGTGGATAGATCAAAAACAAAGAAGGCGAACTCCGTCTCACCACAAGAAAATGAAGAACTCAATGCTAAGTTGGATGAGCTCATATTAGCCATAAAAGGTAAGCAAAACCATGTAAGAGCTATCCCTCAATCAAATATTGAAGAAATAAACTTCATAGCTCATAATGATTACAACCCTGCTTGGAAGAAGAATTATAATCCTAATCTTTAGAAACATTATTCTAGTCCTACAGGTAACTCTAATAATAATATGGGAACTAGTAATGGTAGTCTCCAAGAAACACTTAAGTCCTTTATAGACTCACAAAATGATAAAAACAATATCCTTGTTAAAATAACGGAGAACCATGATGCTATGCTTGGTAAATTATCTCACCAAGCTGTAAATTTGAGGAATGACTTGCATGCCCTCTAAGAAAGAACAAGGATTGTTGAGGCACAGCTAGGTAAGATAACCAAGAGTCAAACTCTCATTCTAGCTAAATTTGAAGGTAAAGCTGAGCCCAGTCCTGTTGAAGACCTCAAGATGATGAGAATCCAAAGGGAGGAGCCTAAAGAACTTGATTATAGTAATGCTCCTTCACCAAGTTCCACCGTTGAAGATCTTGTAAAAAGGATCAACATTAAGATTCCGGTAAGTGAAGGAAATGATGAAGCTATATACCAACACTTCGTTAATCAGGTAGCAATAAAGGTATGTGAGCTTGAGGAAAAATATAAGAAAATTGCTGAAAAATTACCTGTTAAGCTTGATGATATATTTGAGCCTACTATTAAGATTAAAATTGGGACAAATGAGATAGCTGCACTTTGTGATCTAGGTGCAAGCGTTTCAATAATTCCAAAGAGTATTTTAAATAAGTTAAATCTTGGCTCTTTTGAAATCACCAAGTTACAATTGCATCTAGCAGATTCTACCTACAAACAAGCTGTAGGAATTAAGGAGAATACTTTAGTATACATTAAAGGTTGTCCTGCACTTATTTATTTTGTTATTGTTGACATGCCTGAAGAATGTACTGCTCCTATTATATTAGTTCTTCTATTTTTAAGAACTATTAAGGCTTTGATTAATCTACATGAAGGGAACGTGAAGCTTCAATTCCCTTCGTAGGATCCTTTTGTTATTCATTTCCCCAGGAAGAAGAAAGCCAAGCATGATGAAAAGGAGGCCATCACTTTGAAGGCCAACTATTTTGGAGTGAGTGTTCCACTCATCTAGCCTAAGTGAGCAACATTGAGGTCAAGCTATTGACCATAAAAGAGAGCTTCATGTGAGGCAACCCATGTGAAATAAAGGTTTGAGTTAAGTTTTTGAGTTTTAGTTTATCTTTATGTTTAACAAGGAGTGCTAGAAAGCTCCAGTCTAGGAGAAGAAGTTCAGTAGTACTACAAATATTGTTTAATACATGCTTATGTTGGTCGACATTATTTACTGTCATTTTTTGTCAAAAACAAGGTATTTCACTAAGTTCAAGATAAGAAAGAATTCTCGAAGAAATAATTTTTTTTGATGTATTCATAAGGTTTAACGACCAACTATACGGAATAAAAATTCCGGCCATATAGTTTCGGTCGTATAGATATTTTTTCCATCGACAATTTTTCTTTCATATGTACTGACGGTTTAATGACCAACTATACAACGGGAATATAAATTCTGGCCGTATATTTATGGTCGTATAGATATCAATGTTTTCGAATAAACTCTTTTCCAGGTATAGAGGGTTTGACGACCAACTATACAGCGGGAACACATTGTTCCGCCCGTATAATTCTGGCCGTATAGCTGCACCGCCAGGTGGAAACCCTAAAATTTTGACAGCAGGCCAACTATACAGCGGGAACACATTGTTCTGGTCATATAGTTGTGTCTGACCACAAAAACGCCACGGGAAGGTACCTCTGATACGTCCATTTTGCATCACTATTCTATATCGTAATTTTCTGTTATTCATTGATATATTTCATATTAAGAGATGATACTTATGTTATTTCATCTATTTTTGCATGGTTGATGACTTTTGGAGGATGGATCGCTGAAGTCGGAATTCTGATGGAAAATGCACTATTTGGAGGCGAAATTTGCGAAGATCAGAAAATCCCAGAATATATATGGAAAATCCTATTTTTCTAGAAGACGAAGGAAGCCAGAAGGGGAAGTAGATATGGGCCACAAGGGGCCCACACCACCCCTGGTCGTGCCACCAGGTGGTGCGGCCACCCTAGCCCACCTATGGCATCGCCCTTTGGCGTATATAATCCCCTCAGAACCCTAAGACTCGGGGAGGGACCACCGAAAGATTCCGCCGCCTCTACGGGGCAGAAAACTGCAGAGTGAAAAAGAGCTCTCCGGCAGGCAGAAATCTGCCGAGGAAATTCCTTCCCGGAGAGGGCAGATCGTCACCATCAACACCACCATCAAGCTGGACTTCATCGGGATCATCATTATTCATCTCCATCATCATATCCACCAGAACCATCATCACCACTCTGTACCACTATAACAATTGGGTTGAATCTTGCATAGTTCTTAGGGGAAACCTTCCCGGTGTTGATTATTGTTGTAGTTGATGCTATTGAGTGGAACCACTAAATTATTGTTCATGTTCAAATTGTTACTTATCATTATTTCATCTTTGATCTTGATCCATATGATGTCTCGTGAGTAGTTCTTTTAGTTCTTGAGGACATGGGAGAAGTCATGTTGTTAGTAGTGGAATTGTGTTGAGAAAGATTCAGTAGTTTGATATTTAAGTTGTGGTGTTATTCTTCTAGTGGTGTCATGTGAACATCGACTACATGATACTTCACCTTTATGGGCCTAGGGGAATGCATTGTGTATTTGGCTACTAATCGTAAGGGTTGCGAGAGTGACAGAAACCTAAACCCCCGTTACGAAACCTTTGCACAAGGGGGTGTAGGATCTCAAAGTTTAAGGCTGTGGTTAGGTTTTTATCTTAATTACTTTCTTGTACTCGCGGATGCTTGCAAGGGGTATAATCACAAGTGTGTATTAGTCCTAGGAAGGTCATTACATTAGCACAGGTTCACCCACACAACACTTACCTAACTAAAGAAGATTAATCAACTGTATGAAGCGAAATCACTTGACGATATTCCCATGTGTCCTCAAGAACGTTTGGTAATCATAAGTAATACAACCAGCTTGTCCTTTTGCTAAAGAAAGGATTGGGACACTTGCTGCATCTATTATCATTGTCTTTTATTTACCGCACTTTATTTATTTGCATTATCAAAAACCCCTAAAAATCCATTTGCTAAGTATTTACAGAGAATTCCTGATCCAAGCCACTCGTCAACACCTTCTGCTCCTCGTTGGGTTCGACACTCTTACTTATCAAAAATACTATGATACACCCGCTATACTTGTGGGTCATCAAGACTATTTTCGGGTGCCGTTGCCGAGGAGTGAAGCGCTATTGGAGAGTGGAACTGGTAAAGGAAACTTCTACTATGAGTATTGTTTATTTCTGTTACTTACTTTATTTCAATATGGATAATTCACTTAATTTCTTATTTTGTAATGCTACTACCACTGCTAAGGTAGTAGATGAACCACCACCTGCTGAAAATGATACTTTTAAGATACTTAAAAGAATTGTTGATCGTGTTATGGATAACTACTATTTTGGAGATGGAACTATCCATATCGGTGATCATTTGCTCTTTATACATGAACTATGCGGGTTGCTCAAGTGTGCAGGTATTACAATAGATCAAGTCAAGAAGAAGTTCTCATTATCACTGTAAGCAAGAGCTGAGGAATGGTACCAGCTGCTGAAGAATGGCCAATCTCTTGAATGGGAGGAAGTTGTACCCCTCTTTTATTCAAAATTTTATCCTCCTAGTGAGATTCATAAAGACCGGAATCAAATATACAACTTTTGGCCTCGTGATGGAGATAGTATAGCTCAAGCTTGGGGGAGATTGAAGTTACTAATGCTCAAATGTCCTATCCATGAGCTCCCCAATAATATTATTATCAATAACTTTTATGCAAGGCTTTCTCTTCATGATAAGGATCTATTGGATGCTTCTTTTGCTGGATCATTTACACACATGGAAGAAGAAGCTAAATGGGATCTTCTAGACCGTATTCAAGACAATGCTAAAGCATGGGAGAATGATAAAGGAAGAAAGTCAGGTATAAATTATGATTATGAATGCATTAAATCTTTTATGGGAATTGATGACTTTCATAATATTAGTAATGCGTATGGTCTTGATTCTCAAAGTATTGCAAATTTTTTTAAGGCTTTTGCTTCTTATATTGAAATTCCTAAAAAGAAATGGAATAAGTATCATGAGCCATATAAAGGTATTGTTAATTGTGTTCCTGCAAGAGATACTGAAGTTTATACCGCTAATCATATTTTACCTGAACCTTACATTGAGAAAATGCCTTTTCCAGTTAAGATAAAGGAACATTCTATGACAGCTAGTATGGTTAACGAAAGTACAAAGAAAGCTGTAGAACCCAATGAACAAATAGATGATGAACCTGCAGTAGCAAATATGAAAGACTTTGTTGCTAAAAATGTGGAAGATGGGCACATTATCCTTTGTAAGGATACTTCTAAAATTGTTTCACATCCTAATGGAACTAGGAAACCTAGTGTCCTAGTGTTTTTTGTCAGAATAAGTGATCACTACTATAATGGTTCATGTGATAGTTATATCATTAAATTTATGCATGATACTGAAAGTTATTATGAGAGGGAAATTTTTTCTTATGCATCTCAATAATATTAAGTTTCCTCGCTTTATGCTGAAAGTCTTTATGTTGCACCTATTTTGCCTTCCTATGCTAGTAGCCTCTGGTTTCAATAATTTATTTTCTTAAAAAATTCCTTTGCATAGGAAGTGGGTTAGACTTAAAAACGTGTAAATTTGCTTCTTGATGCTCTCTTTTTACTTAAATTCATTTTCTCATATGAGCATCATTGAAATTTATCATGCCTATCTTAATGGCTATAAAGAAAGAGCTTTTGGGGAGACAACCCAATATATTTTCGCTTTCAGGATATTTTTGTTTATTTGAGTTTTGGAATAACCTCTCCTTATCATTTTTGTTTGTTTTTTGTGTCAAGATCAACCTCTAATGAGAGAGAAGTAAGATTTGGGGAAGTTGCTGTCCCGAAATAGATTTTTGTGCTTCACTATAAAAAATCGTGAAAAATCCCAGAGCGTCATACTGATCTGTAATTTTTTTTGTGCGTGCCCCAGGTTATTATTTATCTTTCGTTAGTGTTGCACTTTTTGATTTGAGCAAAATAAGATTTTTGAAAAAATTGGTCTTTACCTGCTGGTCTGTTTTGACAGATTTCTGCCATTTCTACATTCGCCTCTTAAATAGATTTCCTTTTTGAATTCCTTTTGGGCTACCAAGAGGAGTTGTTTCAGTAGCTTATGTTTTGATGGATTTCAGTCGAAATTGAACTTAAAAGGTTTATTACCTTGCATGTACTAATGTTGCTAATGAGAATTATGTCAAGTTTTGTGTGAAAGAAATTTCCAAGTTGTAGGAGAAAATGATGTAATAAGATGTTGAATGGTCAAAAGACTCAAGCAATATGTTTATGAAGATTAACATATTGATGTTATTCAAATGGTGACTCCGAAAGAATTTATTAAAAGCCAAGTTCAGAGACCCACAGAGTCCATGTTCGAATAGGTAATAGTTCTGGTAAGAAAAGGTCCGCGAAAATCCTTCCAAGTTATATTTTTGCAGTTTTTATATAACATGGAAAATAATGAGTCAAAAGAGGGACGGAAATGGAGCCTAGGTGGCTCACACCACCCCGTGGCGTGGGCCCACCTAGCTGCGCCACCAGGGGGTGTGGCCACCCCGGAGCCCGTCTCCGACCCGTTTTCTCTCAGTACTTTCCTTTTGTGGTTAAAGTTCATAATATATAATCACCCAAATCTCCCGAGGTCCGTATATCGTGTTCTCGCCGTGTTTTCGTTTCGATCTGTTTTGTTCAGATGACGTTCCAGGATTCGTCTTTGGAGAACTATGAGCTGCGACGCCAGCACGAGCTCCATCACAATCTTGAGCGGAGGACCTTCGTAGGATGGGTGGAAGAATAAAGGATCATGGTTAGACGCGAAGACATGGATCGGAGCATCAAGAAGGAATTTAAGAGCATGTCTGCAAGCATGAAAGGACAGGGGCTAATACATTGTGGAAGTATCTCCCCTCTCATTAGTTATCTATGTATCACTTGGTGTGAGTTGCCGTCATGGAATATTAATGAGAAGTTCTATCATTTACTTTTGCATATCTTATTTTAGTTTGCAATTTCTGTTATATGATTGATCTTGTTGTTAGTATTGGGATCACTTTGGGATCATTAAGTAAATTTAGTTGGTTTTGGCAAACCTGGCTCTGGTTAGTAGCAACACTAATTGAGAAGTGAATGAAAAAGAGAAAAGTACTTAAAAAAATATAATTTCATCATCTTTCTTTCTTGATTGGCTCATAAGCTTAGTATTCTCTAGTTAAGATCTTTTGTGCTTCCAAGGAAGATTGCATGTTTGTTTTATCATTTGTATGTTTGTTTGTTTCCTTCAACTCTTATGCTTGCTACCCAGCCTTGCTAGCCAAAAACATGTACTGAGAGGGAATGCTTCTCGTGCATCCAATCCTTAAACCAAAACTTATGCCATTTGTGTCCACCATACCTACCTATTAGCATTATTGCTATTCCAAGTAAATTCATGTTTTTATCTACCTTCCGAATTAAACTTGTTATGTGAAAACTAGTGATTAAAGCTCTCACTAACTTGATGGCACACTTTACTTTCTTGCACTTAATAAACTTGAACCATTGTGCCCATCTATGTTGCATATATGCTTGTGCTTTGTAAGTTGTGGATTAGCAGAACCATGTTATCATGGGGAACGCCTTGAACATTGCACTTTATTTAGCTGATATCATGTTCTTTTGCTTATGGATCCCAGTAGTGTGAAATGAAAGGGGAGCTTGTAAAGCTCATGGAGTTTGTATATGTGTTAGAGAAATGCCTGGCGGCTAGCCTAAGCTATGCCTAATCATGGTGGAAACTTGCAGCGTAACCATAGTGAGCAATCTGTGAAGTATCCTTAAAAAACGAAAAAACCCTATGCAAATAGGAAATAAAAAAACCTATGCAAATAGGAAATAAAAGCCTATGCAAATAGGAAATAAAAGGATCGCTGAGATGCTCATTGTCTGCTGCCTTGTCATTGTGATATGGGAAAACTGCTGTATCATGGGGAATGGGGTACCCCGTTGGCGGTTCTCTATGATACACATGTACTTACAATGACAAGAACTTACTTGTGACTAAAGTTGAGTATTATGAGGTTCGATACTCGTAAGCAAGGGGCATGAAATTTTCAGCTTATAATTTGTGAGGCATATCCTCATATTTGTTCACTTTAACCTTAATCACCTAAAGATGCTTATGATAGGGGTAATGAGAGCTGAAAGCTAATAAGTACCATAATTTTTGGAAGCTCTTTATGAAACTTGAAATCCCTGCTTCCCTCTATGAAGGGCCTATCTTTTACTTTTTAGTTGAGTCAGTAAACCTATTCCTTTCTATCTCAAGCAAGTATTTCGGTTGTTGTGTTTCAATCATTCATATGATGATTTATTCAGTCATGTTTCTTATGTTCCTTGTTTTGCACATTGATCTTATCTTAGTGAATATTACTTTGAAAGCTATCGTTGAAAACCCATTATGTTTGAACTCCTGCAAATTGTTAACTATTCTTTGACCAAGAAATTTTTTTTCCATTACCAATTATGACTTACTTTGTGTATCTTTATTGTGTTTCCTTTACTTATTGCAAGTTAAGTTATATAATAGTGAGTTGTCTTCTATTATGATTTATGTATTGATGAATGTGATGCTTCTTGTCCGTATTCTTTTATCGACACTTCACTCCATAAACCCGAGGTCATGTTTATTGAGCTCAGTTTTCTATTGGGGACAAGTGAAGCCTAAGCTTGGGGGAGTTGATATGTCCATTTTTCATCACTATTCTATATCATAATTTACTGTTATTCATTGATATATTTTATATTAAGAGATGATACTTATATTATTTCATCTATTTTTGCATGGTTGATGACTCTTGGAGGATCGCCCGTTGAAGTCAGGATTCTGATGGAAAAGGCACTGTTTGGAGGTGAAATTCGTGAAGATCAGAAAATCCTAGAAAATATATGGAAAATCCTATTTTTCTAGAAGATGAAAGAAGCCATAAGGGGAAGTGGAGATGGGCCACAGGGGGGCCACACCACCCCCTAGCGCGGGCCAGCCCTAGTCGCGCCACCAGGTGGTGTGGCCACCCTGGCCCACCTCTGGCATCTCCCTTTGGCGTATATAATCCCCTCGAAACCCTAATACTTGGGGACGGACCACAGAAAGGTTTCGTCGCCTCTCCGGGGCGGAAAACTGCAGAGAGAAAGAGCTCTCCGGCAGGGAGAAGTCTGCCGGGGAAATTCCTTCCCTAAGAGGGGAGATCGTCGCCATCAACACCACCGTCAAGCTGGACTTCATCGGGATCATCATCATCATCATCTCCATCATCATCTCCACCAGCACCATCATCACCACTCTGTACTGCTGTAACAATTGGGTTGAACCTTGCATAGTTCTTAGGGGAAACCTTCCCAGTGTTGATTACTTGTTGTAGTTGATGCTATTGAGTGGAACCATTGAATTATCATTCATGTTCAGATTGTTACTTGTCATTATTTCATCTCTGATCGTTATCCATATGATGTCTCATGATTAGTTCATTTACTTCTTGAGAACATGGGAGAAGTCATGTTGTTAGTAGTGGAACTGTGTTGAGAAAGATTCAATAGTTTGATATTTAAGTTGTGGTGTTATTCTTCTAGTGGTGTCATGTGAACGTCGACTACATGATACTTCACCTTTATGGGCCTAGGGGAATGCATTGTGTATTTGGCTACTAATTGTAGGGGTTGTCGGAGTGACAGAAAGCTAAACCCCCGTTAGGAAACCTTTGCACAAGGGAGTGTAGTATCTCAAAGTTTAAGGCTGTGGTTAGGTTTTTATCTTAATTACTTTATTATACTTGCGGATGCTTGCAAGGGGTATAATCACAAGTATGTATTAGTCCTAGGAAGGTTAGTACATTAGCACAGGTTCACCCACACAACACTTACCTAACTAAAGAAGATTAATCAACTGTATGAAGCGAAATCACTTGACGATATTCCCATGTGTCCTCAAGAACGTTTGGTAAACATAAGTAATACAACCGGCTTGTCCTTTGCTAAAGAAAGGATTAGGCCACTTGCTGCATCTATTATCATTGTCTTTTATTTACTCGTACTTTATTATTTGCATTATCAAAACCCCCTAAAAATCCATTTTCTAAGTATTTATAGAGAATTCCTGATCCAAGCCACTCGTCAACACCTTCTTCTCCTTGTTGGGTTCGACACTCTTACTTATCAAAAATACTGCGATACACCCCCTATACTTGTGGGTCATCAACCTCCAACCCCAAAACTTCAATTCTTTTTCTCTCTTCTACCTCCAAACTCTCTCAAAACCTCAAGAAATCTTCTTCTCTACTCAATTCCATTCAATTTCCTCGCACACAAGTGATCTATGGTATGTTTCTCCTCCGATCCTCCAATTAATTTTTGTAAATTCATCTTCTATCTATTGTCATTATCAATCTAGGGTGAGACCTACTATGAACTATTGACATGATTCTCTTGCCTAGATCACCACTTTGAGGCGATTCCTTAGTGTGCTATGATGAGGAATATGTTATGTTTACTATTGTTGAATCAAAAAGTTTTATTTTTGTCTTTCTTTATTATTTTAGAAGATGAACACAAGGAGCCAAACTCGTGCTCGTGTTGGTGCTAGCGCTTCTCGAGCTGTCACTCAAGAACGCATGGGGATACGGTTCAGGAATGAGGTCCAACATGATCGCTTTGATAGGATCAAGAACCGAGAAGTTAAGGCAACCAAGTGGGATTGCCCCCATTATATTGAACGAACTCGGTATTTCTAACGACTTCAATTTCCTTTGCAATTGGTTTGGCCTGCAAAACTTTCTATTGAATGATGTGCCTACTTATCGTCGGTTAACTCTTGAATTTTTAAGTTCTTTGCAAAGAACCATTAAACTATGGCATGGAGAGGACACGATTTATTTCCGACTTATGAACAACAATTACACTTTATCACTAAATGAATGGTATACATGCTTTAATCTTCCAAACAATGATGCTAATTCCCTAAGTGCATCCTTTACTGGCTTAGACCCTTCCCCTGAACAATATTATAATGGAATGGGCTTCACTTCTAGAGTGAGCAAGGGGAAGAATATTCAACATCCTGCAATTCGCTATTTGGTCTATGTTATTGCTAACACCTTGCTGGCACGTAACGAGTTCACAAGACTCAGTGAGGAGGACATCTTAGTCCTCACAAAATCTGCTTACAACCACTGCGACTTGTCACTCAACTTGGGCGCAATCCTTGTGCGCTACCTGGTGCAGGAATCCTCCCAAAGCCAAGGACCAATCACAGGTGGAGATGTCATCACCGTGCTTGCCATTTCCCTAGGCATCGAACTAGGTGAATTGCAACCTGTGATAGGTGAGCGACGTGTTGGTTTCTCTACTTTAAAATCTTGTGGAATGCTCACTAGGAGAGGTGGAGTTTATTACTTGCATATTGCCAGAGCTGGGCGTCTCTACCCTGCTCATATGCCTAATGGTCTTTTGTATAATCGAGGAAGGACGTTTGCTATATGACTTGCAGGTTGAGCAACACCAACCCGTGGAGGAGATTCCGGATGAGGATGAGGACCAAGAAGAGGAGCAAGAAGTTCCTTATCAAGAGGAGCAGCTACTAACCCGGTTCGCCACATACCAAGACTTCCAATAACTTGGAGGGACTGTGGAGAGGATGCATAGCCTCTCCTTGAACCTTCGAGGTACAACTAGTAATTTATCAACTCAATTTGCAAACTCGAGTAATGACTTTTTCCTGCCACCACAATGATTTGAATGGCTTGCAAAAGCCTAAGCTTGGGGAAGTTTCCTCATGTATCTTTATTTGGTGTTTATTTATTTCGAGATTATGTTTTTAATTCGAGTTTATAAGCACTCGTGTTGGTTTCCCCAACACTTTATCTTTAGTTATTTCTATTTGCTTTTCAGATTTTCTAGCTGAGCTTTGCCGCCAATTTTCTATTCTTTAATTCCCTCTCTTAAAAACAACAAAAATATTTCTCCATTTATCTTTATTTTCCCTCTTTCTTTTCTTTTCGCCTCGAGGTTCTCATGAATTTGCAGGAGAGTGATCAACTTCGAGGTTCCAAGAAACAAATAAAAAGGAAGAGAGAAGTGGAACCAAACATGAGAGGTATGCCTTATGACTCCCCACTTGTGAAGTTTGAGAAACCCATGCTAGTTAGTAGTAAATGTTGCGATATTATATTGGTGGAGTGAGTCTTTATATTGTAGTAATTTTTTTTTGCATGGGTATTTAATTGGGTACGTTTTGCTCCAGCTCTTGTAGTTAACCAAGTCTTGCCTAAAAATTTGCTAAACAATTGTAATAAGAAAAAGTCTCACAATTGAAGGCTTGGGTGTTGTAGTGTTTAGTCTGGAAGGCTTATTTCTAGAGATACTCAACACCACCGAATATAATGATTGAATTGATAGCTCTCTTTAAAAGGATTTGTTCGATTGAATTAATGTTTAGCAGTTTTTGTGAGCATACCAAAGTTTGACTTGTTAATCATAAGAATGATATAGCTTTATGCCTGTCAAACTTCATGGGATGCCAATAACTCCGCTGGCCTATGAACGATGTTCGTGGAGGAAACTCCTAGATTTTGGCCATGAGTTGATTAAACACATGTACCAACAATGCTATAGTGGGTAAGATTCTTGGCACTTCCAGGTAGCTGTGTTCATGATGGAATCACTCCTCTGTCTGTTATGAGTAATCATTGTACAAAAGGAACAAAAACCTTAGTGATGCCACGAGTGTCCATCACAGCCCGATAAATTAATTATTATTTTTGGCATGCTCTCAATTACTTAAAACTGAAATTCTTGAAGGACAATGAATGGCAAAGTAGTGTTTGAAAAGTCTTGATTTATTGATGTGGAAGAATTGAGATACTTTGGTGTATATGCTTTTCATGACAACTCTCACACTCTCATTTTTACATGATTATACTTTATTGTTCAAAGGCAAGCACATGAGTTGACTACATGACTGGAATAAAGTTTATTTATTTGAATCATCCATGTTAACAATAATTTTTCTGTGCTATGAGGATGCATAAAACCCCGTACGATATGCTTGCCATTGCTCTATCTATGCTGAAGTTTTTTAGATCTATAAAGTGGAGGAAATATGAGACTACCAATCATGAGTAAGATCATCATCTCCTAATTTCAGTTTAAATGCTGAGTTCCTTTTTGATTTTGGTTTACTTGCTCGAGTAAGATAAAGTTTAAGCTTGGGGAGGTTGATTGCTCTGAAATATAGCCATCTACTTCCACATTTAAACTGGATATTATTCATATTTTTGATGAAATATCTCTCTAAACCCTGCCACTAATTCCTAATGATCAAAAGGGTATGCGATCCTTTCTTGCAATTTTTCCTTGCGCAGATAATGACATTTGATGATGGGACTCACTATATTAAAGGAAAAGATACGAGATTTCCAACAACCCAAAGAAACCAGGAGTCGTGAAGTGGAGACAGATGCTTTAACGACCAACTATACGACATTAATAAAATACCAGCTATATAGTTCCAGTCATATAGTTCCCATCGACACCGCTAGGTCAAATAGAACAACTTTCATGAAGGGACCCCTATATAAAAAGGCATCCGGCAACGAGAAAAGAGCGCCTCCGAGATCATCAGTCGCCTCTAGATCTCCATCCACCACACCGAAGAGCCGCCGAAGGAATAGACTTAGATCTAATCTCCAAACCATTCTCCACCACCATAGCCATATTCCATCACTTATAATAGTAGATCTCATCTTTGATTGGCGACATTGTAAGACTATTTGCTATCAATCTCATGATTTCCATTACAATGTTTATGATCTTTGATCTCATCTCTATGTGCAAGTAATTCTCCTTGGGCTAAGGGCTTCGGCCTAGCCATGTATCTTTTGTGCATGTTTATCATAGATGGGATCATGTATTAGTTTGTATGGCATGATGATTATTGTATCCTCTCTTGCCTCAATCTAAGGACTTGTCAGGTACCCAAGACCCCGAGGATTGAGCCAGTATAGGGAGTATGAGTAATGACTAATCTGCAGGTTAGGAACCCCAGTGACTGAAGGGGTAGTACGAATGTATGTGAGGGATTTACTTGGGATTAACGGTGATATCACTATGCATAACATTAGTTCTCTTTCTTCTATGGATGATACTAGTAGGTTATTGTAAGCGGTTGCGGAGGCAATAGAAATTATGGATGCACTGCCCACATATAATTTATCTTGCTCTAATAATTACATGCATACTTTATTTTTATCTTTTATTCACATCAGAAAACCGAACGCCCTAGGTCCTCTCTCTCCATCATCGACAACAACAAAAGACGCGAACTCTTGGTCCGGTAAAAACACAAAAGGAATTCTAAAACTCCTGAAGGTCCATTAAAGTAACTTCACTAGGCTTCTGGTTCCTGAGGATTCGATAAACCTAGGTCTACTAGGGAAAAAGAGCTATACAACATCCGTAATCCATATCAAAGGTATCAATATATGCACTCGAAGGAAAGATCCAAAACTTGACCAACCTCTCCATCAACCTTCGAGACGCCACCGCAAACCTCACAACCCAGTTCACCAATTGGAGCATCCAATGGAACTTGGGAGATTATCCACCACCACCACAATGAGCAACAAAAGGGCTTGCAAAAGCCTGATCTTGGGGACGTGTTCCCTAAGCCTTTATATTTGTTCAATAATGAGGTTATACTCCAGCTCTGTGAGAGCTTTGAAACACTCTTGTTGGGTTTGTTCCAACACTTTGCTTTTTCATTTGCTTTTCACTTTCGTTTTCCTTTTTTGTTTTTTCTTAGTACCCTGCTTGGTCGTAAGTCTTAAGGAGAGATGAGTGGTGAATGGTGATTTCACTGGAAACCCAATGATAACAAGGGAAGTACAGTCTTCGCAGAGGGATCCACTTGGGAGTAACAACATCACCATTCTTAAGGCTTTGATCTGTATTTTACTTAATAATTATTATAACCCAGTGCTTCATGGTATAATGGTTGGATCAAAAGACTATTGCTATGCCCGTGGCTCGCAGGGGTTTAGTGTTTATGGATGTGCTTCCCACAGCCCTATCTATATTAGATCACTTCACATGAATGTGCTTATTATTATATTTATCACATATGTATGTGCAGCCACAGGTGAATCTTCAACCCTAGCCTATTTCCATCCATTGCAACAACCAACGATTCAAAGTAAATTATAAAGGTCTCGTAAATGTAAGGTAAAACAAGTAAGAAAGTCTTGTAGAAGTTCCTCATATTTCCATACAACAATTGTTTCCCAAGGCTCGATAAACCTAGGTCTACTAGGGATAAAGCTACTATACTGCATCTATAATCCAGATCAGAGGTATCAACCGGGTGACATAGTCGCATCCTGGCTCCATGCACCCACACGGGGCGATGTCGCACCAGATCTTGTGGTTGTGGAAATCGTTGTAGGAGACCAATGTCCGACAGCGATCGTTGGGGCATTTGCTACCTTTGGCGCTGGCGACTTGGCAGTACAGATCCGTGGAGGATGTTTCTAGCCTCATGGCGCTGGTAATGTCTAGATGCATAGCAATTTTGTTGAAGACATTGTTGCCGACCTTGCTGTAGCCGTAGTACCGTGGGTTGCGCCTCGAATCCGCCATGACGTCGGGATGGATTGCGGGCAAGGGCAGATATATGTAGAACTGTTAGGATTTTTTTGGAGGAGAGGGGTGGTGGCATGGAAGGACTGATGGTGCCGGAGAGATGGCTTGAAAAATAAGTGAATCACGCTAGAGAGGATCCCAAATGTGGCCTGGTGGCATTGGAAAGTGGGGATAAACTGAGATGGGGAAGATGGGATGGTTCTTTGAACGACGTGGACTAATTTGCGTGTTCCCTCGTCGGTCTTCTATAAGGTGCAGCTGCATCGAGAATGCCGACTAGAGTTATCATGGAATGCTGTCGTGAAATAAATTACCCAAAATCTAAGGGCCAGTGTAGCATGGAAAAAGATGTGTCTAAACACTACAGAACAGGTAGCTAAGCTTTAGGCATGGGTATAAACACTAGAGAACAGGTAACTAAGAAGCTTTTTTATAGACTTGGGTATAGTACTAGATACAGGTAGCTAATAAGAAAATAGCTTTGGAAAGAAGAAAAGGATAGGAAAAGAGCCTTCCTAGATAGGAGAAAATGTGCCTTCCCTAGTGGGCATGTTCGTTTGCGGTACCAAAGTTCCCGGGCGAGTGCGCCATGGTACCTAAGTTGCCTAAAATTGCTGCGCTTCGAAATGTTGGGCCGCCAACTACCGAGAGGGGCCATTTCGAGGCAAATTCATATCACCCTACCAAATCCAACATTCCGTGAAACTGCCCCGTGAAGTACACGGTTGCGACCCCCATGTGAGTAATATTTCCGTGATGAGAGCGCCAACGCGGCGACCACATAGGAAAAACGAGGGACTAAAGGAGCATGGTGTGTTGACCAAATCCACAAATCCACTCCCTCCCTCCTTTCGCATGAACCCTAGCACCGGCGGTGTCGAAATCCCCTCTCCAACCAGAATGATCTCTTCGAGCATTTGAATTCCGGCACCAAGTTGCTGAGCCTACTCGCTAGTACCAAGATCTAATGCCGAATGCCGTGCCAGCCATTGCAACGATCTAGCCCACCTCTACCATAGACGAGTTGAGTAGCGTGAAGGATGATAGATCCTATTTCCAAGGAAGAAGTGCTTCTGGCTAATTGCGGGTGAGCTACTCTTCTCTTTGCTATTCGCACTACCTATAACTACTAGCTGGCTATTTGCATTACAGAGATAGATCGAACCTAGAATTTTTTGCTAGCACGACGCTGATAAACAATTCTTATCTTTTGTCCCCAATTTTCTGTCAAGTAGGATCTCCGCTGAACCCAAATACACGGTTACAGTCACCCACTACAGCTACCACATTAAATTAGCAGATGGGAAGAGCAAGTGGAATCAAGCTTGTTGTCTGAAGATGGAAGTAGCACCTATGCAGTTATGTACTATCCCTGGTATGGTTGCTGATGTGCGTGAACTTGCTAAAATGGGGCCGGAGCAGACAACACGGTTCAGCTTCATTGATGAACGAGGCTTCACGGTTCCTATAGCGTGTGACAGTCAACTAATTCGTTTGATGAAACAGTTTGCTGGGCTTCGCGTGGTTATGCTGATTTGTAACATACTGGATGTGGAAGCTCCTGCTACCGGGAGTCGCCCAACTATTATTGGACAGGGTGGTCTAACTCGAACCCCTATTGTTGTTGAGCAAAATGTGGTTCCTCGTCCGCGACATGCTTCTGTCAGGCAACCTCCTCGTAGGAGTCCTCGTATTGCCATTGTGGAAAACTCTGCTCTAGAAACTGTTGGTACTGGTCGTCCCCATGGTGTTGTTGCTCTGGCTGCTGCTGACCCAATCCATGCCACTGTTGAGCAAACTAAGGCTACCGGAGGCAACCCCGCTGTTGTTGCCAAGACCGCTGCCTTGTGTTCTACTCCTCCTCGACACCGTGCTCAAGTTGTGTGAACCCGTGCTATGGAATCTGCTGGTACTAGTCGTCCCCGTGTTGTTGTTGATCTGGCTGTTATTGACCCAATCCCTACCACTATTGAGCAAACTAAGGCTTCTGGAGGCTGCCCCACTGTTGTTGCAAAGACTGCTGCCTTGTGTCCTCCTCGAACCCGTGCTCAGGTTCAGCGAGCTGCTGGTCTGGAGCTAGCTCATGGTCTATACTCTGCTAGCACTCGAAACACTGCTGTTGTGGGAACTGCTCCTAATCATCGATGTGGCATGTAAACAGCTGATCATATTGTGGCTGCCGTTAGAAGGGGCCCTGCCTGTCCACCATGTAATGTAGCTCCTGCTGCTAAGGGCCCTCACCTTGCTCCTGGTCCTGGTACTTCCACTGAGGTTGATCCAGCTAACGATGACGCTGGTGATGGTGACGGTGGCATTATGGCTAGGTCTGATGGTGCCGCTCCACCTCCCGAACCTCTCGGAGGTTTCTATCCTGCAGAACCTGATGATGGAAAATTAATCGTTCGTATCGGTGTCGCGGATTATACTGCAAAATTAGATGATGGCACCGAAAAATTCTATGACGAGTTTGATGTAATCCTTGGTAGATACGATCCTGAACTGGTAGAGTTATCTGACCTGATGGCATCGTTACGTGTGAAGGTGCTGTGGGGGTCCTCCCAGGAACCACGTTTGTTATATTCTGGTTACAGGAGGAAAAAGGCTATCGAAGTGAAAGATACTAGGGATTTAGTCGTACCATTTACAAGGAAACATTATAGAGGTGAAGTGTACTTCCACTTGATAGTGCAAATGGTTGGAGAGTAATTGGATCTCAACAATAGAGATGATGGACTTTAGAAGGCATGCATGACCTGATCCATGGCATCACTGGGGTTGGTGTGACTGAGGGTAGCTTCGAACAGAGGAGAGTCTTACAGAGGAGCATCATAAAGAGGAGCAGGAAGAGCATCCCTAGAAAGGGCACCCCGAGGAATAACATCACCAAGGAGACCATGCCAGAGAAGAGGACGCCCAAGAGTCGCACGAAAAAAGACACCACGCCGCAGAGTACACCCCTGAGATCCAGTCAAAATGCCACACCGAAAGGTAGTAGCAAAAACGCTAAGAGGGCTAGCACGGTGGTGAACACTCTCAGGAGTGGTAGCAAAGAGGCGAAGATGGCCAGCACAGAGGCTACCACACCCAGTGGGAGCAGAAAAATACTAATTTGGAATGGAACATCCCGCTGAGGTCAGGCAATAATGCCAGCACGAAGGAGAACACGCCAAATAGTAGCAGCAAAAGGGCAAATTTGGAGTGGAACACGCCGCTGAGGTCAGGCAATAATGCCAGCACGAAGGAGAACACTCCCAATAGTAGCAGCAAAAGGGCTAATTCGAAGAAGAACATGCTGCAGAGGTCAAGCAATAATGCCAGCACCCTGGAGCCAACACCCGTGAGGGGAGGCAGGAAGGAGATCACACCCAAGAGCGGCAGCAAAAAGCCTAGTTCGATGGGGAATGGAATGCAGATGTCAAGCCCTACTAATACCATCAGGAAAGATTACATCAGGAAAGATTACATCAGGAAGGAGGATGTACACAAGAAGAGCAAGAGGGTTCTGTATAGTCAAGATGAAATTGATTATGACTGCTGTTTTTCTACTAAAGTACCTGGGATGCGTGCAAACGTAAGACCACCTCATGTGGTTGCATCAGAATCAACCGAGTGTCTTGGAGAAAACATAGTTGAAAGTGAGGTGGATTGGGGCAATGTTTCGGTCCATCCTGGTGGAGACGATGGTGCAGCCCCACCCATGGGAGTCAATATGATGTGTGCAGTACTAGGCATTAGAGACGATGGCCAGGATTCTGAATCAGGTGAAGAAGAAGGCACCGTAGAGGATAAAGAATCTGGTGATGATGAAATATACGAGGAACTTAACAATGAGGCTGGTATTCCAGATGATGATTTGGGTGTTGAAGTAGAAGAAATGAAACATGACCACGAGTATCCTATAATTTTGGCCGGCACCGAATTTAGGAGCATGCATGAGTTCAGGATGTCATTCCGGCATTTTTGTATCAAGGGGGAGTTCAACGTTTATCGACTAAAGAACACTGCCCAGAGGTATGAGGCCTTCTGCAAGTTAACGTGGATGAATGGACGGGTCGAGGTACATTGTCCATGGAGGATCACAACAAGAGCCTTACCTGCGTCGAAGGCAATTAGGGTACTGGGGCAATGAATGCAGCAAACCATTAGAACTTTCTCTATTTTCACTCTATAACTACAATTGTTGTGCGATATCTTTCTAGCAACTAGTTGACTCTGGTTATCTTTTAAATGAATCTGTGTTACAGGTGAACAAAATGGGCCCTCCACACATGTGTCTGACAGGCAGCAAACTGAAATTCTCAATGGCTGATACGGAGTGGGTGGATATAGAAGCTAGTTTCATACTAAAGGATAACCCTAAGGAGACCGCGAAGAATATTCATACTAGCCTCGGTTCTAAATACAACTTTGTCCTACCGTATTACACGGTTTGGAAAGGTAAAGAGAAAGCTCTAGGGGTCTTGCACGGGGATTGGACCAATAGCTTCAGGATGCTGTACAACTTCAAGGCGGAGGTACAAGCTAGGTGTCCGAGGAGTGTTGTGGAGATTGACACCGAATCAGTACGTGGTAAAATATATTTCAAAAGATTTTTCATGGCGCTTAAACCTTGTATCTAGGTATTCAAGGACGGCTATAGGTTGTATATGAGTGTAGACAGCACTACCCTAACTGCCAAATGGAAAGGTTGCCTGTCATCTGCCACAACACTTGATGGTCACAACTGGATGTTCCCAGTGGTATTCAGGCTGTTTGAAACAGAAATGAAGGAAAACTGGGTCTAGTTTATGAGGCAGCTCAGGAGATCAATAGGCCACATGGATCCATTAGCTATATCCACAGATGCATGCAAATGGCTGACGAATGCAGTGAAGGAGGTGTTCCCACGAGCTGAAGGTAGAGAATGCCATGCCCATATGATGCTCAACTTATACTCACACTACGCAGACAGCGTGTTTCGTTACATGTTTCCTATTGCTAGAGCTTACAAACCTAGTAGCAGCGAATATTTCATGAGCAAGATTTTTGCGGAAGCCCCTGAACTTCCAGAGTACTTAGCCACCCATCATTCACAGCTATGGAAGAAGAGTCAATTCAACCCTGTCATCAAAGTTGAGTACGTAAACAATAACCTTGCAGAATGCCTGAATAACTAGGGGAAGGACATAAAAGTGCGTCTTGTTCATATCTTGATGGACATCATACGTGGTATGATCATGAAGCTGTTAAATATAAGGAGACAGATCGGTAGGAAACTTAGAGGACATATGCTACCGCCAGTTGTACAACAACTGCACAAGTGAAGCCGAGGACTTTCTCATCTTAAGGTTCTCACATCAACCAGCAACAACTATGAGGTGGTCGATATGTCCAAGAGTGGCAAAAGGGATGTTGTGAATATCCAACTGCGAGAATGCACCTGCTTAGAGTGGAAGCATACCAGGAAACCTTGTGACCACGCCTTGACCTTCTTGGTGAAGAAAAGAACTCTACCACATTTGGATCAGTATTTGTCAGACTACTACTCTATGGAAAAGTTCAGAGCTACGTACGTTGGATCCGTCGAGCCTTGTACAGACCCATCTCAGTGGCCTCAAGGCCAACTGTCTTTTGAGCTTTGCCAGCCAGTTACAAAAAGGGGCAGAGGAACACCTCAGGTGAATAGGTTCAAGAATTTTCTCATGAAGAAGGGTTCTGCTTTCTATTCTACCAAGAAGGGCAAAAACATATGCACGACCTGCCATCTTATAGGCCATAGAGCAGCGGGCTATCCCCTTAATGCTCCCAAACCTAGGTATGAGATGGTACATTCACAAAAAAATTGTTTATAGTCTGTAGATATAGGGTAGTAATCCATGTACTGTTTTTTACAGGAAGCGCAAGGTAAGAAAAAAGACAGCCAACTCAGTGATTTTGCTGCCGGAAGAAAACCAAAACGAGTGGACTGATGATGCTGGACAAGATTCTGGTGCTGATTGGCCCGACTTCCCTCGACCCAGAGATGCAGGGTACGCGAAGGTAAGAAAATTGGCACCCAGGAAGAGGAAGAAGGCAGGAGATGAAGAAGCCAGTGGACGTGAAGGAAAGAGGAATAAAGTTGGCACCCAAGCAGAGAAAGAAGGCTAGTAGTGTAGAAGCCTAATGACGTATTGAACTTGAACCTATATATGTAGTTCGGCTAAACTCTGGAGTTGTGTGTGTGGAACTTTTCGGGCAAAACAATCTGCCTCCCATACCCAGAGTAAAATGTATCGCGACTTGAGGATTGGATACGGCCGAGGCCACTAGTTGAATCCAAAATTGTGACTATGCCAGTACTATCTGAACAATCGCGATAGCTGAGCGGTTAAGGGGTCTCCAAAATCGATGGGTGTTAGTGGCACATACATGAATTATTTATAAGCGCTTAATAAATCCCTGCTATTGGCATTACACTTATGATAAGTTTCTGGGCTGAAAAACAAGTTCTAAGCTGGCTTCTACACTCCACGAAGCAGCAACTTATTTCAGTTGCTGGACAATGACATGGAAACATAAACTGCAAATGCAATAGATAATGCCCAGATAATGAGGAAATTGTTTCCACTATCTGGCCTAATCTTGAGCCCGTCTGTCTCACCACCTCCCTGCCCCTGCCTCCCCTGCACCTGGCAAAACACCCGGATCTCTCGCTCCATCGCACGAATCTCCTCTTTCTTGTCCCACACAGCATCACGCAGATCCTGAACAAGCTCTTTGTGAAAACATGTCAGTGGCTTTTCAATCCACACAAACTTGTCACAGCCAGCCCCCCTCCCTTCCTACGAAGTAGATCGAAGGAAACAAAAAAAGAATTACATTATGCTTTCTGGATCCGGGTCACCATTGTACCAATAGTAGGAGCTTACCACTCTGATGCTGCAGTTGCTGAATTTTCCTGCAGTATTTTCGTCGGTCCACAAAATCCATCTCGGCATCTTCTCACCGCACAAACACAGCATATCCGGGTAGTAATCGTAGGGCGCCCTCCGGTACCTAATGGGGTCACCCGCCTGATGGTGTTGAGCCGACCCTGATTCCTCCCGAGACGAACTGCATGAGCTGCGAGCCATGAGCGAGGGGAGCAAGGGAGAGGAAAGAGGAGCCTTTGGATGTCAAGGTAGTGGAGAAGCGTGATTTATCCCCACTTAATAACTCGGGCAGAATCCTACCGTCCACATTCGGCTGATAGGTCGGGGACCTAGCATGCGGACTTGTCAACCAAACCTCGCGCCTTCCTGGTTCAAAGGCCCTCTCGCATGCATTGGACGAAATTTTTTGGCACCTTGCCCGCGTACATATCACTGGGAGGCCTTGCTCAGGAACCAGACACGACTGGCCCACAATCTTACTCCCTCCTAGGAACTTGTCATGGCTCGCGCCGGCAGATCCATCCGCTCCACCGCTTTCGGTAGGGCTCACCACAGCAGATCCACCCCAAGATCCTACTATCGTAGTATCAAATGGCCATGGTTTCTTGAGAGGAGTGATGATGCTACGTCTTCGATCATGGACCCTCCTACCTATAGCAGGACTGATGCGGCGTTGAGCTCGAGAAGGAGCCGCCAGGCGCAACGACGCTTGGTCCATGCCAACCCTGTCACCTTCGTCATTGTCGACTCTGATGTGGAGGATGACGGGGACGAAGCTATGCAGAACGCCATTGTTGCCTCCTTGGCGAAGGGCAAGCCACAGGCGGGAGTGGATGTCGCTGGGAAGGGCACGGTGGTGTCACCAATCGAGGTGGACTCCGACGACAACGCTGTGATGTCGGTTTAGATGTTGTTTAGGATGGTTGCAATTTCGGTTGTGTTTAGTGCGAGTACAATTATTGTAATGGGTTTGTCGAGCTATATTGAGAAATATGTGCAATATCAGCGTGTGAGTTCTTGCACTTTAGAAATTGTGTCTGTGCCATTTGCATGTTGCATTATGAACGTAGATTACATGTAAAAAATCCAACAAAAATCAGATTACAACCATCAGACGAGACTGGCAGGATGGAAGAGAAGTGGGGACAGTGGCTTCGAGGGGAAGGAAGAGAAGTAAGGGGGCATGACACTGGCAGGTGGGCCCATAGAACACGTGACACTAACATGCGAGAGCGGGAGCACGCGGTATTGCCAGTCTGTCCAGAGCAAGCGGACTTTGCAACATGACAACAGCAAGCTGATTGGACCAATAACTCGTGGAATTATTAAGGAGTACTAAAAAAAACTACAACTAGGTTACATTCGCACAAAATGTATGCTCTACGCACCTGAGAAGCATCACTTAAGTCTAACAGTAACGACAACATAAGTACTATATTTCCTTGTCGGTCTTCTCGATACAAATGTAGAAATGCATCTGCCTATTCGGTCCAACACCGACAAGGTACTGAGATGGCACACATAGGATCAACCTTAGGTCCGCACACCTCCCGCGGTGTCGAGCAGCTCGGCGCCTCGGCTAGCACAAGAATGCTATCGGACGACGGCGGCTGGGCGTTCGCCCACATGTGCACCGTGTATAGGGGCCAGGCGCATGAGACTGACTGGCGCATACATCACACATGAAGGTGGGCCCAGATCTGGTTCCCGGAACACCGGTGGTGATGGTCAGGATGAAAACAGAGCTGTCCCCCCGGAAAATTAGCAGGCGGCGTGCTGAGTCAGTGAATGGCACATGCTCTTGGAGAAGTTGGGATTGCCCATACGAGATCCTAATCACTTCGATCAAGTGCTCCTCTGCAAGGTGGACGACGAGCTTTGTGGGCGGGACGGTGTAGTTGCAGCCCGGCTCCGTGTAGGAGCACGCGCCGTGTAGGCACGCGAGCTCGTGGAGCGGGAGCTCGTGGTAGGAGTAACGGCGAAAGCATCCTGGGTGGGAGCACACGAGCGGGAACATCGCTGCAAAGTTGCGCGCGAGGATCTCCAGATTCTTAGGCTGCAGCATCTGCCACATCTGAAGTTCATCGAGAAATTGGAAAAAAGATCAACAGTTAGATCGGCGAATAGCAGGAATATGTAGGATAAATTCAAAATCTTGTAAAATAATTTCTTAGCATGAAGGTAGCGACCCGAGAATTAGCGGATGTCGTCCGGGCACAACGCACAAAAGCCGATGGCATTGTCCGGGCATAGTGACGTGTGGTGGATGAGGGGAGAGGGGGCTATGGAGTAGACGTGCTCACTCACGAGCTCGATGATATTACTTGTAGGCCATGAGGGGAGTGGAAATAATAGTAATATAAGTGAAAATGTAAGCGTGGCCAATCATGTCGTGGAACAGCCTACTCGCGGATCACTCTTACGAAGAACCATCTTATTCATCCACACGCCCCAATCAAACGATCTGCAATAATCGGATCGGACAACTAGTTCTTCAGGGGAGCTTCTAGAAGGAGACGTGATCTTACATGGTTTAGTGGAAAGAACACACATGCAATGACTCTAGTGGATCCATATGTGGTTAGTGGAAAGAACACGAATGCAATGAGTCTAGTGGATCCATATGTGGTTTGTGGAAAAGAACACACATGCAATGACATTGGTTGATCCATATGTGGTTTGTGAAAAAAACACACATGCAAGGACATTGGTTGATCCATATGTGGTTTGTGGAAAGAACAAACATGCAATGACTCTGGCGGGTCCATATGTGGTTTGTGAAAAGAACACACATGCAATGACTCTCGTGGATCCATATGTGGTTTGTGAAAAGAACACACATGCAATGACATTGGTGGATCCATATGTGGTTTGTGGAAAGAACACACATGCAATGACATTTCTTGATCCATATGTGGTTTATGAAAATAACACAGATGCAATTACTCTGGTGGATACATATGTGGTTTGTGGAAAGATCACACATGCAATGGAATTGGTGGATCCATGTGTGGTTCATGACAAGAACATACATGCAATGACATTGGTTGATCCATATATGGTTTGTGACAATAACACACAAGCAATGCCATTGGTTGATCCATGTCGTTTGTGGAAAAGAACAGACAAGCAATGACTCTGGTGGATCCATGTATGGTTTGTGGAAAGAACACACATGCAATGACTCTTGTGGATCCATGTGTGGTTTGTGGAAAGAACACACATGAAATGACTCTGGTGGATCCATATGTGGTTTGTGGAAAAGAAAACACATACAATTACTCTAGTGGGTACATTTGTGGTTTGTGGAAATAACACACATGCAATGACAATTGTGGATCCATATGTGGTTTGTGAAAAGAACACACATGCAATGACATTTGTTGATCCATATGTGGTTTCTGAAAAGAACACACATGTAATTAATCTGGTGGATACATATGTGGTTTGTGGAAAGAACATACATGCAATGAACACTAGTGGATCCATGTCTGGTTCATGACAGGAACATACATGCAATGACATTGGTTGATCCATATGTGGTTAGTGACAATAACACACATGCAATACCATTGGTTTATCCAGGTGGTCTGTGGAAACAACACACATGCAATGACTCCGGTGGATCCATGTGTGGTTTGTGAAAAGAACACACATGCAATGGCTCTAGTGCTGGTTTTAGTATAAGGACACACATTCAATGACTCTAGTGGATCCATATGTGTTTTGTGAAAAGAACACACATGCAATGACATTGGTTGATCCATATGTGGTTTGTGAAAAGAACACACATGCAATGACATTGGTTGATCCATGTGTGGTTTGTGAAAAGAACACACATGCAATGACTCTAGTGCCGGTTCTAGTATAAGAACACACATTCAATGACTCTAGTGGATCCATATTGTGTTTGTGAAGAGAACACACATGCAATGAATCTAGTGGATCCATATGTGGTTCATGAAAAGAACACACATGCAATGACATTGGTTGATCCATATGTGGTTTGCAAAAGGAACACACATGCAATGACTCTAGTGGATCCATATATGGTTTATGGAGAGAACACACATGCAATGACTCTAGTGGATCCATATGTGGTTCAAGAAAAAGAACACACATGCAATGACATTGGTTGATGCATACGTGGTTTGTGAAAGGAACACAAATGCAATGACTCTAGTGGATCCATATGTGGTTTGTGGAAAGAATACACATGCAATGACTCTAGTGGATTCATATGTGGTTTATGTAAAAGAACACACATGTAATTACTCTAGTGGGTACATATGTGGTTTGTGGAAAGAACACACATGCAATGACAATGGTCGATCCATATGTCGTTTGTGAAAAGAACACACATGCAATGACATTTGTTGATCCGTATGTGGTTTGTGAAAAGAACACACATGCAATTACTCTAGTGGATCCATATGTTGTTTGTGGAAAATAACACACATGCAATGAAATTGGTTGATCCATATGTGGTTTGTGGAAAGAAGACACATTCAATGACTCTGGTGGGTCCATATGTGGTTTGTGAAAAGAACACACATGCAATGACTCTAGTGGATTCATATGTGGTTTGTGTAAAAGACCACACATGCAATTACTCTTGTGGGTACATATGTGGTTTGTGGAACGAACACACATGCAATGACAATGGTAGATCCATATGTCGTTTGTGAAAAGAACACACAGGCAATGACATTTGTTGATCCATATGTGGTTTGTGAAAAGAACACACATGCAATTACTCTAGTGGATCCATATGTGGTTTGTGGAAATAACACACATGCAATGACTTTAGTGGATCCATATGTGGTTTGTGAAAAGAACACACATGCAATGACATTGGTGGATCCATATGTGGTTTGTGGAAAGAACACACATTCAATGACATTTGTTAATCCATATGTGGTTTGTGAAAAGAACACACATGCAATTAATTACTCTAGTGTCTCCATATGTGGTTTTTGAAAATAACACACATGCAATGACATTGGTTGATCCATGTGGTTTGTGGAAAGAACACACATGCAATGACTCTGGTGGATCGATGTGTGGTTTGTGAAAAGAACACACATGCAATGACTCTAGTGCTAGTTTTAGTATAAGAAAACACATGCAATGACTCTAGTGGGTCCATATGTGGTTTGTGAAAATAACACACATGCAATGAATATAGTGGATCCATATGTGGTTCATGAAAAGAATACACATGCAATGACATTGGTTGATCCATATGTGGTTTGTGAAAGGAACACACATGAAATGACTCTAGTGGATCCATATATGGTTTATGGAGAGAGCACACATGCAATGACTCTAGTGGATCCATATGTGGTTCATGAAAAGAACACACATGCAATGACATTGGTTGATGCATATGTGGTTTGTGAAAGGAACACAAATGCAATGACTCTAGTGGATCCATATGTGGTTTGTGGAAAGAATACACATGCAATTACTCTAGTGGATTCATATGTGGTTTATGTAAAAGAACACACATGTAATTACTCTAGTGGGTACATATGTGGTTTGTGGAAAGAACACACATGCAATGACAATGGTGGATCCATATGTTGTTTGTGAAAAGAACACACATGCAATGACATTTGTTGATCCATATGTGATTTGTGAAAAGAACACACATGCAATTACTCTAGTGGATCCATATGTGGTTTGTGGAAAAAAACACACATGCAATGACATTGGTTGATCCATATGTGGTTTGTGGAAAGAAGACACATGCAATGACTCTGGTGGGTCCATATGTGGTTTGTAAAATGAACACACATGCAATGACTCTAGTGGATTCATATGTGGTTTGTGTAAAAGAACACACATGCATTACTCTAGTGGGTACATATGTGGTTTGTGGAAAGAACACACATGCAATGACAGTGGTGGATCCATATGTCGTTTGTGAAAAGAACACACATGCAACGACATTTGTTGATCCATATGT
>OU342741.1:331163621-331278360 GCA_910589775.1 Avena eriantha | reverse complement strand
GGGTGGAGTCCGGGTGGTGGGCTAGGGTTAGGGTTAGCACAAGTAGGGTCTGGCCTAGACTTAGATCTAGGGTCAGGATTAGTCGGGTGGTAGGCTTCTGCCGGTTGGGCCCTTTGGGCCTGGTCGGTGGCGGTCTCTCCCGAAACAAAAGATAGTTTATTTTTTTATTTAGTTTGAACTATTCTTTTGTAAAATAGTTTAGACAATAAAAGATCCGGACGGACCAAGATTTTGATTTGAAGTTGAGACGAGATATTTAGAAAACAAAACTAGCCTTTCAAAAAATAGTTTTAGGCAAACCATGCATTATGACATGACGATGCTCAAATACAATGTGGCATGATGACATGAGCATGCGATCACGATGATGCATAAAATAAAAACAACACGCGATTTTCTAGTAGTCGTTTTATCGGGGTGCTACAATTCGACACCACTAATAATGGATCTCACCCTCGAGATCCGCCTCATGGTATGGGAAAGAAGGCTGATAGTCGGAACTCTTCTCACTTGTAACACCCTCGCGACACCACTAACAAGATTCTTGCTCCATCTTGAAATCAACGACACCACCAACAAGGGTCGTTTCTCACGTTCGTCGAGGGAACACTCTGGAGAACAACGGACAAAAGTAAAGGTAAGGCCACCTCTAACTTCCATGGAAGGAAAGCAAAAAGTTTGCAACCTAATCCACTCCAATGAATGAGAGCGAATAAAATGAGTAGTCGGCATGGGGGCCAATCCATCACGCACCCAAACTATTACTCCGCACATGCAAGTAGAAAAAATCGTGCAACCCATTCTTGGAATTCAGACTGAAGATCTTCACAAGCGATGTTCGGAAAACAATGGAGTGATGCAGACTCTTCATCGGTGAGGTCGTCGTGTTGGAAAATACCGGAAGGCACAAGAAGGAACAAGAGAAGTCCAACAGATGAAGGATTCCTCAGATAGCATGAAGACCGGATGTAGAAGCACTGTTACCAAAGGAGGAAGCGAAACCCTGAAGGTACGACAGAAACCCAACCACGAGAAACCTGGACTTGAAGAAAAGGTAAGAGAGCAGATTCAGACACTCAAAGGTAAGAGCAGAATAGCATATGGGTAAGGAGTAAAAGCAGACCTAATCAGATCTATCCAACCGATTTTGTAAAATAGGTTTGACACACTAAATCGGCTATTAGCTAGGTTATCCTACAGGCTGGACAAGTGGGGTATCGTAACTGCTGAGCTCTGATACCACTTTGTAACACCCTCGAATCGGCCCTATGCAAGTTTTAGCGATTACCGCCAAACCCGCATAGAAACGATTCAAAGATGCCCACCGGGCACTTGCGTGCGGGTGGAAAAACGAAGTAATACCATTACACATTAGTCCACGATGGAACCCACAAAACAAATATATATATATATATATATACAACATGACTCCATGAGTCAAGAATAGAAATATACAATGCAAAGATCCAAATCACCTTGAAAACGATACAACATTTGAGTACGAACAAGATGCAAATGGGGCTAAGATCCCTGAAGAATAAACAATGGCGTCCATAACCCTGCCCAAGCCAAGCCGGAAGGGTAACCGTGCCAACGACGTCGAACTTAAACCTGCTCAAACAAAAGGGGTGCCGACAAAGGGCAAAGGAAAAGAGGAGCGTCAGTACCGAGGCCAGTACACGGCGAGTCTAGAATTCGGCGGTCCTCGCCTACATAGGTATGGTGGACTAAAGCGGCAGTGAAGCATGCACTATACAACCTATAGAGACTCGATATAACTGTCGGCTATTAGAGAGGGATAAGAAAGACCTATTCAAATCCAACCTGATACTAACAGCAATCATACCCATCCTGGTATTCCCTCTCGAGACCAAACGAGGAAGTCAAACCGATGAACTCAAATAGTTGACAGTTTTATTCATTCCATTATAGTTGTAGCACTTACTAGTCAGATATAATTAGCATGTGACATCCCAAACCCAGCAGTTGTTGGAACTTTTATTTCATTCTATTGGAGTTGCGATACTTACTAGGCAAGTATAACATGACACGATGCACCCCAGTTCCACCAGTTGTTGGCACATTTATTATCCATTCCATTGTAGTGAAGCTGATTACTAGTCACATATTAAGTCAAATTTATAGCACTACTTTAGTTATGCTTGTCTATGATCGAGATACTGTGCTCCAAGTCGTCCATAACCGCGTACACGACTTTCAGAAAGATTTACCCTGCAGGGGTGCACAAAAAGCAACACACACAAGATCAACCTCGGAAAAACCCAATCAAAACCCAACGAGACTTTCACGACAAAGCAATGACAGGATTCATAAAATATTTTAGGGGGCCACCCCATTAAGCTACCCACAACGAAGTTGGCCGGCTCCGAGACGGACCCAAGGTTTGCGCCAATGGCTGTAAATGACTGGGAACCCGAAAGTGTGACTGGGCTTGTCGATACCGCGAAAACACTCCGCAATTCCTAAACAGTACAGGTGCTCCACGCACAATCATAAATAAAGCAGTAAAGCATGGCATAAGTACAGGATAGTAATAAAGCCCCAAACTAGTTTGTGGCCCCAAGAAATAAGAAATGAATCAAGCTCTGGCTAAGGGGATTCATGGTCCCACATGCGGATAGTGTGATAGTCAAGGAAGAGGTATCAAGTACTCGGGGCCTACGGCACACAAGTGAGTGTGGAAGAACCAAATATTATCTATTGCCCACCGGTGCCTCTGAATTAGTTATATCTATTACCAGCATTTTAATATCAAGTTTCCATTAAAGCCATGATCATCTCCACCATTAAGCGTCTCCACCATTTATCATGTGCCAACTTGCCGTCAACGGTGGAACGACAACGACGCGAAGCAGCACCTGAGTAAGAAACGACGACTCGCAGTGCCGATTATCTATCAAACAACAGGCAATAGGATGTGTCCAAGGCAATATAGAGGATGCAAGGAATACAAATGGTGCATGGAAACTAAAGCATCGCAATACAGATAGCAATAGATCAACATGAGGAAGTAAAGACTATAAATGCAAAATAGGTAAAAAGGGGGAGAGTGCTCAACTGGGAAACACTGTCGAAGATTCGTTATCTAAAGGACTTGTCAATACTCGCATCCACTCAATGGCCTAATCCGCGAAGAACCGAAGCACTAAAAGAAATACCGAATGCACTATTTAATACTACGGCAGAAGATCGGGCATGATGCATGTATGATGCATGACATGGCAGAGATGTGATGCAATAGGGCAATATTAAGCGGAACCGGGGTCCTGACAATTTAAATAATAGGTTAATGTTGTTTAGCTACCCCGCAATTTGAATGTTGGCTTAACAAGGCAAAACATGGCATCGGTTCGCTACACAAATTTAAATGGAGCCAATATAAGACTAGAATTGCTGGCATATGGCCTCCATATTTAATTCAGGTGAATCATCCAAATACCCCTAAACAACCACAATATGTATGCAATCATGGTCAATTTAATATGCAACAAAATATATATGGATGGATTTATAAAATAGGGCTTCAAGAAAAGGGGTCACATGTTTGAGGTTCGAAGAGCTTGGGGTCCCGAGGGTTCGGTCTCGCCCGTCGGATCCGAGAAGAAGAACTTGGTGTGGCACTAGGTTCGGGATCGGTCTTCGGATTGGCTTCGTGGTTTGGATCCAGGAAGGCGATCTTGGGGTTTCCAAGTCGAAGTACTCGAGGTTCCGACTCCGAGATCGGTGGTGAACTTGAATGGCTCCAGCTTCTCGTGCTCATGTCCATACATCAGAGATCTTGGCGGGTGGCGATAACGTACGTTGGACCCCTTGTCCGTTTGACGATCTGGTATGCTGGGGTTGTCTGGGACTTCTGGATTGCAGTTGGGCCACACCATCCATCACACTACCTACACATTGTACAGGGACCAGACAGGGACATGGCAACAGGCAGGAACGAAGAGCACACGGTCTTTCGCTTGGAGGAAGTGCCCAAGGCAACCTGTAGAGCTTGCATCATTGGGATCGTGGCGAGGCGGCCTTGTGAGGTTGGGGGACGGGCGTGGCCAAAGGCGAGGAAGGTCGCGGCGACTCCGAGCAGACACGCGTGGCTCGCAAGGGTGGCTTCGAGGCGAGGGGCTCGCAGCGGTGCGGCTCGGGTCGGGGAGAGGCAGGCGGTGAAGGGGGGCACCAGTATGGCGGTGGCACCTGGCAGCAAGGCGACGTGGATCTTGAGGCGACCGCGAGGTCGATGGAGGTGAGGAGGACAAGGCGGCGGTGACGTTACGAGGGGCTCACAGAGGAGGGAGGTCGCGCGACGGAAGAGGGGCGGCGCGCTCGCGGGGTCCAAGCTGGCGGTGGCCGAGGTTGGGGAAGATGATGACTGGGACGACCACGGGTGACGAGGGAGGTGGTGAGGTGGAGAAGCGCACAGGGGAGGCATTCGGGTAATGTCCAGGCACAGGGCGACGATGGTAATAGAGCTTGCGAGGGGCCAGGCCCCGGCGGCTGGAGCTCATTTGTTGAGATCGAGCAGGGGAGAGGGAGGGCGACGAGGGGAGCATGCGGGTCAGCGGAGAATCGTGTCGCGTGGGTTGACCGCGTGTTTGTCATGATAGGGAGCAAGTGGGGTCGCGGGGTGGATCGCGGGCTGGGTCAGTTGGCGATGGCATGCGCAGTAGGTGCATCACACGAGAGTGTGTCCGTAGGGCCTGGGTGAGGAGCGGGATGGGCTCGCGATCATGGGCAGGTCGCCTAGGAGCGTGTCGGGTCGGTTTGGTGCCGCGCGGGTGGGTGGCGGTGGCTGGGTGGACTCCGGGTGGTGGGCTAGGGTTAGGGTTAGCACAGGTAGGGTCTAGCCTAGACTTAGATCTAGGGTCAGGATTAGTCGGGTGGTAGGCTGCTGCCAGTTGGGCCCTTTGGGCCTAGCCGGTGGCGGTCTCTCCCGAAACAAAAGATAATTTATATTTTTATTTAGTTTGAACTATACTTTTGGAAAATAGTTTAGACAATAAAAGAACCGGACGGACCGAGATTTTGATTTGAAGTTGAGACAGGATATTTAGAAAACAAAACTAGCCTTTCAAAAAATAGTTTTAGGCAAACCATGCATTATGACATGATGATGCTCAAATACAATGTCGCATTATGACATGAGCATGCGGTCACGATGATGCATAAAATAAAAACAACAAGCGATTTTCTAGTAGTGGTTTTATCGCGGTGCTACCATGACATTGGTGGATCCATATGTGGTTTGTGAAAAGAACACACATGCAATGACATTTGTTGATCCATAGGTGGTTTGTGAAAAGAACACACATGCAATGCCATTGGTTGAACCATATGTGGTTTCTGAAAAGAACACACTTGCAATTACTCTACTGGATCCATATGTGGTTGATGAAAAGAACACACATGCAATGAGATTGGTTGATCCATATGTGGTTTGTGAAAGGAACACACATGCAATGACTCTAGTACATACATATGTGGTTTGTAAAAATAACACACATGCAATGACTCTAGTGGATCCATATGTGGTTTGTGGAAAAGAACACACATGCAATTACTCTGGTGGATACATATGTGGTTTGTGGAAAAGAGCACACATGCAATGACATTGGTGGATCCATATATGGTTTGTGAAAATAACACACATGCAATGACATTTGTTGATCCATATGTGGTTTGTGAAAAGAACACACCTGCAATGCCATTGGTTGATCCATATGTGGTTTGTTAAAGGGACACACATGCAATGACTCTAGAGGATCTATTTCTGGTTTGTGGAAAGAACACACATGCAATGACATTGGTTGATCCATATGTGGCTTGTGAAAAGAACACACATGCAATGACAATGGATGATCCATATGTGGTTTGTGAGAATAACACACATGCAATGCCATTGGTTGATCAATGTGGTTTGTGTAAAAAGCAGACATGCAATGACTGTGGTGGATCCATGTGTGGTTTGTGGAAAGAACACACATGCAATGACATTGGTTGATCCATATGTGGGTTGTGAAAATAACACACATTCAATGACTCTAGTGCTGGTTTTAGTATAAGAACACACATGCAATTACTCTAGTGGATCCATATTTGGTTTGTGGAAAGAACACACATGCAATGACTCTTGTGGGCCCATATGTGGTTTGTGAAAAGAACACACATGCAATGACTCTAGTGGATCCATATGTGGTTTTTGGAAAGAACACACATGCAATGACTCTAGTGGATCCATATGTGGTTTGTGGAAAGAACACACATGCAATGACATTGGTGGATCCATATGTGGTTCATGGAAAGAACACACAAATGCAATGACATTGGTGGACCCATATCTAGTTTGTGAAAAGAACACACATGCAATGAGATTTGTTGATCCATATGTGGTTTGTGAAAAGAACACAAATGCAATTACTCTGGTGGATACATATGTGGTTTGTGGAAAGAACACACATGCAATGGAATTGGTGGATCCATGTGTGGTTCATGACAAGAACATACATGCAATGACATTGGTTGATCCATATGTGGTTTGTGGCAATAACACACATGCAATGCCATTGGTTGATCCATGTGGTTTGTCGAAAAGAACACACATGCAGTGACTCTGGTGGATCCATGTGTGGTTTGTGGAAAGAACACACATGCAATGTCATTGGTTGATCCATGTGTGGTTGTAAAAAGAACACACATGCAATGCCATTGGTTGATCCATTTATGGTTTGTGAAAAGAACACACATGCTATGCCATTGATTGATCCATCTGTTTTGTGGAAAAGAACACACATACAATGACTCTAGTGGATCCATGTGTGGTTTGTGGAAAGAACACACATGCAATGGCATTGGTGGATCCATATGTGGTTTGTGAAAACAATAGACATGCAATGAAATTTGTTGATCCATAGGTGGTTTGTGAAAAGAACACACATGCAATGCCATTGGTTGATCCATATGTGGTTTGTGAAAAGAACAGACCTGCAATGACTCTAGTGGATCCATATGTGGTTCATTAAAAGAACACACATGCAATGACATTGGTTGATCCAAATGTGGTTTGTGAAAGGAACACACATGCAATGACTCTAGTAGATCCATATGTGGTTTGTGGAAAAGAACACACATGCAATTACTCTGGTGGATACATATGTGGTTTGTGGAAAAGAACACACGTGCAATGACATTGGTGGATCCATATATGGTTTGTGAAAAGAATAGACATGCAATGACATTTGTTGATCCATATGTGGTTTGTGAAAAGAACACACCTGCAATGCCATTGGTTGATCCATATGTGGTTTGTTAAAGGGACACACATGCAATTACTCTAGTTAATCCATATGTGGTTTGTGGAAAGGACACACATGCAATGACTTTGGTGGATCCATATGTGGTTTGTGGAAAGAACACAAATTCAATGACTCTGGTGGATCCATATGTGGATTGTGGAAAGAACACACATGCAATGACTCTAGTGGATCCATATGTTGTTTGTGAAAGAACACACGTGCAATGACATTGGTGGATCCATATGCGGTTCATGGAAAGAACACACATGCAATAACATTGGTGGATCGATATTTGCTTTGTGAAAAGAACACACATGCAATGACATTTGTTGATCCATGTGTGGTTTGTGAAAAGAACACAAATGCAATTACTCTGGTGGATACATATGTGGTTTGTGGAAAGAACACACATGCAATGGCATTGGTGGATCCATGTGTGGTTCTTGACAAGAACATACATGCAATGACATTGGTTGATCCATATGTGGTTTGTGACAATAACACACATGCAATGCCATTGGTTGATCCCTGTGGTTTGTGGAAAAAACACATGCAATGACTCTGGTGGATCCTGTTGGGTTCACATCATAGAAAACATATATTTTCCCACGATGGGAACTATACGCCAAGATCTATCTACTAGATACAAGCAACGGGTGGATATACATCCATAGAGAACTTACCCTCGAAGACAACAAAGCTTTGTTAACGAGTTGTAACTCGTGGATGATGTAGTCGTACACTTGCCGATCTCAAGATCGTGATGAAGTCCAGCAGGTCCGGCTCTAGCACGTCCATCAGATCCAGCTCCAGCTAGTCCAGCACCATCAAGTCCAGCACCGCAAAGCAGCGGTGCATCCGTGATCGCACACACGTCCGGTACCCCGACAACCTCCGTCCCTCGCTCCAGCAAAGCAGCGGAAGCAGCAACTCCTTTCCAGATAAAGCCACCGGGAACATGTATCTCGCTGATCCGAGACCATGGGGAATAACTAGAGGGGGAGAGACATCCTTCACGAGGAGGTGTGTGGAAGAAGGAGTGAGAGGGGGCCTTTTATAGGAGGAGGGGAGGGTGTCCCTTCACCTCCCCCATTCATGTGGTGGTAACCCCCTCCACATTAAAATGCTCCTTCACATTCTCTTTTAAAGTATCCACTTTAAATGCATTAAATTTTTCCAAATTTAATGCTCTCTTTTATTAATTTTATTCAGAATTTTGTTAATTACTTTAATTAACAAACATTCACATAAAACCCCCTGCAACATTTCAATATTACATGCAGTACCAATTTCAGCAATTTCACCCGAAATAGTTTCGGTGTCTATTGAAATAATTCCATCGCTTTCTTAAATCTTTATCTGAAACATATTTGCTCCAAATGGTGTCGGTATCCCTTAAGTGTGTCACCCTACGGTTTGCCAATAATGCAGACATGTTCGAGACCCCTCTCCGATCAATAATCAGCAGCGGGACCTGGAGATCCGTACTGACTCCCACATATTCAATGATGACTCATGTGATGGTGTGAACCTTTAACGTCGTAACTAAATCCTGTTGTCTCGCGATATATTACATGTCCGAGATTCGATCATTGGCATCCAAATACCTAGTTTGATCTCATTACCAACATGCACTCTTTTCTCGTTCCCGTGATATAACATTATAGTGATCACATCACTTGCTTCCAAGCTATTTCAATGTGATATCACCGAGAGGGCCCAGAGTATATCTATCCGTCATCGGGATGGACAAATCCAACTCTTGATCCATGAGCCTCAAGATAACACCTTCGTAGCACTGAACCCACCTTTATAGTCACCCTGTTACGGTGTGACGTTTGATGTTATCAAGATACTCTTCCGGTGTTAGCAATTAACATGATCTCATGGTCTAAGGACTAAGATTACTTCGTATGATGTTATAGCAATATAAACATAATGACTCTGATCGTAATGCTATACTTCGGATGAATGTTCATCACATCATTCCACCAATTTTGTGACCTCGTTATTAACAACATCCAATGTCCATGATCAGGAAACCTTGATCATCTTGTTAATCAACAAGCTAGTTTATATGAGAGGCAATACTAGGAACTTTGTATTTTGTTTATTAAACACACATGTATTAACGTTTCCAATTAATACAATTATAGCATGCAAAATAAACATTTATCATAAACATGGAATAAGCTAATAACCACTTTATTATTGCCTCTCGGGCATATTCCCTTCAGATCCATGTGTGGTTTGTGGAAAGAACACACATGCAATGACATTGGTTGATCCATGTGTGGATTGTAAAAAGAACACACATGCAATGCCATTGGTGGATCCATGTGTAGTTTGTGAAAATAACACGCATGTAATGCCATTGGTTGATCCATATATTTGTGGAAAAGAACACACATGCAATGACTCTGGTGGATCCATGTGTGGTTTGTGGAAAGAACACACATGCAATGACATTGGTAGATCATATGTGGTTTGTCATAAGAACACACATGCAATTACTCTGGTGGGTCCATGTGTGGTTTGTGAAAAGATCACACATTCAATGCTTCTAGTGCTGGTTTTAGTATAAGAACACACCATATGTGGTTTGTGAAAAGAACACACATGCAATGTAGATCATATGTGGTTCTAGGGGATCCATATGTGGTTTATGGAAAGAACACACATGCAATGAATCTAGTGGACCCATATGTGGTTTGTGGAAAAGAACACACATGCAATTACTCTAGTGGATACATATGTGGTTTGTGGAAAAGAACACACATGCAATGACATTGGTGCATCCATATGTGGTTTGTGGAAAGAACACACATGCAATGACATTTGTTGATCCATATGTGGTTTGTGAAAAGAACACACATGCAATGCCATTGGTTGGTCCATATGTGGTTTGTGAAAAGAACACACATGCAATGAGTCTAGTGGATCCATATGTGGTTCATGAAAATAACACACATGCAATGAAATTGGTTGATCCATATGTGGTTTGTGAAAGGAACACACATGCAATGACTCTAGTGGATCCATATGTGGTTTGTGGAAAGAACACACATGCATTGACTCTAGTGGATGCATATGTGGTTTGTGGAATAGAACACACATGCAATTACTCTGGTGGATACATATGTGGTTTTTTGGAAAAGAACGCACGTGTAATGACATTGGTGGATCCATATGTGGTTTGTGAAAAGAACACACATGCAATGACATTTGTTGATCCATATGTGGTTTGTGAAAAGAACACACATGCAATGCAATTGGTTGATCAATATGTGGTTTGTTAAAGGAACACACATGCAATTACTGTAGTGGATCCATATGTGGTTTGTGGAAAGAACACACATGCAATGACTATGGTGGATCCGTATCTGGTTTGTGGAAAGAACACACATGCAATGACATTGGTGGATCCATATGTGGTTTGTGAAAAGAACACACATACAATGACATTGGTTGATCCATATGTGGTTTGTGACAATAACACACATGCAATGCCATTGGTTGATCCATGTGGTTTGTGGAAAAAATAGACGTGTAATGACTATGGTGGATCCAGGTGTACTTTGTGGAAAGAACACACATGCAATGACATTGGTTGATCCATATGTGGGTTGTGAAAAGAACACACATGCAATGAGTCTAGTGCTGGTTTTAGTATAAGAACACACATGCAATTACTCTAGTGGATCCATATGTGGTTTGTGGAAAGAACACACATGCAATGACTCTAGTGGGTCCATATGTGGTTTGTGAAAAGAACACACATGCAATGACATTGGTGGATCCATATGTCGTTCATGGAAAGAACACACATGCAATGACATTGGTGGATCCATATGTGGTTTGTGAGGCCATCGGATTAATCATCCGAGAAGTCCCTGTTATGTATATATCCACGTTCCCATGATTAGTGAGGCGTGGAACATAACCGACAAGTATCATTACAACATCCAAGATATACCGAATTACAAGACTTACATAAATGCCGTTATGGCTATACCATCTTCAGCAGCGGAACATCATCACGCGCAGATCCCAATCATGCCTCAACCTACATGCAACTGACTGGGAGGATGTCCTTGCTTGCATAGCCGTCAACTTCATCCTCTTCTTGATATCTGACCAAGTTAATAGCAAGGGACAATGCCAGTGAGTACTTTGAGTGTACTCGCAAACCACCTTAAAATAACAATAATAACAAGAGGATATGCATTATGGTTGTGGTAGTAGGAGGGCTCCAAGAGAGGTTCTTTTCTCAATTAGTTTCTCTTGTAGATATAGCATCTACATATCTTTGTTGAAAACCTTTATAAACATCTTAGAAATCCTTTTAGAAGTTTTGTAAACACTAGGATTGGGGTACCCATTTGATCCCGTCTCCAGGTCGTCCCATGACCAAACTCCTTTCTTTCCCTTCCGACCATCCCATGGTCATAACCTTTCTCCTTTACGACCATCCCATGGTCAAAACATTTCCAAAACCATTTCTTTTCCGAAATCCTTTTTGAAAACAAAACCAGCACCGCTCTATAGATGTTTTTCCAACCCGTCCATAACCGCGGACACAGCTATTCGAATAGATTTACACTCTATAGAGGTTGTACACTTTCCCCACATCATCCGGGTACACTACCCTGATCTGCACCGATCGTGGGTCGAGTAACCGATCAAGACTCTCCGGATGCCCACTCCAATATAAGTGCCTACCCTATGAGTGTTGTTCCCATCAACACTGGGACGCCCTATATAGTTCACAGCCAACCGGAGCGCTTTCTCCACTTTCCGAGTGTGTGCTTTCAATGAGGGGCTCATAGTAACGCGTGGAGGTCCGCAGACCCTTCGTTCCTTCTCCAGGTCCACCCTCCAGGGAGTTTCATCCCCTGTAGTAGTTGTGAGGCAGCTTATACCAGAATAGACAAACATCAAATCTAGCCCTGTCCCAATCCAGAGTAGTGTGGTTGCACGGGTTATGTAACATCCCAATTTCAGCAACCCTGATTAGTTGTCTAGAATGCAAAAATCAGGGGGAACAAAAACTTTTTCTTGTGCTTTGGTGCAATGCTTACTTGTTATTGGTTTGCACTTGTGCTTAGGAAAGTGTATCTTAGTATACTCCCTACCTCACCTTCAGTTGTCAAAAGCTATCTACTAAAACTATCTTGGCTTACTTTACATATTCTCAAACGTTCTGGCATTTCAAAACAGGAGCCAAGATGCCTATGAAACCAAAACTATTTTGGTAGCTTCTATTGACAAAACTATGGAGAGATATATAGTACTATCTCCATATGTTTTCAAGACAGAGCACTCAACTAACCTTATCTCTTGTTTTCCCAAAACTTCTGTTCAAAGGCTTTTGAATCCTACTCTTGGTAGAGATACCAAGGACACTCACCTTATTCAACACTTAACCTCTTCAAAATGCCCCAACCTTACCCCAAGCTAGGCTTGATGGTAACCTCATTAGTGGTTGTGCCTAGTACTAGATGAGTTGCCTTGATCTGATGTTTGATGAGTTGTTTTGATCTGCTGTTTGACTTGTTTGCTTAGGAAGTAGTATGAGTTGCTCTAGGAGCACATCACTAGGATTAAGATGCTCCCAAATCATCAATACCTAAGCAAGAATACCAACCTAGATATGATCCCTAGCCAGTGGGTGATCCTCTAAAACCCTTAACCAGATCCATTATGAGGATCTCCGTTCTAGATGTTCTCAAGTACTTGAAGACCAATATCAAGCATGGATCTCTTCTACTCACTCTACACTTCCATATCAACCCATTGTTAATGCTCTAATACCTTGCAACACCTCCAAGCACATTCCCTCTCCTACTCTAGTCAAAATCCTCAAACCTTCCTCAGGACTACCAAGGCCCATATTTGCCCCTGGTTAGATCCTTCTCCAACCCACTCGTCCATGATGGTTTTGCAGACAAGAAAATAACTTTTCCTGCAAATCTAGTCATCATGCCTACTTTGGTAGAAGCTCACACCCTCATACAACCTACTATGGACCTCTCTACATGGTTGTATTCTACTCATTGATGTCTATCTAAACCTACTTCACTTGCCCCAAGTGGATCTCTGTGCTGCTTAAACCCACATGGTTTATAAGGCATCATGACTCTTTCCGCATGGCAGCCTTAATTTCAACAAAGTTTGTCATCACTTCTAGATCACCCCAAATGCTATTAATTCAAACTCCTCCTGCCATGATCATCTACATGACCTGGTCTACCCACCCATCTATCCCTTGCACCGAGGCGAGCTCTGAGCTCCAAGATGCAAGCATGTTCTGGTGGTATAAAAATAACATCACCCTAGATCATCAACTCCTTGTCTCCCATCCTTTTCAAGTTGGAATTTCATTCCTCAAGGTTGCAACTGCTTTCTACACCTTGCTATATCATCTATATTGGTCCTCAAAATTTATCCATAATTATCCATAATTATTTTGGCCCCAAAACTATTTAATTCTTTTAATAGTCAAAATCTCCAAAACTCCCTCCATAAAGGAAAGTTTGGTTTTTACCAAAACACTCCTCCAACTTCTGGCTCAAGTGAGTTCCATTTATCCTACCACACCTTCCCTCCTCAAAAATAAATATTTTTTAGAAGCCTTGTTATTTCTTTTTGCCCATTTTCTTAAATGGCTGAATTGGAATAATAATTGTTTTATTTACTTTTATGCCTCAATAAATCTTGGGAAAATTCCTATAAGTGTGTATTCACATTTGGGATCCTCCCGCATAAAAATCCATCCTTATCCAATGGAAATTTATCAAAAGATCTTCTAAAATCCACTTCTGTCCTTTTTGGGTAATTGGATTTAGGAGGACTAAAACTCCTCTGAATAATCTCAAATAAATCCTAGGAGTCTACCTTTACCTCCTCTACTCACCAGTACCATTTCCTCCTCTGGTCCAGTGCAAAACTATGGACTTCCTTCACAACCCTCAATTGGATCAAAATTGCCATTTAATCAAACCACTCCTCTAACCACTTCCAAAATCCATCAAATCTTGCTCAATGCTTATCCTCAACACCTGGACACACCACTGGTCGACCAGCACTGTAGCTCCACCCTAACAAATCACCATTTTGCCCTTGCACTAGTAGTGAGAGAGATAGATAACCCCAAATCTTACAACGATCTTATCAATTAATCACCACAGCTTCCCCACTCCGCCCCTGCACGACCAAATACCACTACTACCCCTCCCCACCTCCATCTGGACCAATCCCTAGCCAGCATTGCCCCCCCTTATCCAAAGTGGTAATTTACTCCATCCACTCCCCCTCCTTGGTATATATGGTGAGAGGCCACCCCCGGCTCGTCTCTGCCCGTCATTTCCCCCTCACACCTGCACTCACCCTCCCCTAGCTCCACTCCATCTCCCCTGCTCAGATCTGCCCGTGAGAAGAATAAGGGAGAAGCTTCGGCTTCTCCCAAAAATCGAGCAAGGCTCTTTCCCCTTTGCTCTATTCCTTATGCATGTCAGCCCATGTGATTCCCTTGCTCTCCTGCATCTAACCCTACTCTCCTTTCTGCTCAGGACCCCCTCCTCCATCGTCGGCGCTGAACACCGACGAGGTCGCTCTCCGCCGCCGTCGCACGAGTTATTCTTGGTGTCAACCTACATCGTGCCGCCCACTTATCTGCTCAGTGTCGTCGACCACGTCGTCCTGCACCCTCCACGACCTCCCTCGAGCCCCAGGTGAGCCTCCCGGCCGAGCTCCGCCGCTCAGTAGGGTTCCATCACCCTCCACCGCTGACCGTTGGGCTCTGCTTGTCAGGTTTAAGCATGGGCTCCCACGCGTCGCTTTGCCCCGCCTTGGGCCGGCCTGCCTCTGTGCGGCCCAGATCACCCCAGATCCGGCCCACTCCACCTCTTTTCTTTTCCTCTTTAGCTAATCTATTATTTCCAGAAAAGCTCCTGCTAGGATTAAATCCAAATAAAATGGTAAACCAAGTCCAAATGCCTAGATCTAAAATTCTGATGGTACTGTGATGTTTTCTCAAACATGCAGAAGCAACCCCAAGTTCAAAATAATTTTCTTTAATTACTAATAATTATTCTACTTCCAAGTGTACTTTACACTAATTAATTTCCTCAGGGAATTTCACATCTCCATTTGAGATGAAGCAAAAGACCTACTAAGGCCCCCTTCTTTTCAGCTTATTGGGCAGCTTCTCCCAGAAGCTACCCTCCACCAGCTTCTCCAAGAATCTTATCTGTCAAAATCGTTTATACTTTTAAATCGACGTTGAAACTACTAGTTAAGAAGTTTGAACGAATTTTGAAAATGAGATTCTGGGAGAAGCTGGTCGACGGTAGCTTCTGGGAGAAGCTGCCCAAGAAGCTGAAAAGAAGGGGCCTAAGAGGTATCTGAAATACCTATTTTCCAGCATAAGCCTCATACCAAGGTGAACAGTATGTGGCGTTTAATAAAAAGAACAAAACTAGCAACTATCTGTATTGACCTAATTCCACCTCCCAGTACACCATAGTACCAGTCTCTATCAAATGCTAGCAGCTCAGAATTTATTGAGCACTGGTTAAATTTTTGTGATTTAAATACTTCCGTGATGGGTATTTTCACTAAATAAATCACTCCAGGAGTTTGGCAACTCCAAAAAGGGTGAATCCAATTCCGACAGAAAGGTATTGGACCTACCCATCACCTTCCCTTGGAATAAACTCAATAGCTCCTATAGAATTAATCTGGTGAAAAAGAGAAGAATCATACAAAACTGCCTTTGTGAATTTCCTAAGGGCATTCTGCTAATTATTTTGACAAAATTCCAACTCTAGGTGGATCAGTACAACAAGTATTACCTAACTATCCAAGGAAATAATATTTGGAGCTCCAGAACTCTTCTGGTGAATTATTTCCTCAAACTAGAGTTTATTCCACTTTTAAAAGCATAACTAATTCTAGAAAATTGATAATCAAGTGAAACCACTTCTGATGGTCTTGTCTTGTCAAAGCCTATCTGAGGATACCATTGTTACCCTTTGGTATCCCACTAACCTCAGAACCCTAATCCAAATGCATGATATCTAGCTTTGACAACTATCTTCCCAATGGAAACCACTACAGTGGCAATCTAGTAAATTCCACTAATAGAACCCCACCCCTCCAAAACCTACCAAGTTCAGTAGTATTTAGTATGTTTGCTTGCTGTATGGTGTGATGCTTGTATTCCTTGTATTGATTGTGGTATTGTCTGCTTGCATGTGTACCCGATGACGACGATAGTGTGAGTGTCTGACTTCAAGAAGGAAGGGATTTCTTCTTATTAATTGTTATTGGGTTTTCTGGTTATCTAAAGAAGTCCAGGGACTATTTGCTGACCATAGGCAAGCCACCATCTCCCAAACTCTAATATATGTCCTACTCTCTTTTACCTGTTTTGGTATCCTCTTTATAAATTGCATTATCTATGTGCATGTCTTGTTTTATAAATACTGCGATAGTAAATTGGCTCCTCCAAGTTATGATTTCGTGTCCTTCGAGGCACCACCCTGATGATCCTACCATTTTATCCCCTTTAGACCGAGGGTACGATGGTTAGCATCCTACCTCCTTGGAAATCTTGGTTTTGAGAAAATAAACTGTTTTGGGATTTTCCCCACTACAAAGGTTTCAAAACGGCTTTTATAAAACCCTGGGAAGAGGCATCATTCCCGGTGGAGGTTTTAATGAAAGAAATGGTGAATATGAGACAGGAGAATGCGATGGGATGTTCTACGCCTTTACTGGATCAACTTTTATCCGCGCAACCACATTACCCCAGGTGCTGGGGCTTAACTCGTAGTTTGTCCACATTAGCCGAGGTAGCTTCTACCATGCCTATAGGGAGAAATCCCTGGAAGTCCGGGCAGGCGCTACCAGATCAAGGATCTGAAGCCTGTCGCTTGTTTCGGCAAGAGTGAGCCTGAACTAGCAGGAGGCCGGTGCAACAATTGGGTCTCCCACGGACGGTATGACTTGGAGTACGGAAGGAAGTGGAGTCACCAGATTTAAGGTATACGCCAAGTTGCGGCTTGGGCATGCGCATGTACGGAAGGCAGGACTATGGCTGAGAGCCACATACTCATTGCCGGGGAGAACAAAACCAAGAGGAAAAGCATGCCTTTGCTAGGGTAGACAAGTGAAAGGTTAGGTTTGATTATCCGGACCCCCATCTATAGTGGTAGTGGGCCGTGGTTGTATCCCAGCGGATGTATTGATTCTTGTTGGGAAAGTGCACAAACTCTGCAGAGTATAACCTATTCGAATAGTTGTGTCCATGGTCAAGGACGCTTGTAAAGGAGTTGGCTAGGAGTACCCAAACTGTGCTTGTTTGGGAAACAAGTACTTTGAGGACGAAGGTTCCGGGGGAACCCGAGTTCGAAAGCTTTGTTTTGACCCAAGGGGGGGTAAAAAAGGTTTAAAAAGGGTTTTTACTCCAAAACTGTTTTCGAGACTCTTTTTCAACAAAGATATGGAGATGTTTTGATTTATAAAACAGAAGCATGTTTTCAAAACTCTTTATCAACAAAGATATGGAGATGCCATAAACTCAAAAGTTAGTTTAGGCTTTTCAAAAGCAACCTCAGATAGAGCTATCTCTCCATAGCCAGAATTGCATTTCCTTGTTTCACTTATCTTGGTGGTTTGCGAGTACATTCAATGTTCTCACGGCTTTGTCCCTGGCTATTTACTTGGCCAGACTTTCAGGAGTTTAAGGTGACGTCCAGCGAGCTAGGCCGTTTTCCCAGTCAGCTGCTTGTAGGTTGAGGCATGATTGGGCTCTGCGCTTGGCAATGTTCCGCTGCTAATGATGTTGTAGCCATAATGGCATTTATGTAAGTCTTGTAATTCGTTATGTTTCGGATGTTGTAATGGTACCTGTCAGTTATGTTCCACGGCTCACTAATCATGGGAACGTGGATGTATGCATAACTGGGATTTCTCGGATGAATAATCCGGGGAGCCCACGGACTTGGTATCAGAGCCATCCTGACTGTAGGAGACCTTAGTTAGCTTGGACGTTAGACAGTAAACAACAAACCTATTTTCTAAAAGACAAGGGAGAAAAGATGACTAATTGCAGAAGTGTTTATGTCTCCTCTTCCTCTATTTCGGAAACTACTTGCATTAATATGATTTGATAATCTTAAAATCCTGCACACCTGTCACTAACCCAACCCCATCTCACCAATCTGCTGTAGTTGGCCTCCTTCCACTCAGAACACATCATCGTTCGAGACAGTTTCTGGCCCTTTGAAGAGCAGCTTCACAACCTACTGAAGATAGTCAAGAGGCCCGCGCCAACTGTTGAAGGAACCGAACTTCCTCGCAGTAACACCAATGTGATGCATTGGGTCATCAAGGCTGTTATTCCTTCCCCCGATGAGGACACCGCGCCCACAATCTTCACCTTTCTCGACAGCAACTGGGTAGATGGTGTGGTGCGAGCCATACAGGAGATCATGGCACGCCTCTGCAAGATCCATGAAGAGGAGTTGAAAGATACTCCCTACCACTTGTTTGGAAAGCGAGATGAATATGGGCTACCTACTGAGTCTTTCCTCACTTGCTGCATTGGGAATCAGCTGGAGAATATGGAATACCTACTCCAACGCTCCCAGGAAGATCTTGACAAGGCCAGACGCGAGAATCTGCTTCTAAAGATGGAGATCAACCTACTCTGTAAGCGCGAAAGGAGTCTTCAAGCCACCAATGCCCGCTTGGCAAGGAAGTTGATCATTGAAGTACCCCCAACCCCTGAGGACGAGAACCCCGGGACTGACGAAGAATTCTCCTTCCTCCATGAGTACCACCCTATCGTCAGTCACCCGCGCCGACCGAGTCAACATCCAACCCTGTACCCTGGGAAGGCACCACCCTCACCTTCACGGAAGACGAGTTGAATATCCCGCAACCTCCTGAGGATCTGCAGTAGTTGAATCCCAGGAGTCCACATGACTTCACCGATGCACCCTCCGAGTAATCGCCCCGCTAGCAATAGGGTAGAGTCATGTATCGTCCCTGAACACATTTTGCAATGCTTAAGCACTTTTCTCACCTTCGGGTGTAGACTAGTTGGTTTGTAATGACTTCCTTGAATTGCTATGCTTGCCTGAACTGTTTTTCCTTCTTGCGTGTTTTACCCAAGTCCTTGCAATAGACCCAACCCGGAACGCGTACCCTCGATCGGAGATTTCCCCAGGATGGCCATGGAGTCCGGAAGCTCGAAGAAGGCATGTAGCCGTTGCGGAGACGAAGGGAACCAAGCCAACAGATGTTCTGACCACTCCCCCAACTGCGGAGCACCCCATTCGCCCAAAGTTTGCCCAACTCCACTTATCACTTGTTTCCTCTGCGAAGGCCAAGACCATGTCCCTGTCAATTGCCCAATTCATCCCCTCATTGGCCAGGCCCGTCAACCTCCTGGTACCAGCTAAGGCAAGTCGTCAAAACAATTACACCAAAGGACAGGCACCTGCTTCACGTGTGGACTACCCGGTCACTTCAGCCGAGAATGCCCTGAGGGTAAACCCGTCAAGACTTCCGTGAAAGAGGATCCCGAAGGAACCCAAGGTCCCCTCCCTCATAAAAGATGGTCACCTAATCGCTCGTTGCCCCGCAGCTCAGGACTGAAGATTTCCCGCACTACGATAGGCGACAACACCCCGTGGAAGTAAAGACCAAGAAAGAAGCTCCTTAAACCACTCTGGGACTTCCCGAACGACGGCAAGTGAAACCTATAAACTAGCCCCTGTCCCCCTAGACGCCACCTATGATGCTACCCTCGCTTAAGTCGATGTCCGCTACCTCAAGAACCGTCTTTTGCCACCCTTATAAGGAAGTCCCCCTACTTGAAATTATCCTCTCTACCAAAGTCCAATCATAAGGAGGAAAGACCGCGTCTTTCCTGCAAATAGATTACCCAAAGACACAGAACCTAAGACGCAAACTTGGTACTTGGATATAATAACCCACTTAAGAGGAGCGCCATAGACCCCTACAGAAGGAAAAATTCCTCCCCGCAATTAAGGTTGAAGCCAGCTTGACCCCCGAGTTTCAAGAAGATTGAAGTCAACCTCGCTGCAAGGTGTTTCTGTTCGAAGACAAAGTATGCTAGTTAGTCCGCAAGAAACACCTAGCCCTAACTAAGACAAATCCGCTAACCTTACTCTCCTGAATCTCGGGACGAGATTCTTTTAAGGGGGAAAGGTCTGTAACATCCCAATTTCAGCAACCCTGATTAGTTGTCCAGAATGCAAAAATCAGGGGGAACAAAAACTTTTTCTTGTGCTTTGGTGCAGTGCTTACTTTTTGTTGGTTTGCACTTGTGCTTAGGAAAGTGTATCTTAGGATACTCCCTACCTCACCTTCCGTTGTCAAAAGCTATCTACCAAAACTATCTTGGCTTACTTTACATATTCTCAAACGTTCTGGCATTTCAAAACAGGAGCCAAGATGCCTATGAAACCAAAAATATTTTGGTAGCTTCTATTGACAAAACTATGGAGAGATATATACTACTACCTCCATATGTTTTCAAGACAGAGCACTCAACTAACCTTATCTCAAGTTTTCCCAAAACTTCTGTTCAAAGGCTTTTGAATCCTACTCTTGGTAGAGATACCAAGGACTCTCACCTTATTCAACACTTAACCTCTTCAAAATTCCCCAACCTTACCCCAAGCTAGGCTTGATGGTAACCTCATTAGTGGTTGTGCTTAGTATTAGATGACTTGCCTTGATCTGATGTTTGATGAGTTGTTTAGATTTGCTGTTTGACTTGTTTGCTTAGGAAGTAGTATGAGTTTCTCCAGGAGCACATCACTAGGATTAAGATGCTCCCAAATCATCAATACCTAAGAAAGAATACCAACCTAGATATGATCCCTAGCCACTGGGTGATCCTCTAAAACCCTTAACCAGATCCATTCTGAGGATCTCCATTCTAGATGTTCTCAAATCCTTGAAGACCAATATCAAGCATGGATCTCTTCTACTCACTCTACACTTCCATATCAACCCCTTGTTAATGCTCTAATACCTTGCAACCCCTCCAAGAACATTCATTCTCCTACTCTAGTCAAAATCCTCAAAACTGCCAATTTTGACCAAGTCTGGAAATAGTTCCAACATCACCTTTTGGAATGCCTCCTTTTCTCAAACCATGTGTATTTTTGGAAATGCACTTGAACCATCTTGTTAACAATCCTCAGGACTACCAAGGCCCATATCTGCCCCTGGTTAGATCCTTCTTCAACCCACTCGTTCATGATGGTTTTGCAGACAAGAAAACAACTTTTCCTGCAAATCTAGTCATCATGCCGACTTTGGTAGAAGCTCACACGCTCATACAACCTCCTATGGACCATATCTCTGCATGGTTGTGTTCTACTAATTGATGTCTATCTAAATCTACTTCATTTGCCCCAAGTGGATCTCTGTGCTGCTTAAACCCACATGGTTTATAAGGCATCATGACTCTTTCTGCATGGGAGCCTTAATTTCAACAGTTTGTCATCACTTCTAGATCACCCCAAATACTATTAATTCAAACTCCTGCTGCCATGATCATATATATGACCTGGTATACCCACCCATCTATCCCTTGCACCAAGGTGAGCTCTGATCTCCAAGATGCAAGCATGTTCTGGTGGTATAAAAATAACATCACCCTAGATCATCAACTCCTTGTCTCCCATCCTTTTCAAGTTGGAATTTCATTCCTCAAGGTTGCAACTGCTTGCTACATCTTTTTATCTCATCTATATTGGTCCTCAAGATTTATACATAATTATTATGGCCCCAAAACTATTTAATTCTTTTAATAGTCAAAATCTCCAAAACTCCCTCCATAAAGGAAAGTTTGGTTTTTACCAAAACACTCCTCCAACTTCTGGCTCAAGTGAGTTCCATTTATCCTGCCACACCTTCCCTCCTTAAAAATAAATATTTTTGAGAAGCCTTGTTATTTCTTTTTGCCCATTTTCTTAAATGGCTAAATTGGAATAATAATTGTTTTATTTACTTTTATGCCTGAATGAATCTTGGGAAAATTCCCCTAAGTGTGTATTCACATTTGGGACCGTCCCACATAAAAAACCATCCTTGTCCAATGGAAATTTATCAAAAGATTTTCTAAAATCCACTTCTGTTCTTTTGGGGTAATTGGATTTAGGAGGACTAAAACTCCTCTGAAAAATATCAAATAAATCCTTGGAGTCTACCTTTAACTCCTCTACTCACCAGTACCATTTTCTCCTCTAGTCCAATGCAAAACTTTGGACTTCCTTCACAACCCTCAATTGGATCAAAATTGCCATTTAATTAAACCACTCCTCTAACCACTTACAAAATCCATCAAATCTTGCTCAATGCTTATCCTCAACACCCGGACACACCACTGGTCGACCAGCACTATAGCTCCACCCCAACAAATCACCATTTTGCCCTTGCACTAGTAGTGAGAGAGATAGATAACTCCAAATCGTACAAGGATCTTATCAATTAATCACCACAGCTTCCCCACTCTGCCCCTGCACGACCAAATACCACTACTACCCCTCCCCACCTCCATCTGGACCAATCCCTAGACATCATTGCCCTCCCCCTTGTCCAAAGTGGTAATTTACTCCATCCACTCCCCCTCCTTGGTATATATGGCTAGAGGCCACCCCCAGCTTGTCTCTGCCCCTCATTTTCCCCCTCACTCCTCCACTCACCCTCCCCTAGCTCCACTCCATCTCCCCTGCCCGGATCTGCCCGTGAGAAGAAGAAGGAGAAGCTTCGGCTTCTCCCAAAAATCGAGCAAGGCTCTTCCCCCTCTGCTCTATTCCTTCTGCATGTCAGCCCATGTGATTCCCTTGCTCTCCTGCATCTAACCCTACTCTCCTTTCTGCTCAGGACCCCCTCCTCCGTCGTCGGTGCTGAACACCGACGAGGTCGCTCTCGGCCGCCGTTGCATGAGCTACCTCCCGGCGTTAACATACATCGTGCCGCCCACCGATCTGCTCAGAACCATCGACCGCATCGCCCTGCACCCTCCACGGCCTCCCTCGAGCCCCAGGTTAGCCTCCCGGCTGAGCTCCGCCGCTTAGTAGGGTTCCGTCGCCGGCGATCTGTCTCTGTGAAGACGATGTCGGCGTGCCGTTCGTTGCGACTTGATCCAACGGCCGATAGCGCCTCATACCGCTTCAGCACCCTCCATCGCTGACCGTCGGGCCCTACTTGTCAGGTTTAAGCACGGGCTCGCGCGCATCATGTTGCCCCGCCTTGGGCCGGCCTGCCTCTGTGCGGCCTAGATCACCCTAGATCTGGCCCACTACACCTCTTTTCTTTTCCTCTGTAGCTAATATATTATTTCCAGAAAAGCTCCTGCTAGCATTAAATCCAAATAAAATGGTAAACCATGTCCAAATGCCTAGATCTAAAATTCCGATGGTACTCTGATGTTTTCTCAAACATGCAGAAGCAACCCCAACTTGAAAATAATTTTCTTTAATTACTAATAATTATTCTACTGCAAAGTGCACTTTACACTAATTAATTTCCTCAGGGAGTTTCACATCTCCATTTGAGTTGAAGCAAAGACCTACTAAGAGGTATCTGAAATACCTATTTTCCAGCACAGGCCTCATACCAAGGTGAACAGTATGTGTCCTTTAACAAAAATAACAAAACTAGCAACTATCGGTCTTGGATAAATTCTCTAGGCCAAACCAAATGTGGTTGCCCTAATTCCACCTCCCAGTACACCATAGTACCATTCTCTAGCAAATTCTAGCATCTCAAAATTTATTGAGCGCTGGGTAAATTTTTGTGATTTAAATACTTCTTTGATGGGTATTTTCACTAAATAAATCACTCTAGGAGTTTGGCAACTCCAAAAAGGGTGAATCCAATTCCAAAAGAAAGGTATTGGACCTGCCCATCACCTTCCCTTTGAATCAACTCAATAGCTCCTGTAGAATTAATCTGGTGAAAAAGAGAAGAATCATACAGAACTGCCTTTGGGAATTTACTGAGGGCATTCTGTTAATTCTTTTGACAAAATTCCAACTCTAGGTGGTTCAGTACAACAATTTCTACCTAAATATCCAAGGAAATAATATTTGGAGCTCCAGAACTTTTCTGGTGATTTATTTCCTCAAACTAGAGTTCATTCCACTTTAAAAAGCATAACTAATTCTAGAAAATTGATAATCAAGTGAAACCACTTGTGATGGTTTTGCCTTGTCAAAGCCTATCTGAGGATACCATTGTTACCCTTTGGTATCCCACTGACCTCAGAACCCTAATCCAAATGCATTATATCTAGCTTTGACAACTATCTTCCCAATGGAAACCACTATAGTGGCAATCTAGTAAATTCCACTAATAGAACCCCACCCCTCCAAAACCTACCTAGTTCAGTAGTATTCAGTATGTTTGCTTGCTGTATGGTGTGATGCTTGTATTCCTTGTATTGATTGTGGTATTGTCTGCTTGCATGTGTACCCGATGACGACGATAGTGTGAGTGTCTGACGACAAGAAGGAAGGGACTTCTTCTTATTAATTGTTATTGGATTTTCTGGTTATCTAAAGAAGTCTAGGGACTATTTTCTGACCACAGGAAAGCCACCATCTCCCGAACTCTGATATATGTCCTACTCTCTTTTACCTATTTTGGTATCCTCTTTATAAATTGCATTATCTATCTGCATGTCTTGTTTTATAAATACTGCGATAGTAACTTGGCTCCTCCAAGTCATGATTCCATGTCCTTCGAGGCACCACAACGATGAACCTATCATTTTATCCCCTTTAGACCGAGGGTACGATGGTTAGCATCCTACCTCCTTGGAAACCTCGGTTTTTAGAAAATAAACTTTTTTGGGATTTTGCCCACTACAAAGGTTTCAAAATGGCTTTTGTAAAACCCTGGGAAGAGGCATCGTTCCCGATGGAGGTTTTAATGAAAGTAATGGTGAAGATAAGACAGGAGAATGCGATGGCATGTTCTACGCCTTTACTGGATCAACTTTTATCCGCGCAACCACATTACCCCAGGTGCTGGGGCTTAACTCGTAGTTTGTCCGCATTAGCCGAAGCAACTTCTACCATGCTTATAGGGATAAATCCCTGGAAGTCTGGGAAGGTGCCACCAGATCAAGGATCTGAAGCCTGTCGCTTGTTTCGGCAAGAGTGAGCCTGAACTGGCAGGAGGCCGGTGCAACAATTGGGTCTCCCGCGGACGGTATGACTTGGAGTACGGAAGGATGTGGAGTCACCAGATTTAAGGTATACGCCAAGTTGTGGCTTGGGTATGCGCGTGTATGGAAGGAAAGACTATGGCTGGGAGCCACATACTCGTTGCCAGGGAGAACAAACCCAAGAGGAAAAGCATGCCTTTGCTAGGGTAGAAAAGCGAAAGGTTGGGTTTGATTATCCGGACCACCATCTACAGTGGAAGTAGGCCGTGGTTGTATCCCGGCGGATGTATTGATTCTTGTGGGGAAAGTGCATAAACTCTGCAGAGTATAACCTATTCGAATAGCCGTGTCCACGGTCAAGGACGGTTGTAAAGGTATTTGCTAGGAGTACCCAAACTGTGCTTGTTTGGGAAACAAGTAATTTGAGGACGAAGGTTCCGGGGGATCCCGAGTTCGAAAGCTTTGTTTTGACCCGAGGGGGGGTCAAAAAGGTTTAAAAAGGGTTTTTACTCCAAAACTATTTTCGAAACTCTTTTTCAACAAAGATATGGAGATGTTTTGATTTATAAAACAGAAGCATGTTTTCAAAACTCTTTTTCAACAATGATATGGAGATGCCATAAACTAAAAAGTTAGTTTAGGGTTTTCAAAAGCAACCTCAGATAGAGCTATCTCGCCACAGCCAGAATTGCATTTCCTTGTTTCACTTATCTTGGTGGTTTGCGAGTACATTCAATGTACTCACGACTTTCTCCCTGGCTATTTACTTGGCCAGACTTTCAGGAGTTTAAGGTGACGTCTAGCGAGCTAGGTCGTCTTCCCAGTCAGCTGCCTGTAGGTTGAGGCACGATTGGGTTCTGCGCTTGGCAATGTTCCGCTGCTAATGATGTTGTAGCCGTAATGGCATTTATGTAAGTCTTGTAATTCTTTATGTTTCGGATATTGTAATAGTACCTGTCGGTTATGTTCCACGGCTCACTGATCATGGCAACGTGGATGTATGCATAACAGGGATTTCTCGGATGAATAATCCGGGGAGCCCACAGACTTGGTATCAGAGGCATCCTGACTGTAGGAGACCTTAGTTAGCTTGGATGTTAGACAGGAAACAACAAACCTATTTCCTAAAAGACAAGGGAGAAAAGATGACTAATTGCAAAAGTGCTTATGTCACCTCTTCCTCTATTTCGGAAAATACTTGCATTAATATGATTTCATAAGCTTAAAATCCTGCACACCTGTCACTAACCCAACCCCATCTCACCAATCTGTTGTAGATGGCCTCCTTCCGCTCAGAACGCATCATCGTTGGAGACAGTTTCTGGCCCTTTGAAGAGCAGCTTCACAACCTACTGACGATAGTCAAGAGGCCCATGCCAACTATTGAAGGAACCGAACTTCCTCGCAGTAACACCAATGTGATGCATTGGGCCATCAAGGCTGTTATTCCTTCCCTCGATGTGGACACCGTTTCCACAATCTTCACCTTTCTCGACAGCAACTGGGTAGATGGCGTGGTGCGAGCCATATAGGAGATCATGGCGTGCCTCTGCAAGATCCACGAAGAGGAGTTGAAAGATACTCCCTACGACTTGTTTGGGAAGCGAGATGAAGATGGACTACCTACTGAGTCTTTCCTCACCTGCTACATTGGGAATCAGCTGGAGAATATGGAATACCTACTCCAACGCTCCCAGGAAGATCTTGACAAGGCCAGACGCGAGAATCTACTTCTAAAGATGGATATCAACCTACTCCGTAAGCGTGAAAGGAGTCCTCAAGCCACCAATGCCGTCTTGGCAAGGAAGTTGATCACTGAAGTACCCCCAACCCCTAAGGACGAGAACCCCGGGACTCACGACGAACTCTCCTTCCTCAATGAGTACCACCCAATCGTCCAGTCACCCGCGCCGACCGAGTCAACATCCAACCCTGCACCCTGGGAAGGCACCATTCTCACCTTCATGGAAGACGAGTTGAATATCCCGCAAACTCCTGAGGATCTGCAGTAGTTGAATCCCAGGAGTCAACATGACTTCACCGATGCACCCTCCGAGTACTCGCCCCGCTAGCAATAGGGTAGAGTCATGTATCGTCCCTGAACGCGTTTTGCTATGCTTAAGCACTTTTGACACCTTCGGGTGTAGACAGGTTGGTTTGTAATGACTTCCTTGAATTGCTATGCTTGCTTGAACTGTTTTTCCTTCTTGCGTGTTTTACCCAAGTCCTTGCAATAAACCCAACCCAGAACGCGTACCCTCGACCGGAGATTTCCCCAGGATGGCCATGGAGTCCGGAAGCTCGAAGAAGGCATGTAGCCGCTGCGGAGACGAAGGGCACCAAGCCAACAGATGTTCCGACCACTGCCCCAACTGCGGAGCACCCCATTCGCCCAAAGTTTTCCCAACTCGACTTATCACTTGTTTCCTCTGCGAAGGCTAAGACCATGTCCCTGTCAATTTCCCAATTTATCCCCTCATTGGCAAGGCTCGTCAACCTCCCGGTACAAGCTAAGGCAAGTTGTCAAAACAATTACACTTAAGGATAGGTACCTGCTTCACGTGTGGAGTACCCGGTCACTTCAGCCGAGAATGTCCTGAGGGTAAACTCGTCAAGACTTCCGCGAAAGAGGAGCCCGAAGGCACCCAAGGTCCCCTCCCTCATAAAAGATGGTCACCTTACCGCTCGCTGTCCTGCAGCTCAAGACTGAAGATTTCCCGCACTTCGATAGGCGACAACACCCCGTGGAAGTAAAAACCAAGAAAGAAGCTCCTTAAACCACTCTAGGACTTCCCGAACGATGGCAAGTGAAACCTATAAACTAGCCCCTATCCCCTGGACGCCATCTATGATGCTACCCTCGCTTAAGTCGATGTCCGCTACCTCAAGAACCATCCTTTTCCACCCTTATAAGGAAGTCCCCTACTTGAAATTCTCCGCTCTACACAAGTCCAATCCTAAGGGGGAAAGACCGCGTCTTTCCCTCAAATAGATTACCCAAAGACACAGAACCTAAGATGCAGACTTGGTACTTGGATATACTAACCCACTTAAGAGGAGCGCCATAGAACCCTACAGAAGGAAATTTCCTCCCCGCAATTAAGGTTGAAGCCAGGTTGACCCCCGAGTTTCAATAAAATTGAAGTCAACCTCTCTGTCAATGTGTTTCTGTTCGATGACAAAGTAGCCTAGTTAGCCCGCAAGAAACACCTAGCCCTAACTAAGACAAATCCCCTAACATTACTCTCCTGAATCTCGAGACGAGATTCTTTTAAGGGGGAAAGGTCTGTAACATCCCAATTTTAGCAACCCTGATTAGTTGTCCAGAATGCAAAAATCAGGGGAACAAAAACTTTTTCTTGTGCTTTGGTGCAGTGCTTACTTGTTGTTGGTTTGCACCTGTGCTTAGGAAAGTGTATCTTAGGATACTCCCTACCTCACCTTCAGTTGTCAAAAGATATCTACCAAAACTATCTTGGCTTACTTTACATATTCTCAAACGTTCTGGCATTTCAAAACAGGAGCCAAGATGCCTATGAAACCAAAACTACTTTGGTAGCTTATATTGACAAACTATAGAGAGATATATAGTACTATCTCCATATGTTTTCAAGACAGAGCACTCAACTAACCTTATCTCAAGTTTTCCCAAAACTTCTGTTCAAAGGCTTTTGAATCCTACTCTTGGTAGAGATACCAAGGACTCTCACCTTATTCAACAGTTAACGTCTTCAAAATGCCCCAACCTGACCCTAAGCTAGGCTTGATGGTAACCTAATTATTGGTTGTGCTTAGTATAAGATGAGTTTCCTTGATCTGCTGTTTGATGAGTTGTTTTGATTTGCTGTTTGACTTGTTTGCTTAGGAAGTAGTATGAGTTGCTCTAGGAGCTCATCACTAGGATCAAGATGCTCCCAAATCATCAATCCCTAAGCAAGAATACCAACGTACATATGATCCCTAGCCACTAGGTGATCCTCTAAAACCCCTAACCAGATCCATTATGAGGATCTCCATTCTAGATGTTCTCAAGTCCTTGAAGACCAATATCAAGCATGGATCTCTTCTACTCACTCTACACTTCCATATCAACCCCTTGTTAATGCTCTAATACCTTGCAACCCCTCCAAGAACATTCCCTCTCCTACTCTAGTCAAAATCCTCAAACCTTCCTCAGGACTACCAAGGCCCATATTTGCCCCTGGTTAGATCCTTCTCCAGCCCACCCGTCCATGATGGTTTTGCAGACAAGAAAACAACTTTTCCTGCAAATCTAGTCATCATGCCTAATTTGGTAGAAGCTCACACCCTCATACAACCTCCTATGGACCAACTCTATGCATGGTTGTGTTCTACTCATTTATGTCTATCTAAACCCACTTCACTTGCCCCAAGTGGATCTCTATGCTGCTTAAACCCACATGATTTATAAGGCATCATGACTATTTCTGCATGGCAGCCTTAATTTCAACAAAGTTTGTCATCACTTCTAGATCACCCCAAATGCTATTAATTCAAACTCCTCCTACCATGATCATCTATATGACCTGGTCTACCCACCCATCTATCCCTTGCACCAAGGTGAGCTCTGAGCTCCAAGATGCAAACATGTTCTGGTGGTATAAAAATAACATCACCCTAGATCATCAACTCCTTGTCTCCCATCCTTTTCAAGTTGGAATTTCATTCCTCAAGGTTGCAACTGCTTGCTACACCTTTTTATCTCATCTATATTGGTCCTCAAGATTTATCCATAATTATCCATAATTATTATGGCCCCAAAACTATTTAATTCTTTTAATAGTCAAAATCTCCAAAACTCCCTCCATAAAGGAAAGTTTGGTTTTTACCAAAACACTCCTCCAACTTCTGGCTCAAGTGAATTCCATTTATCCTACCACACCTTCCCTCCTCAAAAATAAATATTTTTGAGAAGCCTTGTTATTTCTTTTTCCCATTTTCTTAAATGGCTGAATTGGAATAATAATTGTTTTAATTACTTTTATGCCTCAATAAATCTTGGGGAAATTCCCCTAAGTGTGTATTCACATTTGGGACCCTCCCACATAAAAATCCATCCTTGTCCAATGGAAATTTATCAAAAGATCTTCTAAAATCCACTTCTGTCCTTTTTGGGTAATTGGATTTAGGAGGACTAAAACTCATCTGAAAAATCTCAAATAAATCCTAGGAGTCTACCTTTACCTCCTCTACTCACTAGTACCATTTCCTCCTCTGGTCCAATGCAAAACTTTGGACTTCCTTCACAACCCTCAATTGGATCAAAATGGCCATTTAATCAAACCACTGCTCTAACCACTTCCAAAATCTATCAAATCTTGCTCAATGCTTATCCTCAACACCCGGACACACCACTGGTCGACCATCACTGTAGCTCGACCCCAACAAATCACCATTTTTCCCTTGCACTAGTAGTGAGAGAGATAGATAACCCCAAATCTTACAAGGATCTTATCAATTAGTCACCATAGCTTCCCCACTCTGCCCCTGCACGACCAAATATCACTACTACCCCTCCCCACCTCCATATGGACCAATCCCAGGCCAGCATTGCCCTCCCCCTTGTCCAAAGTGGTAATTTACTCCATCCACTCCTGCTCCTTGGTATATATGGCGAGAGGCCACCCCCAGCTCGTCTCTACCCCTCATTTCCCCCTCACACCTCCACTCACCCAATGCTAGCTCCACTCCATCTCCCCTACTCAGATCTGCCCATGAGAAGAAGAAGGGAGAAGCTTCGGCTTCTGCCAAAAATTGAGCAAGGCTCTTCCCCCTCTGCTCTATTCCTTCTGCATGTCAGCCCATGTGATTCCCTTGCTCTCCTGCATCTAACCCTACTCTCCTTTCTACTCAGGACCCCCTCCTCCATCGTCTGCGCTAAACATCGACGAGGTCGCTCTCGGCCGCCGTTGCACGAGTTATTCCCGGCGTCAACCTACATCGTGCCGCCTACCGATCTGCTCAGAGCCATTGACCGCATCGCCCTGCACCCTCCACGACCTCCCTCGAGCCCCAGGTGAGCCTCCCGGCTGAGCTCCGCCACTCAGTAGGTTTCCGTCGCCGGCGATCTGTCTCTGCGAAGACGACGTCGGTGAGCCGTTCATTGCGACTTGATCCAACGGTCGACAGCGCCTCATACCGCTTCGGCGCCCTCCACCGCTGACCGCCGGGCCCTGCTTGTCAGGTTTAAGCGCAGGCTCCCGCGCGTCGCATTGCCCCACCTTGGGCCGGACTGCCTCTGTGCGGCCCAGATCACCCCAAATCTGGCCCACTACACCTCTTTTCTTTTCCTCTTTAGCAAATCTATTATTTCTAGAAAAGCTCCTGCTAGGATTAAATCCAAATAAAATGGTAAACCAAGTCCAAATGCCTAGATTTAAAATTTTGATGGTACTCAGATGTTTTCTCAAACATGCAGAATCAACCCCAAGTTCAAAATAAATTTCTTTAATTACTAATAATTATTCTACTGCCAAGTGTACTTTACACTAATTAATTACCTCAGGGAGTTTCACATCTCCATTTGAGTTGAAGGAAAGACCTACTAAGAGTTATCTGAAATACCTATTTTCCAGCATAGGCCTCATACCAAGGTGAATAGTATATGGCCTTTAACAAAAATAACAAAACTAGCAACTATCTTTCCTGGATAAATTCTCTAGGCCAAACCAAATGTGGTATTGACCTAATTACACCTCCCAGTACACCATAGTACCAGTATTTATCAAATGCTAGCAGCTCAGAATTTATTGAGCGCTGGTTAAATTTTTGTGATTTAAATACTTCCGTGATGGGTATTTTCTTTAAATAAATCACTCCAGGAGTTTGGCAACTCCAAAAAGGGTGAATCCAACTCTATCATAAAGGTATTGGACCTCCTCATCACCTGACCTTGGAATAAACTCAATAGCTCCTCTAGACTTAATCTAGTGAAAAAGAGAAGAATCATACATAACTGCCTTTGGGAATTTCCTGAGGGCATTATGTTAATTATTTTGCCAAAATTCCAACTCTAGGTGGTTCAGTACAACAATTACTACCTAACCATCCAAGGAAATAATATTTGGAGCTCCAGAACTCTTGTGGTGAATTATTTCCTCAAACTAGAGTTTATTCCACTTTAAAAAGCATAACTAATTCTAGAAAATTGATAATCAAGTGAAACCACTTGTGATGGTTTTGTCTTGTCAAAGCCTATCGGAGGATGCCATTGTTACCCTTTGGTATACCACTGACCTCAGAACCCTAATCCAAATGCATCATATCTAGCTTTGACAACTATCTTCCCAATGGAAACCACTATAGTGGCAATCTAGTAAATTCCACTAATAGAACCCCACCCCTCCAAAACCTACCAAGTTCAGTAGTATTCAGTATGTTTGCTTGTTGTATGGTGTGATGATTGTATTCTTTGTATTGATTGTGGTATTGTCTGCTTGCATGTGTACCCGATGACGATGATAGTGTGAGTGTCTGACGACAAGAAGGAAGAGACTTCTTCTTATTAATTGTTATTGGGTTTTCTGGTTATCTAAAAAAGTCCAGGGACTATTTACTGACCACAGGCAAGCCACCATCTCCCAAACTCTGATATATGGCCTACTCTCTTTTACCTGTTTTGGTATCCTCTTTATAAATTGCATTAACTATCTGCAGTTCTTGTTTTATAAATACTACGATAGTAACTTGGCTCCTCCAAGTTATGATTTTGTGTCCTTCGAGGCACCACCCCGATGAACCTATCATTTTATCCCCTTTAGACCAAGGGTATGATGGTTAGCATCCTACCTCCTTAGAAACCCCGGTTTTGAGAAAATAAACTATTTTGGGATTTTCCCCACTACAAAGGTTTCAAAACGGCTTTTGTAAAACCCTGGGAAGAGGCATCATTCCCGGTGGAGGTTTTAATGAAAGAAATGGTGAAGATGAGACAGGAGAATGTGATGGGATGTTCTACGCCTTTACTGGATCAAATTGTATCCGCGCAACCACATTACCCTAGGTGCTGGGGCTTAACTCGTAGTATGTCCGCATTAGCCGAGGCAGCTTCTACCATGCTTATAGGGTGAAATCCCTGGATGTCCGGGCAGTCGCCACCAGATCAAGGATGTGAAGCCTGTCGCTTGTTTTGGCAAGAGTGAGCCTAAACTGGCAGGAGGCCGGTGCAACAATTGGGTCTCCCGCGGACGGTATTACTTGGAGTACGGAAGGAACTGGAGTCACCATATTTAAGGTATACGCCAAGTTGCGGCTTGGGTATGCGCGTGTACGGAAGGCAGGACTATGGCTGGGAGCCACATACTCGTTGCCGGGGAAAACAAACCCAAGCGGAAAAGCATGCCTTTGCTAGGGTAGACAAGCGAAAGGTTAGGTTTGATTATCTGGCCCCCCATCTACAGTGGTAGTGGGTCGTGGTTGTATCCCGGCGAATGTATTGATTCTTGTGGGGAAAGTGCGCAAACTCTGCAGAGTATAACCTATTCGAATAGCCGTGTCCACGGACAAGGACGGTTGTAAAGGTGTTGGCTAGGAGTACCCAAACTGTGCTTGTTTGGAAAACAAGTACTTTGAGGACGAAGGTTCCAGGGGAACTCAAGTTCGAAAGCTTTGTTTTGACCCGAGGGGGGGTCAAAAAGGTTTAAAAAGGGCTTTTACTCCAAAACTGTTTTCGGAACTCTTTTTCAACAAAGATATGGAGATGTTTTGATTTATAAAACAGAAGCATGTTTTCAAAACTCTTTTTCAACAAAGATATGGAGATGCCATAAACTCCAAAGTTAGTTTAGGATTTTCAAAAGCAACCCCAGATAGACCTATCTCGCCACAGCCATAATTGCATTTCCTTGTTTCACTTACCTTGGTGGTTTGCGAGTACATTCAATGTACTCACGGCTTGGTCCCTGGCTATTTATTTGGCCAGACTTTCAGGAGATTAAGGTGACGTCCAGCGAGCTAGGCCGTCTTCCCAGTCAGCAGCCTATAGGTTGAGGCACGATTGGGCTCTGCGCTTGGCAATGTTCGGTGCTAATGATGTTATAGCCATAAAGGCATTTATGTAAGTCTTGTAATTAGTTATGTTTCGGATGTTGTAATGGTACCTGTCGGTTATGTTCCATGGCTCACTGATCATGGGAATGTGGATGTATGCATAACAGGGATTTCTCGGATGAATAATCCGGGGAGCCCACAAGTTAAGTTGTTATAGCTAAACTGCAAAGAACCGGGTGCGTTTTCATAAACCTTTTTCCTCCATCTTTCATTCAGCATTTTGTAAAGCAAAACCTTTTTCTGTCTCAACATCTCTTGGGAGGTCCCACCTCACCAAGGGTTTATCAGAAAACATTTGGTAAAACCTTTTTCCGGGGGTCTTCCCATCCTCTAGTTTTTGCTTCGGCTAAAACGGGGTCTCCAAAGGGTATGGTGTAATACACCATCTATTCTACTAGGGACAAGTAGGTGTCACCAAGGGGGTTGTACTTAATAGTACAAAAGTGTAATAGTTTGGAGGGGCTAACCCACTACCATATATACATCAACATATAGTAAACAATGTAGTTTTGATAAACAGTAAATAAAACATGCATAAGTAAAACAGTAGGACAAGGCTTATGAGCAAGAAGGTGGCTTGCCTGATGATCAGTAATATCTCAATATGTCCCTGGACTTCTTCTTTAGATAACCCAGAGTACCAATAATACCCACTTCGCCTGATCTCCGATAATATCGCATCTATCGTCGTCAAATAGCACATGCAAGCAAACAAGGGCACAATCAACATAAAGAAATACAAGCATCGATACAATGCAGCAAACCAGTGAACAATGCAATATTACGGTTCAGTAGGTTTTGGAGGGGATTGGATTTAGGAGATTGAGATGGCCTTGGAGAAGGGGATGAACACCCCTTGGGGTTTATTGTCGAGGAACTACCTAAGAGGGGGTTTTGGACCAAGGAAATATTATGTATGATACCATTGTATAAAAATGATACCTACAGGTAGATGTTGATAAAATGGAACCAACAAAAGTGGTTTCACTATTTTATCACTTTTCTTCAATTTATTATGAATATCCTAGTGATAAAAGCTCTTGTTTTAGGAAATAATTCACCAGGAAAGTTATGTACTTTCAAAAAATATTTCCTTGGATGGTTAAGTGGGGTTTGATGTACTAGTTCACTGAGAGTTGGAATCATGTCAAAATAATGACCAGAATGCCCTCAGCAAATTCCCAAAGGCAGTTCTATAGACAACTTGTCTTTTTCACCAGATTTAATCTACAGAGGATTTTGATATGAGGTAAAGGGCAATGGATAGGTATTGCAAATACCTCCCAGTACCAACTAGAATCACTATTTTAGGAGTTGCAGAGCTACTGAGGTGATTTTATTAGTGAATTGACTAAGCCTAGAACAAATTAATTCACAATAAATGAACTGGGCCTTAGAAAATTATGGGCTCCTTGGTTTTGATATATGTGTGCCTTAATGTGTTCCAGGAGTTGGAAATAGGTCAAAACAGGTTATAGCTTTGTCCAGGGAATTTTCTAGAGGCAGAGGCAAGGTGGTTTGTTATTTTTGCTAAAGTTGGACCAGAGCTCCACTTGGCATGGGACCAATTCTATCTAACAGGTATTTCAGATACCAAACATTTTCAGTTGGATTTACTCTATTTGGTGGTGTGGAACTACTTTGAAGATTTATTGATTGAAAAAGGTACTATTTAGGAGATAAATCTACAAAAATATATAGATGTTATTTGGCCAAACTTTTGGTACTGCATGTTTGGGAAAACACGTGAGAACATGTATAAATTTGTATCTGTCCAAAATGTAAGGATTTCCATTTTATTTCGCGATTAAACTAACTGGAAAATTTCTAGATCTGGAAAAAGGTATATAGAAAATAAAAGGGAGAATAGCCCTGGGGGCCTACTTCGGAGAGGCAGCTGGGCCGCGCAGGGGCGGGCTGGCCCAGCTCACCGGGGGAACGCGCGCGGGAGGGAGTTCAAACTCCGGTCACGGGTCCCGCTGGTCAGCGGATGCTGGCCGTTCGATCTAGCGGAGATCAACGGCTGGGCGTTGTCTCCTTCCTCCCGACGAGGCCGGCAGGGCGGAAACCCTAGCTGGCTTAGGAGGCGGCAGGGGAGCTTACTAGAGGGCTCGAGGTGCCGAGGAGGGTTCTAGGTGATGGAGGACTCCGGGGCGAGTCTAGGGAGGGGTGGCAGCAGCGCTTTCATCGCTGGGACCTTGCTCGCATAGTGGCACCCGAGAGGGAGCTCTCCGGAGCTTGACCAAGGCGATGGTAGGGGCGGTCTTGGGCAAAGCAGAGGGTAGGGTTAGATAGAGGAGGGGGAGGGGTCCCAGGAGCATAACATGCAGAGGGGGAGAGGCAGTATGGAGGATCCCTTGCTCGATTTCATGGGGAAGGCTGAGGAGGCTTCCTCCTCTCTTCTAGGTCGGTTTAGAGAAGTAGGGGAGGAAGGGGAGCTCAGGGAGGTAGTTGGGGGTGGGGATTGAGCAAATGGATGGCCAGGGGAGCTCGGGGTGCTCATTGTCCCCTTATAAAGCAAGGGATGTGGTCTAGGGTGGACTGGGTCCACTAGAGCATGGAGGGAGGAGCTGGTCACTGGTTGGTTGAGCTGGGTGGTGCTGGGAGGCAGTGTGGGCCTGGTGCTCGACTAGAGAGGGAGAGGGGAGTGGCTGCTGCTGTTTTAAAGATTTTTGGAAGATATGGCCTATCTCTCCTTCTCTCTTTCCAAGAGCAAAAGACAAGGGAAGGGGTGTGCTTGTTGGGGGGATACCCCGGGTAGGGCAACGCTGGAGTATAAAGGCCGAATTAGCCAGGGTATGGCGCGGTCAAAGCAAAGTGCTGACCGGGTCGCCTCAAGGCAGGCCGAATCACAGTGTAGCCCAGTCCATGGGGCATTTCCTTGACAATGGTCCGACCGGCATAAGATTTATGCCGGCCATGACTATCTGTTTTGTAGGTAAACGGGTAAGCCGGATTAGCTATATGCTATCCGGACTATCTTAGCTTCAAAGAGAGGGAATCCCCCGCTGGTCAAAAGGTGGCTTTATTAGCTGGAACATGTGCAAAGTAAAGCAAAGGAGAGGACCTGCAGGTCGGTGGCGACCAAGGTGACGCGAGCAAAGCCGGATGACGTAGCCCGTGACGCCAAAAGATAAGGATGATGCTGTGGGTTACATCCAAAGCCCGAACGAGCCGTTAAACAAGAATAAATAAGCATCTGCTTTAGGAAAGGAGCATATTCATAGAATATGCTGCCACCTGTGCCCTAGAATTATAACCTAGGCTCCCCTATATAAGGAGCACCAGGGCCTCCATAGAGAGGGACGACAAATAGAGGAATCACTTTCTAAGGTAGAACTCTAGGTCTAGTTAGTGGGGGGTAAGAGACATTGACTCCTTCTTGCTAAGGGCCTCAAGAGCACTTGTAAGCAACATTGATACAGAGAATACAAGAACTTCCGTGCATGGAATCACCACGCTCTCCCTCCCTGGATTCCCCTAGCACTCATTGGCCCCATATTTAGCATATCCATGGAATCTGTCGTGCCACCACCACGACAGTTGGCGCCCACCGTTGTAACATCCCAAAAATTTCTTTAAAAACCTTCATCATTGCATTCAAATCATCATGGCATGTACTACATTGCATTGGACTTGTCCTCCAAAAATTTGGTGAAATTTTGAGACTTTTTGGAGCACTTTTGCTAAATTCAAACAAAACTAGAAAAGAAATTCAAAAAGAAAAAGAAAAAAAGGAGGGAAAAGGTTTTTAAACCGCAGTAGCAGTTCTGGCCCTTTTGGCCCAACCGGCCCAGCTAGCCCACCCGGCCTCCCTCTCCCCCTCTCTGTCTTTTCTCACGCCCCCTCAACCCACTCCCCTCTGCCGTTTCTAAACCCGGCTCAAATTCGAGCGTTTCTCGCATTAATCCTCCACGGCGATCACTCCTTCTTAATCCCCTCTCACTCCCCTTCCGTTTCCCCTCAGCCACTTCCCCCGGAGAGCCCCCAGGCTCACCAATTACCAGCTCGAACTGCCGATGTCCGACGCTACTCCGGCGACGATTCTGGTGAGCTTAGGCCGCGCTGCGCCCTCTTCTCTGCCCTATCTCCTTTGCCATGTCCTGGCGCGTCTTTTAACTCCGGCCGCGTGCTTTCTCTTGCCCCAGGTCGACGACACGATCTACTCCGGTGAAACTCCCTCTGCCGCCGGCGTCCGTCGAGTTCTCCGGTGAGGTTAAGGTTCCCGACGCCCCTTTTTAGCCTCTGCTAGATCATGCTGACCTGGGTGCCCCTCACTAACCCCTCTCCTTGCCTGTTTGAGCATCAGATCATCGTCACTAACGCGGGGACATGAGCTCCGCTGTCGACAGAGCTCCGGCGAGGAATCGGGATCGAGGCAGAGCACCCCTCCCTCTACTGTGACCTCCATCGGGACCGCCACGACCGCCTCGACCTCTGGTACGTGTCCACGATCTCCTTGCCCCTATAGAACCGCCGGACCGCCATCGGCCGACGCGCCGCCGCCGCGCGCAGCTGGTCAGCGCCGCCCGTTCCCGGCCAGGCCCTAGGAGCCGTTAGATTTATCGTCAGCGGTTAGGATTAGATCGCGACCGAAGCGGTATGGGCTGATCAGATCCGTCCGTAGTCACTTAAGATCTGACGGCCCGCAGCGATCGATCCGACCGAACCGGTACGAACCAATCAGGTTGCGCCACGTCGCACAGGATTTTCTGTTTAAATAGAAATTAGACAGATTTTGTATTAAACTTAGAAAATCGATAACTTTTGTTCCACAATTCAGAAAAATGCAAATTTGGTGTCTATGGATTCATAAAAATAATACCTTTATTATGGAGGCCTTGTTTCACACTTTTGCCTCTGAAAAAAATGGAATTATGGGCATAAACTTTTTAGGAGTATTTTGCTCACAAAAAAATTGTTCTATAAATCATTTTGGGGTATTTCTTATGCATTTAGATGAGATATTTTACCCTCTGTACGGTAGACTCTGTAAATTATAGAGTTGTGATCATATCATTGCATTTTGCATGCAATCATGTTTTTGTAATGTTTTATTGATTGAATTATTGTTGTTGTATTTATCTTGTGTAGATTGTGTGGATTGTGAAGTTTGTTGCTGTAAGGATTGTACCTATTCCCCTAGCTACCAAGGCAAGTGATATTTCATCTTATGTCCTATTATTTTCACCATTGCACTAGTGTTATTTTGGTAGATCTTAGCATGGTAGGATTATTTATATGTTACTATGCTATGCTATCCTATAGATTATATCTTGGTAGTATCTCCTAGTTGAAAGACTTCGTATGCTAGAGTGCTTAGCCATTCTATTAGAATTCGTGGGTGGATTATACACATAAGATAGTATGGAAAGATATTATTTTGTTTAATTAAGAAAACAACAAATATTAATGAAACACCTGGGTGGAACGGGACTTGCTTGGATTATGTTGAGTGGTTACTCATGGGCCATGTCTATGGTCAGCTGGTGTATCACACTTGTGGATGGCCACCCAGGAACAAAGAGATTGGAGACATTCTTGTCATGAGGCTTCCAGTGCAGCCACATGGCATATGGGCTCTGCCTTGACCAACTAAGTTGCAAGAACTCAGCCAGACGGACAGAAGGTGGTAGATATGATAGGATGGAACGCGTCTGTGGTGGTCTGAGGGATTGCTTCTAAAAAGTCTCGTCTCGATGCATGTCGAGTCTTGTGGGAAAAGTGCACCACCTCTCGAGAGAGTAAAACTAAGTACTTAGTCGTGTCCCCGGTTATGGAAAATTTCTGAGCCTCAAGACAGTGAAGTAATTCAATAATCTCCTCATCCAAATTTCTCTAAGTTAAAAACTTGTGGGTGAACATGGGTAGAGGTTCACTGATGTCTATCATTGGTACCTTAGAGTTTGAATGAGAAAAACTTACTGTTCAAAAACTATAAGTTAAACTAGCTTTTGCAAAGCCAGCCATAACCCCCACTTAGCCATATATTCATGTAGTTGTTGGATTACACTAAGTATCTATGGTATCACTTGCCAATACAATTCCAAATGTATTGACCCTTGTGGCTGTAACTTATTATGTTGCAGGATACTCTGATGATGAGTAGGGTTGCGGGTCTACACTCGACATGCTTGCCTGTGGCACATGAAGACTAAAGACTCTATTATTATTATGCTATGTAATGTGAACTTGTGTCTTAGCCTTGGGCTAAGTGAGTTGTAAGAACCATTATATTTCTGGTTATGCGATGTAATAATGACCTTTGTTTCTGTGTACTTCATCTTAAACTGTGGGTGCTAGCATTTCGATCCAGGGACTAGCACTGCAATCACAGGGATCTTACCTTATTATGGTGAGATCTTACAGATGGTATCAGAGCACTGTGTAGCCTGTAGGTTCGTGACCCTAGAATGGATTAGACTAAGGAAAACCCTTAGGAAAAATAACTCTATATTCCAACATTACACTTGTCTTTTCATCTCGTAAAACTTTCCCTAATCATCCTTCTCATCTATTTTTGTAGATGTCCACCATCAATGAATCTGTCAAGAAGGGACCACTGATGACTATGACCCTGGAGTGTGAGACAGAATTTCCCACGTACTCAAGAACCTCATGCTTGGCTTGGGGATGAATGGTGAAGCCGTGTACAAGGGATTTCCTTTGATAGACAAAGGACAAGAGTATTGCTGGGTGCAACTCCATTTGTACAAGGACAAGAGGACGATTCCAAGAGTACGGGATTCTGCATGCCAACTCTGAAATGCACCCGTCATTCTTTGACTCTACAAGGAATGCTGCATGGAAAGCTATTAAGGAACTTGGGGTGAGACTCAAGTATAGAATGCTCAATACTCAGGAAGATCTCAAGGAGGAGAAGCATCTTGTCCAAGACTCAAAGGCCACTGTGAAACGCCTAAGTAAGGATATCATAGGCCTAGCTTTGGAGCTATGTGACCAAGACAAGCAGATTGCTGCCAAGGATGCCCAGATTGCCACCTTGGTTAAGAAGGAGTGAGCTATTAGTTGGACCACCACCTTGGCGTTTTATCACGTTAGCATTTTTGATCATACCAACTTATGTGGTATGGCAAAAAAATAAGTTATGTCTAAAACCTTGAGTGCTTGAGTTGAAGAATGTATTGCTACTTGGAATGTTCTGTTGGTTGATTTTTATTTTGTGACTTGTGTTTACTTTCTCTATTGTGTGTTACTAATTTTCTCCATACTATGCAAAAGATGCCGAATTTTGTCTACAACACGGCCGAGGATTTCAAGGGGACTCGCTTTGGGACTCGCCTATTGGAGCTAGTCCAAGTGCTCGCTCTTCCAATCCCTACAATTCAGGGACTTCAGCTGAGGAAGTTTCAGAGGAAGGACTTATGGGGATTCAGAGTTACCCAGCCAGGACGTGAGACAGAGCCCCAAACTAGGGAGATTTCCTTCAAGATACTCCATGATGACATGGAGAGAGGCCTCGACGTTGCTATGCAGGAGCTGTTGGGACGCCTATGTGGACGTCACTCTTCTGAGATCAGGAGCCACTACTTCCATTTCTTTGGGAGGCGCGACGAGGATGGAGAGCCTATTGTGTTGGACGAGGCCACTAAGGATTCCATCAAGCCCGTGCGTCACTACCTCCATGATTTAGAGAGCCTTATTAGACACCTTGATACTGATAGGACTAATGTGATGCTTAGCAACGACGAACTACGAGTCCAACTTAAGGAGAAGGACAAGGCCTTCCTGGAGCAGGAAAATCGAATCAAGGAAATGGAGAAGAAGTTTGAAGACCAAGAGAAGAAATTCAAGAGCCAAGAGAAGAGAGTTCAGGAAAAGAACAAGAAGATTAGAGACTTGGAGACCGAGTTAGAGCTTGAGGACATTGAGCTGGAAGCGGATCACGAGGTGATAGAGAGGCTACGCACTCATAAGAGAGAGTTACGGACAAAGATCGATGCTTTGACTACAAGCTTGGAGGAATACAAGGCAGGGTTCGCAGCAGCAGGACTTGCACTAGTGGAGGAGGAAGTCGTCATGGAGGAGTAGTGATGCTATTCCATCTACCTATCGTTCTATTATTATTGAGTTGCATAGGTCATACCGACTTGTGGGTGACTATGCTAGTATGTTTATTTTTGCAAACTCTGTCATTGCTGTGTTGTTGAACTTGCATGTGCTTGTTTGTTTGATTGTTGTTTTATTTGGGGTTATCTATCATTACTTACCCTTATTAAACCCACAGATGCCTCCACGACGCAACAACGAGGATGACAATGGAAATGGAATGCAGTAGATGATGGCTGCGCAGACTCAATTGATGCAAATGATGACTCAATTCATGGCAACCCAGAATCAGAACAACAATAATAACAATAACAACAACCAGAACAATCCACCACCTCTGGATATGCTGACCAGATTTCTAAGACTGAGACCTGCTAAGTTCTCGGGTACCACTGACCCCATGGTAGCAAATGATTGGCTACGTTCTGTGAATAAGGACCTAGTCATGGTTGGATGCACGGATGCAGAAAAGGTCAGATTTGGAGCATACTTATTGGAAGGTCATGCAGCTGCTTGGTGGGATAATTTTTAGATTACCCACCCTATTGAGGAGGTGACTTGGGCAATGTTTGAGGATGGGTTTCGCACCACTCTTATCTCTTCTGGAATAATGGGGTTGAAGAAAAAGGAGTTTCATAACCTCAAGCAACGCCACCGCAGTATTTCTGAATACCTCGAAGAGTTCAATAATTTGTCACGTTATGCACTCGATGATGTTGACACTGATGCAAAGAGAAAGGAGAAGTTCCTAGATGGGCTGAATGATGAAATTTCTATGCAACTATCTGTTGCATATGTTCCAACTTATCAATCCTTGTGTGATAAAGCTACCATCCTGGAAAACAAGATGAAACAAGTGGAGGGTAGAAAGAGGAAGCACCATTTTGATAAGTTTGGATCAGGATCTCCTCACAAGCGCTCTCATGGAGAAGGAAGTGGGAGTTCAGGATTCCACAAGAATGGGAATCATAATAACCATCGTAACAATAACCACAACCATGATGGAAACAATCATCGTGGGCATAACAAAGGTGGATTCAGGAACAACCACAATGGTCATGGCCATGGAAACCAAAATGGTCAGAACCGTCACAGTCAGCCAGCAAAGAAAGACATCAGTCAGGTGGAATGCTTCAAGTGCAAGAAGACGGGGCACTATGCCAATGAATGCCCAGAGAAGAAGACTGACGGGACTAAGCCAAACCCATTCCAAAAGGGTCATGTGAATCACATTAATGTGGAAGAAATCCAAGAAGGATCTGATGCTGTGATCGGTAAGTTCAAGATTAATTCCTTTCCTGCACTTATCCTTTTCGATACTGGCGCATCGCATTCATTCATTTCAAGAGAATTTTTAATCAAAAACGAACTCTCCACTGAAACCATGGGATGTCCCATTAAAGTAAGCTCCCCGGGTGGAGAAATGATAGTGAATTCTAGGTGCTGACAGATCATCCTAGAAATTGCAAAGAACAAGTTCCCGGTTAGTTTAATAATCCTAGAGTCCCAAGGATTAGATGTTATATGAGGGATGGACTGGTTGACCCGTTATGAAGGGGTGATTGATTGTGCCAAGCGGACTGTTATGCTCACCACCCCAGAAAAGAAAAAGATCAGGTTCAAGTCTAACTTTGAACCCAAGGGGAGCAAGGTTATTTCTCTTAAGGGGGTTAGCCTAGACAGTGTGCCAATAGTGAAGGAATACCCAGATGTGTTCCCCGAGGAATTACCTGGCATGCCACCAGATAGGGATGTGGAATTTCTAATAGACCTACTGCCTGGAACGGGGCCTATAGCAAAGAGACCTTATAAAATGTCGGTGGACGAGTTAAAAGAACTCAAGAAGCAGCTGGCAAAACAATTGAAAAAGGGATTTATCCAACCAAGTTCGTCGTCTTGGGGAGCACCAGTCTTGTTTGTTGAAAAGAAGGACCGAAGTCAAAGGCTATGCATAGATTATTGTTCACTTATGAAGTGACCATAAAGAATAAATATCCCCTGCCTAGAATAAATGATCTCTTCGATCAGCTAGAGGGAGCATGTGTGTTCTCAAAAATTGATCTTCGATCAGGATACTTCCAACTAAAGATTAGAGAACATGACATACCCAAGACTGCATTCACCACTAGATATGGGTTGTATGAATATACAGTGATGCCATTTGGATTAACTAATGCACCAGCCTATTTCATGAACATGATGAATAAGGTATTCATGGAATTCCTTGACAAGTTCGTAGTGGTATTCATCGATGATATATTGGTATATTCCAAGAGCAACAAAGAACATGAAGAACATCTACGCCTGATTCTAGAGAAACTCAGGGAACATAAACTTTAGGCCAAGATTAGCAAATGTGAATTCTGGCTGAATGAAGTTGGTTTTCTTGGGCACATAGTATCTGGAAATGGTATAGCTGTTGATCCAGCAAAAGTGGCAGCTGTGACAGAATGGGAACCTCCTAAATCAGTTAAGGAAATCTGTAGTTTCCTTGGCCTAGCAGGGTACTATCGGAGGTTCATTGAAAATTTCTCTAAGATAGCAAAGCCCATGACTGACCTACTAAAGAAGGAGAAGAAATTTAATTGGACAGAAGCTTGCGAAACCAGCTTTCAAGAATTGAAAAAGAGACTTGTGTCAGCACCAGTGTTATGTTTTCCAGACCTTGAGAAAGACTTCCAAGTATATTGTGATGCATCTCACTAAGGATTAGGAGGTGTACTGATGCAGGAAGGTAGAGTTGTAGCTTATGCATCAAGGAAACTCAAAAATCATGAAGTGAATTATCCTACTCATGATCTAGAGTTGCCATCTGTTGTACATGCCCTAAAAACATTGAGGCATTACCTCATGGGAAAACGGTGCGAAATGTTCACTGATCACAAGAGTTTGAAATACATTTTTACACAGAAAGAACTCAACATGAGACAAAGAAGATGGCTAGAACTTATCAAAGATTACGACTTAAGTTTGGAATACCACCCTGGAAAGGCAAACGTCGTAGCTGATGCATTAAGCCGCAAAGCTTATGTGAATGGCATCAACAAAGGAGAGTTGCTGGAGGAGTTGTGTGCCCAATTTAGAGAGTTGAGACTTGAGATAGTGCCTGAAGGGTACCTTGCATCCTTGGAAGTGAAACCCACACTAATGGACAGAATTCAAGAAGCTCAAAAGTTGGACAAAGAGATAGAAGAAATAAGAAGTAAAGTTGGAGAAGGCAAGGCAAAAGGATTCCATGTAGATGATCAAGGAATCTTATGGTACGAAAAACATATCTGTGTTCCGTAGGATCTTGAACTTAAGAAGTTGATCTTACAAGAAGCGCACAACTCACCATATTCAATTCATCCTGGCAATACTAAGATGTATATGGATGTTAAGGAGAGGTTTTGGTGGAATAATTTAAAAAAAGACATAGCGGAGCACATTGCCTTGTGCGACGTGTGCAGTCGTGTAAAGGCAGAACATCAGAAACCGGCAGGATTATTACAACCACTACCAATACCTGATTGGAAATGGGATAAAGTTGGTATGGACTTTATTACCGAACTGCCCAGGACCAAATCTGGATACGATTCCATATGGGTTATCGTTGATCGCTTGACAAAAGTGGCCCATTTCATTCTAGTAAAGACCACTTATACAAGTGCAAAGTTAGCCAAGATATACATGAATAAAATTGTATGTTTGCATGGGGTACCTAAAAGTATCGTATCTGACAGAGGGACTCAATTCACTTCGCACTTTTGGCGAAAACTTCACGAGTCACTGGGAGCTCGGTTAGAATTCAGCACTGCATTTCATCTGCAAACAGATGGGCAGACAGAAAGGACCAATCAAATATTAGAGGATATGCTGAGAGCAGGTGCGTTAGATTATGGATCCATTTGGGATGAAAGTCTACCGTACGCAAAGTTTTCCTACAATAACAGCTATCAATCAAGCATAGAAATGGCTCCGTTTGAATTTCTTTATGGAAGGAAGTGTACTACACCATTGCTATGGAATGGAGTAGGAGAAAGAAATTTGTTTGGGCCTGACCTAATCAAGGAGGCTGAAGAGAAGGTCAAGATGGTAAGGGATAGGCTAAAGGTAGCCCAATCTCGGCAAAAGAGCTATGCTGATCCAAAACATAGAGAGGTTACCTATGAGGTTGGTGATAGAGCTTATCTCAGGGTATCGCCACTTCGTGGTGTGAAAAGATTTGGAATCAAAGGAAAATTAGCACCACGCTATGTAGGACCTTTCAAGATTTTGAGCCGCAAAGGAGAAGTGGCGTATGAGATAGAATTACCAGAATCTCTGTCAGCAGTTCATAATGTATTCCATGTCAGTCAGCTGAAAAAGTGTCACCAGAGATGGAAGAAACTTCGTTGAAAGACACTATACCATTAGAGGAAGTTCAGCTAGATAATGATCTCACTTATGAAGAGAAACTTATTAAGATTCTGGAGACAGCAGAAAGAATTACCCGTACCAAGACAATCAAATTCTACAAAGTGCAGTGTAATCATCACACTGAATCAGAAGCAACCTGGGAGCGAGAGGATAAACTTCGGAGAGATCACCCTCACCTATTTGCTAGCCAACCCGAATCTCGAGGGCGAGATTCATCTTAAGGGGGTTAGATTTGTAACATCCCAAAATTTTCTTTAAAAACCTTCATCATTGCATTCAAATCATCATGGCATGTACTACATTGCATTAGACTTGTCCTCCAAAAATTTGGTGAAATTTTGAGACTTTTTGGAGCACTTTTGCTAAATTCAAACAAAACTAGAAAAGAAATTCAAAAAGAAAAAGAAAAAAAAGGAGGGAAAAGGTTTTTAAACCGCAGCAGCAGTTCTGGCCCTTTTGGCCCAACCGGCCCAGCTAGCCCACCCGGCCTCCCTCTCCCCCTCTCTGTCTTTTCTCACGGCCCCTCAACCCACTCCCCTCTGCCGTTTCTAAACCCGGCTCAAATTCGAGCGTTTCTCACATTAATCCTCCACAGCGATCACTCCTTCTTAATCCCCTCTCACTCCCCTTCCATTTCCCCTCAGCCACTTCCCCCGGAGAGCCCCTAGGCTCCACAATTACCAGCTCGAACCGCCGCTGTCCGACGCTACTCCGACGATGATTCCGGTGAGCTCAGGCCGCGCTGGCCCTCTTCTCTGCCCTATCTCCTTTGCCATGTCCTAGCGCGTCTTTTAACTCCGGCCGCGTGCTTTCTCTTACCCCAGGTCGACGACACGGTCTACTCCGGTGAAACTCCCCCTGCCGCCGCCGTCCGTCGAGTTCTCCGGTGAGGTTAAGGTTCCCGCCGCCCCTTTTTAGCCTTTGCTAGATCATGCTGACCTAGGCGCCCCTCACTAACCCCTATCATTGCCTGTTCGAGCCCGAGATCATCGTCACCGACGCGGGGACACGAGCTCTGCCGTCGACAGAGCTCCGGCGAGGAATCGGGATCGAGGCAGAGCACCCCTCCCTCTACCGTGACCTCCATCGAGACCGCCACGACCGCTTCGACCTCTGGTACGTGTCCACGGTCTCCTTGCCCCTGTAGAACTGCCGGACCGCCATCGGCCGACGCTCCGTCGCCGTGCGTAGCTGGTCAGCGTCGCCCGTTCCCGGCCAGGCCCTAGGAGCCGTTAGATTTATCGTCAGCTGTTAGGATTAGATCGCGACCGAAGCGGTATGGGTTGATCAGATCCATCCGTAGTCACTTAAGATGCAAATTTGGTGTCTTTGGATTCAGAAAAATAAGACCTTTATTATGGAGGCCTTGTTTCACACTTTTTCCTCTGAAAAATTGGAATTATGGGCAGAACCTTTTTAGGAGTATTTTGCTCACAAAAAATTGTTCTATAAATCATTTTGGGGTATTTCTTATGCATTTAGATGAGGTATTTTACCCTCTGTACGGTAGACTCTGTAAATTATAGAGTTGTGATCATATCATTGCATTTTGCATGCAATCATGTTTTTGTAATGTTTTATTGATTGAATTATTGTTGTTGTATTGATCTTGTGTAGATTGTGTGGATTGTGAAGTTTGTTGCTGTGAGAATTGTACCTATTCCCCTAGCTACCAAGGCAAGTGATATTTCATCTTATGTCCTATTATTTTTACCATTGCACTAGTGTTATTTTGGTAGATCATAGCATGGTAGGATTATTTATATGTTACTATGCTATGATATCCTATAGATTATATCTTGGTAGTATATCCTAGTTGAAAGACTTCGTATGCTAGGGTGCTTAGCCATTCTATTAGAATTCGTGGGTGGATTATACACATAAGATAGTATGGAAAGATATTATTTTGTTTAATTAAGAAAACAACTAATATTAATGAAATACCTGGGTGGAATGGGACTTGCTTGGATTATGTTGAGTGGTTACTCAGGGGGCATGTCTATGGTCAGCTGGTATATCACACTTGTGGATGGCCACCCAGGAACAAAGAGATTGGAGACATTGTTGTCATGAAGCTTCCAGTGCAGCCACATGGCATATGGGCTCTACCTTGACCAACTAAGTTGCAAGAACTCAGCCAGACGGACAGAAGGTGGTAGATATGATAGGATGGAAAGCGTCTGTGGTGGTCTGAGGGATTGCTTCTGAAATGTCTCGTCTCGATGCATGTCGAGTCTTGTGGGAAAAGTGCACCACCTCTCGAGAGAGTAAAACTAAGTACTTAGCCGTGTCCCCGGTTATGGACAATTTGTGAGCCTCAAGACAGTGAAGTAGTTCAATAATCTCCTCATCCAAATTTCTCTAAGTTAAAAACTTGTGGGTGAACATGGGTAGAGGTTCAGTGATGTCTATCATTGGTACCTTAGAGTTTTAATGAGAAAAACTTACTCTTCAAAAACTATAAGTTAAACTAGCTTTTGCAAAGCCAGCCATAACCCCCACTTAGCCATCTATTCATGTAGTTGTTGGATTACACTAATTATCTATGGTATCACTTGCCAATACAATTCCAAATGTATTGACCCTTGTGGCTGTAACTTATTATGTTGCAGGATACTCTCATGATGAGTAGGGTTGCGGGTCTACACTCGACATGCTTGCCTATGGCACATGAAGACTAAAGACTCTATTATTATTATGCTATGTAATGTGAACTTGTGTCTTAGCCTTGGGCTAAGTGAGTTGTAAGAACCATTATATTCCTGGTTATGTGATGTAATAATGACCTTTGTTTCTGTGTACTTCATCTTAAACTATGGGTGCTAGCATTTCGATCCAGGGACTAGCACTGCAATCACAGGGATCTTACCTTATTATGGTGAGATCTTACAACCGTGGGGCTAGTGGTGCTAGCAGAGGTGAAAATCCAGACATGAAACTTCTCGAGCACCGGTGAGCGTATCGTCCCTGGCTTGGTCCAGTGTTTTGGAGCGCTGGACTACGTCAGTGAAAATGCAGGAAGCTTCGGCAGGAACCCTCCACCGCGCAACAGCGTCTTCATCAAGCTTGGCACGCACAAGATCTACGTCGGCGTGGACGAATCCTGCGTCCACCCGCAGCACATCGTCGAGGGTGGAGAGCCTCCTCTCAACATTGCTTGTGGAGTGCGTACCGCTCGCCCCACCAGCAGCATTGAAGTCCTGATGACCACGCCAGATGCGGGACCAAGGAAATATCCGGCGCTAGAGCCGTAGGTAATGCCCAAACAGACTAGGTCTTGGTTTCCTCCACAAGAGAAGCTAGAGAATGTGCTCCAGCAAGAAATAGATAGCTTAGCAACACCAATACGACCTGTGGTAGGTCCGGCTCAGTCGCAAGTTGAGTTAGAGGAAACTAGGCAGAAGATGTTAGCTGGAGCAAAGAAGGTAGCAGAACTGCATCAGTCGCTGAACATCACCTTGAGAGAGAACGCTAAGGCGAAGCGTATCGATGGAGTGAAAATCCGAGGCAAAAACCTGATCACTGAGATTGACAAGGAGTACGAGCCTAGGCCGGGTCAGACAGCTACAATAGTAACAGGAGGGTTGGATCGATACAGTACCCCGGCAAAGAACCTCAGAGAAGCAAATGCGGCCGCATCCGAGTTAGAAGGCTTAACCGGTGAGGCTCGTCAAAAGCAGCAAGAGAGAGTAAATCACTTGTTGAGGGTTGCATGCCAACAGAATGAAGAAATAAATAAAGTTAACCCGGCACCACCAGGGGCCTCACAGGTGGTACATTCGGCCAAAAATAACCCGGCGAAATCCAGAGGAGCCGTGTCGTCTCCGGGTCATGACCCCAGGAGAGAAGAGGTAGTGGACTCCGGGAGAAGAAACAAGCAAATGGTCCCTTATAACCCGGTAAGAGCTGGAAAAGGAAAAGTAGTGCAAGTTGATGAGGATCGCCATAGTACCAGCCGGGGTGTGGCTGCCCGGGGTAACCATGACCAAGGCAATGCCGGTCAAAGAAATGCTGCCAACGGCAATGCCGGACAGCATAATCCTGTGGGAGCGGGGCAAAATGTACCTCATGCGCAGTAGCGCGAACCTCGGCAAGGAGGAAGTGCAGGACAAGCAACAAAACAATGTCATGCACATCCGGATCAAGAAAGATACAATGATGCTTATTCAGCTATGGTTAACGATGGATACCCCAGACCGGATCACCACGTAATTGGATCATGATTGGGAAGCAGGAACTTACAACCAGATGATGCGAGGTTGAAGTTGGATAGGATTTATAGATTGGAGCAAATAGAGTTACAAGGTCCACCGGGTCCAACATATTTTAGGCCCCGGATCATGAATGAGCCACCAGTACCGGACTTCCTTCTGGCCAGGGGAACCCGAACTTATGATGGAAGTACCATGCTAGAGGATTGGCTGATTGATTATGCCACAGCCGTCAAGATCGCGACAGGAAATTTGAGATGGGCAGTGAGATATGTACCACAGATGCTGGAAGGACCAGCACGAGTTTGGCTGAACAATTTGCGACCAGGAAGCGTTAACTCCTGGTTGGATTTCCAGGAGCTATTCGTTAGCAATTTCTCAAGCACTTACAAGAGACCTAACAGACCACAAACCCTTGCATTATGCCGGCAGAGACCGAATGAGCCAGATAGAGATTTCCTGACTCGATGGTGCAATGTGCGAAACTCGTGCGAAGGGGTGATTGAATCACAAGCAATTGCGTGGTTCACTTAGGGATGCAGATATGGAAGTATGTTGTGGCAAAGGTTACAGCGAGATATGCCAACTACCTTGTCTGAGACGATCCAGATTGCAGATTCATATGCCTTGGGAGATCCAACTCAACCCCGGCTAATGTCTAGCGAAGCAAATGAGGAGTATTACAACCGAGATATCTTCGGATCATCAAGGAGGAAGGCTTTCCGAGGAAAAAGAAGGGACGAGCGTCCGGATTATCGGTATAACTCGCAGAAGGTTGCAGCAGTGGACCGGGATCAGCCCAATACCGGAGCAAGCCAACGCCCGAAAACTGGAGGGCAAAATTGGCAGAAGAAAAGCGAAGGGAGAAAGCCTTGGACGCCGGAGCAGAAAAAGCAATGCAAGAACGAAAGGATAGGCAGAGGTATACATTTGAGGCTATGCTAGATCAGCCTTGCAAATTTCATACGCCAAGTCCAAACAGTCTGGCGAATCATACGACCCGGCAGGGTGAATGGATGAGGAAATTGGAATAGGTGGGTTCGGGGAATGCTCAGGCACCTGATGGCTCAATGCACAGTGCCCAGAAAAATGCTTGATGGCGGTGTTGATGTAGAGCTCGTTGGGAACCCCAAGAGGAAGGTATGATGAGCACAACAACAAGTTTCCCTCAGTTATGAAACCAAGGTTTAATCGAACCAGTAGGAGCAAGGAAACTCCTCAAAGGTGTTACTAGTCGAGCTTTGGCAGGGCGCACTACTGGTGCTAGTAGCAACGTGGAGACCTGCACAACACAACCACATAACTTTGTCCCCAACTTGCGATGAGGTTGTCAATCTCACCGTGTTTTGTAGAAAACAAAGGATTAAACGTATCGAATGGAAAGAAGTACTAGTTTACAGAAAGTAAACACAAAGCAGTAAACAGTTTATAGATTGTATATAAAGAAAAGGACCGGGATCCATAGTTCACTAGAGGTGGCTCTCCTTGGATAGATAACATGTTGGGTGAACAAATTACAGCGGGGCAATTAACAAACACCGAGAGAGCAATACATGCATATACTAATCATCTTGACTCCTCTGAGACTTGATTGGGCATTACAAAATAATACATAGACCGCCATCCAACTGCATCTATGACTAATAATCCACCTTCAGGTTATCATCCGAACCCCCTCCAGTATTAAGTTGCAAGCAACAGATTATTGCTTTACGAACTATGTGTAAAGTAAACAATACGATTGTTCTATGAACAAAGGATTGTTGTTTTCTCCCTAGTAGCAACAACACATCTAGTACCTTAGAGATTTCTGTCACTTCCCCAGATTACCAGAGGCATGAACCCACTATCGAGCATAAATACTAACTCTTGGAGTTGCTAGCATCTACTTGGCCAAGATAGCTACTAACAATGGAAAGCATGCAAGATCACAAATAACAACGACATGATAGAATCAATAATCAATCTGAAATAGCATCTCAATATCCATCGGATCCCCGCAAACACAACATGTTAGAATTACAAATAGATGATCTTGATCATGAACGGAGCTCACAAGATCTAGACATGAAAGCACAAAGGAGGAGAAACCAGCCATCTAGCTAATACATGGATCCGTAGTCCAAGGATGAACTACTCACGCATCACACCGGAGGCTTGCATGGTGATGAAGAAGGCCTCCAGGGTGAATTCCCCTCTCCGGCAGAGTGCCGGGAAGAGCTTCCGATCCCTCCCAATTTAGGGATGGACATGACGGCGGCTACAGACTCTTTCGTGGATTTTTGATCGGGTACTTAGGGTTTTCGTCCCGAGGGTAATATATAGGCGGAAGGAGAGGCCGAGGAGGTGCAGGGAGCAGCCACACCACCCCCTGGCGCGGGCCCAGCCTGGCCGCGCGGCCAGGTGGTGTGGCCGGCCCCTGACCCTTCTCCGTCTCGTAGTCTGGCACTTGATCACTTCCGGAAAAATAGGCACTTTGGATTTTGTCCTGTCCAATTCCGAGAATATTCATTTTCTGACTTTCCGGGAACCAAAAATAGCCGAAAACAGGCAGGTGGCACAGTGGCTCTTGTTAATAGGTTAGTCCAAGAAATCATAATAAAAGTACTCCAAAGTTAGAACAAAACACAAGAAAGTGGATAAAACCAAGCATGGAACATCAAAAATTATAGATACATTTGCAATGTATCAACATCCCCAAGCTTAAATCCTGCTCGTCCTCGAGTAGGTAAGTGATAAAAAGAAAGAATAATTTTTGAGGTGACATGCACCATCAAAGACTTGATCAAAGTATTTGCAAAACATTCAAAGCTGGGATCAAAGTACTTCAATCATAACATGAAAGACAAAGTTCTAGCAATAAGCAAAGAAACTATGATGCAACAAGAAAAGGCACAAACAAAAGATTCATGAATAACAATGCTTTGCAAGATGTTTGTTTGTTTCACATAAAGAAAAAAGAGCATAGTAGTATTCAGCTTGTCCCTCAATAGAGTAGCAAATATAAATGCATAAGACACCTTCAAAGTTCATAAGAGTGACTAGATACAATAGTTTCAAACAAGCAATAACAAGTTATGCATCAATCAACTAGTCTTGGGACAATGCACATAGAACTAAGAATGGCCACTATGCTCTCAAAGTAGGTGCATAAAGATAGAAGGTGGAGACTCAATATAATGGTGGAAGAAAGGCCTTTTGTAAAAGGAAGTAGGGATTCAAGTCTCATAAAGAGCTTCCAAAAATTATGGTACTTATAGCTTTCAGCTCTCATTGCCCCTATCATAAGCATCTTTAAGGTGATTAAGGTTAAAGTGACACAACTAAGAGGATATGCTTGACAAGTTATAAACCGAAATCTCATGCCCCTTACTTACGAAGACCGATCCTCATGCTACTCAACTTCAGTCACGAGTAAGCTCTTGTCATTGTAAGTACATGTGTATCATTAAGAACCTCCAACGGGGTACCCCTTGCACATGATACGGGAGCTTTCCCATAATCAAAATGACAAGTCAAGCAGACAATGAGCATCTCAGCGATCTTTTTATTTGCTATTTGCATAGGTTTTTATTGAGGATGCTTCATAGAGTGCTCATTATGGTGATGCTGCAAGTTTCCACCATGATTAGGCATGGCTTAGGCTAGCGGCCCAGGCGTTTCTCTAACACACATACAAACTCCATGATTTTACAAGTTCCACTTTTGTTTCACACCGCTGGGATCCGTAAGCAAAAGAACATGATATCAACGGGGTACAAAGTACAAGTGCAATGTTGAAATTGTTCCCCATGAAACATGGTTCTGCTAATTTCAACTTATAAAGCGCAAGCATATACGCAACAAAGAAGGACCCAATGGTTCAAGTTTATTAGAGGCAAAAAGTAAAGTGTTGCATCAAGTTTGTGAGAGCTTTAATCACTAGTTTTTTCATAACAAGTGGAAGGTAAACAAAAGCATGAATATGCTTGATATAGCATAAGCCAGTAGGTAGGTATGGTGGACTCTTTGGAATAACTTGGTTTAGGGAGTAGGATGCATGAGTGGAACTCATACTTTGTTGTGGAGGCTAGCAAAAGACTAGGAGCGACAAACTAAGAGAGCAATAATGGCCATAATCATGCAGAGCGACAAAACATCATTGATCAAAGCATAAAGTGATACTACAAGTTGAAAACTAAGGGATCATAAAGGCTATGGTGACTTGAGATAGTCATAACATGGTGTGAGCATGTGCCAAGTCAACCCAAATAAAGCATCAAAGGAGAATACCACTATACTATGCTTTAATATGCTAAAACAACGCATGATTCATCCAAGGCACATTAAGCAATCTCAATTGTTTATAACAAGTCATGATACAACAAAGAATACTAAGCATAAAGCCAAAACAATATCAAGCATGGCATGACAAAGCATAGGCCACAGTCAAAAACAAGCTCTTTTTACCACATAGGTATGAACTTTCCTACTCTTTTCCAAACCAAACTATTTGCAAACCAAAAGTGTGAAAGAGGGGGTCCAACCAATTTATTCAGAAAACTAAGCAAACCAAGCAAACTAAAAACCATAATGAAAAAGAAAAAGAAGACACTCCAAGAAAAACACAACTATGCATGAAACAATTAAAATGAAGCGTTTGGAAGAAACCTGGGATTTTTATTGATCAAGAAGGGGATGCCTTGGGCATCCCCAAGCTTTGACGCTTGTACTTATTGGATATTTCTTGGGGTGACACGCGTGGCATCCCCAAGCTTGAGCTTTAGTCCATCCTTCATCTCATTACTCATTCCTTCCATACACCTGAAAATTTTCCTTCATACAAAACTTCACACAATCTCATTAGCAACGTTAGTGCACTTAAGATAAATAAGTCTTAAGGTTCAGTTCTAACATCAAATAAACTTCCATTAGAACACTAGATACTGTAGCACTTCCCTCAAAAAGATCAATTCCCAAAATGAACTCAAGAAGGAACTAACAAGAAGCAAATGCAGAAAATAGCAGAATTCTGTCAAAATAGACCAGCAGGTAAAGACGAATTTTTTCGAAGACCTTCTGTTTCTCAAATCAAAAAGTGTTGAACTAACTAAAGTTTTATAACAACCTGGGTCAGAAGCACAACAAATTACAGCTCAATCCGACATACAGAGCTCTCTCAGGAATTTTTACAGTGAAGCACAGAAATCTGTTGCGGGACAACAACTTTCCCAATCATTACTTCACTCTCATTAGAGGTTACTCTTGGCACAAAAAGAAAATAAAAAGGATAAGGAGAGGTTATTATAGAGTTAATAACTTCCAAGACTCAACTAAAACTCTTGGGTTATCTGCCAACAAGTACTTTTCTTTAACGCCTTTAAGTTAGGCATAAGAAGCAAAGAAATAATCAAGTGTTCTCAAATGAAGAAGCATTAAGACCAAATTTTGTTTTCATAGGAGAAGCAAAAGAAATCTTTTCTCTGTTTTTACGGAAGTGTTCTATACCTTTCTTGAGTGGGAGTTGATACTTAATGGTGCCTTCTTTCATATCAATGATGGCACCAACAGTTCTAAGAAAAGGTCTTCCCAAAGTAATAGGACAAGAAGCATTGTATTCAACATCCAAAACATAGAAATCAACGGGGACATAGGAATCATTGACCATAATAAGAACATCATTAAGACTCCCCATGAGTTTCTTTTTAGCATTAGCATCAAGTGTGACATTTAAATAACAATCTTCAAGAGGAGCCAAATCAAGCATATCATAAATCCTTCTAGGCATAATAGAAACACTACTATCAAGATCACACAAAGCTTTGAAATCAAAGTCATTCACTTTCATATTAATGATGGGTTCCCAACCATCCTCTTGTTTTATAGGAATAGAAGCTTTATGTTTCATCTTTTCTTCTTTAATCTTTATGAGAGCATCAGTAATGTGTTTTGTAAAAACCATGTTCATAGCACTAGCATTAGCACTTTTAGCAAGCTTTTGTAGGAACTTAATAACTTCCGAGATATTGCAACCATCAAGATCAAAATCAACTTTATCATCTAAAGTAGTAGAGATATTGCAACCATCAAGATCAAAATCAACTTTATCATCTAAAGTAGTAGAACTATTGCTAGCCTCAACACTAGTGGTGGTGATAGTAGAAACACTAATGTTTCTAGCAATTTCATCTTCTCTTTCCCACTTAGCATGTAATTCAGCTAATAGTCTAACATTTTCATCAATTCTTACTTGTATAGCATTAGTAGCTGCAAAGGGATTCTCATTAGTTTCAGGTTTAGCAGCTATTTTATTCAAAGTGGCTTGAGTTTCAGCCAAATATGCTATATTTCTTTCACTATTAGAGAGTTTTTCCTCAATAGTTTTATTGAAAGCAGTTTGTTTACTAATAAACTCTTTAAGGATAAGTTCAAGTTCAGAGGGAGCACTCTTATTATTGTTGTAAGAATTTCCATAAGCATTACCATTGTTGGGAGGATATGGCTTATAATTGTTGTTACCAAAATTGTTCCTATAAGCATTATTACCATAAGCATTGTTGCCAAAGTTGTTATTTCTTATGAAGTTCACATCAACTTGCTCTTCTTGAGCAACCAAAGAGGCTAAAGGAACATTATTTGGATCAATATGGGCTTTCCCATTAACAAGCATAGACATAATAATATCAATTTTATCACTCAAGGAGGAGGTTTCCTCAATAGAATTTACCTTCTTACCTTGTGGAGCTCTCTCAGTATGCCATTCAGAATAATTAACCATCATATTGTCCAAAAGTTTTGTTGCAGCACCAAAAGTGACGGTCATAAAGGTACCTCCAGCAGCTGAATCCAATAGGTTCCTTGAAGAATATTTCAATCCTGCATAAAAAGTTTGGATGATCATCCAAGCAGTCAGTCCATGAGTGGGAAAATTCTTTACCAAAGATTTCATTCTTTCCCAAGCTTGAGCAACATGCTCATTATCAAGTTGTTTAAACTTCATTATTTCACTTCTCATGGATATAACCTAGTTAAGGAATTCAACCATTCTTTATCTTTTCCTCTCAAAGAGAAAGGAAACAATTTCAGCTTAATAAGATCACCATCTATATCCCTATGCTTTTGCATCTCACAAAGTTCAACAAAGTTATTTAGATGAGAAGCATCATCTTCATTACCAATACCAGAAAATTGTTCTCTCATAACAAGATTGAGCAAAGCAGGTTTTATCTCAAAGAAAGTATCTTCAACCACATGTGGAGCAATAGGTGTGCTCATAAAATCATTGTTGTTGGTGCTAGTGAAGTCACACAACTTAGTGTTTCCAAAAGTAGTCATTTTTTTGGGTTTTCAAATACGAAAGCAAACAAGTAAAACTAATTTTTTTGGGTTTTTGGAGAACAAAACAAGCAAACAAAGCAAAAAGAAAACTAAGCAAAACAAAAACAACAAAGTAAAGCGATTGGTTATGAGGGACTCCCCTTGTGAAGATGTCCTTTACTCCCGGCAACGGCGCCATAAAAATGCTTGATGGCTCAATGCACGACGCCCAGAAAAATGCTTGATGGCGGTGTTGATGTAGAGCTCGTTGGGAACCCCAAGAGCAAGGTATGATGAGCACAGCAGCAAGTTTCCCTCAGTTATGAAACCAAGGTTTAATCGAACCAGTAGGAGCAATGAAACACCTCAAAGGTTTTACTAGCTGAGCTTTGGCAAGGCGCACTACCGGTGCTAGTAGCAACATGGAGACCTGCACAACACAACCACAGAACTTTGTCCCCAACTTGCGATGAGGTTGTCAATCTCACCGTGTTTTGCGGAAAACAAAGGATTAAACGTATCGAATGGAAAGAAGTAATAGTTTGCAGAAAGTAAACACAAAGCAGTAAACAGTTTATAGACTGTATGTAAAGAAAAGGACCGGGATCCATAGTTCACTAGAGGTGGCTCTCCTTAGATAGATAACATGGTGGGTGAACAAATTACAGCGGGGCAATTGACAAACACCGAGAAAGCAATACATGCATATACTAATCATCTTGACTCCTCTGAGACATGATTGGGCATTACAACATAATACATAGATCACCATCCAACTGCATCTATGACTAATAATCCACCTTCAGGTTATCATCCGAACACCCTCCAGTATTAAGTTGCAAGCAACCGATTATTGCTTTACGAACTGCGTGTAAAGTAAACAATACGGTTGTTCTATGAACAAAGGATTGTTGTTTTCTCCCTAGTAGCAACAGCACATCTAGTACCTTAGAGATTTCTGTCACTTCCCCAGATTACTAGAGGCATGAACCCACTATCGAGCATAAATACTAACTCTTGGAGTTGCTAGCATCTACTTGGCCAAGATAGCTACTAACAACGGAAAGCATGCAAGATCACAAATAACAAAGACATGATAGAATCAATAATCAATCTGAAATAGCATCTCAATATCCATCGGATCCCCGCAAACATAACATGTAAGAATTACAAATAGATGATCTTAATCATGAACGGAGCTCACAAGATCTAGACATGAAAGCACAAAGGAGGTGAAACCAGCCATCTAGCTACTACGTGGATCCGTAGTCCAAGGATGAACTACTCACGCATCACACTGGAGGCTTGCATGGTGATGAAGAAGGCATCCAGGGTGAATTCCCCTCTCCGGCAGGGTGCCAGGAAGAGCTTCAGAACCCTCCCGATCTAGGGATGGAGATGACGGCGGCTACAGACTCTTTCGTGGATTTTTGATCTGGTACTTAGGGTTTTCGTCCTGAGGGAAATATATAGGCGGAAGGAGAGGCCGAGGGGGTGCCGGGAGCGGCCACACCACCCCCTGGCATGGGCCCAGCCTGGCCGCTCGGCCAGGTGGTGTGGCCGGCCCCTGGGCCTTCTCCGTCTCATATTCTGGCACTTGATCACTTCCGAAAAAATAGGCACTTTGGCTTTTGTCCCGTCAAATTCCGAGAATATTCATTTTCTGACTTTCCTGGAACAAAAACAGCAGAAAACAGGTAGCTGGCACTGTGGCTCTTGGTAATAGGTTAGTCCAAGAAATCATAATAAAAGTACTCCAAAGTTGGAACAAAACACAAGAAAGTGGATAAAACCAAGCATGGAACATCAAAAATTGTAGATACATTTGCAATGTATCAGCACCTCGGAACGAAGCACCTAGAAATGAAACATCCCGGCCACCATTACTAACAGGCGGAAATGGACATCAACTAATGCTGCCACCACCTCCGCCAAGGTACGAGAATCCAGAAAGAAGGGATGCAGTACATCACGTAGGAAACAACCAGCAACAAGACCAAGGTTACAACGAGAATGAGGGACGAAATGAGTACAAGGAACATCATCAAAGCTATTGTGTGTTCACCACGGAAGAGAATGAACGGAAAAGCTTGCAGCGCCGACATATGGAGGTGAACGCAGTAATGCCCGCTGTTCCAAGATATATGCCTTGGGCGGATCAAGAAATCACATGGAGTGTCAAGGATCTCCCAAAGATCATGCCAAGCCCAGGAACCTACGCTCTGGTCCTAGATCCGACATTCATCGGTCCGAATCTCAACGTGAGATTTTCCAAGGTATTGATTGACAATGGCAGCAGTATCAACATTATGTACAAGGATACCATGCACAAGTTGGGGATAACCGAGAATATGCTGCAAGTAACAAGGACCACTTTTCATGGTATTGTGCTGGGAATCTCTTGTGAACCAATTGGTAAGGTCCGGGTTGACGTGTTATTCGGCACAAGAGATAATTGCCGCACTGAGAACATGGAATTCGAAGTGGTGAATCTGGAAAGTGCTTATTACGCATTACTCGGCAGGCCAGTGCTGAGCAAATTCATGGCAACTACCAATGTCAGTTACCTTAAGATGAAGTTGCCCGGACCAAGGGGTGTCATAACTATATCTGGGGACTTTCGGCGTTTGATCGAATGTGCATCAGCCGGATTTAATTTAGCTGAGTTGCTCGTGATAGCTAAAGAAAAAAGGAAGATACTAGAGGTGGCGGCATTGGCTCAGTCCGCGCAACAACATATGCCGGCCTTGACCAACCCGCACAGGAGCGTATCGTTCCAAGCGACTAAGGATACGAAAAAAATGCCAATTGATGATCTGTTCCCAGAGCGCACCGTTACCATAGGTGCCGGTTTAAGCAGCAAATAAGAAAGCGAGCTCGTCAACTTCCTCCGTGAGAATCAGGATATCTTTGCTTGGTCTACGCAAGATCTGCAAGGTGTACCAAGGGAGTTAGCTGGGCACTCATTCAATGTAAGACCCGGGGCTAAGCCAGTAAAGCAGCCTCTTAGGCGTTTCGCAGAAGATAGAAGAAAAGTAATTGGAGATGAGATAGCAAGATTACTGGCAGCAGGATTTATCATGGAGGTACTCTATCCAGATTGGCTCTCTAATCTGGTGCTGGTGGAGAAAAAGAAAGATGATCCGAACGTGGCAGTGGAATGGACATGTGTATTGACTACACGAACCTGAATAAGGCGTGTCCAAAAGATCCATTCCCACTCCCTAGAATAGATCAGGTCATAGCCTCAACTACCGGATGTGAGCTATTGTCATTCATTGGCGTGTATTCTAGTTTCCATCAGATACCCCTGAACCCGGATGATCAAATAAAGACTGTGTTTATTACCCCGTACGGGGCTTATTGCTATCGAACTATGCCGTTTGGATTACGTAATGCAGGAGCAACGTACCAACGATGTATGCAAAAATGCTTACCTGACCAAATAGGTCAAAATGTGCAGGTGTATGTGGATGATGTGGTGATAAAAACCAAGGAAATCAATACACTCCTTGAGGATATCCGGTAGACATTCGTGAACTTAAGAAGGTTCCGAATGAAGCTGAACCCGGAGAAATCCACCTTCGGCGTACCAGCTGGAAAGTTACTCGGTTTCTTAGTATCTAGCTGTGGCATGAAGCTAACCCAACAAAAATCCGGGCCATAGAAAGAACGGAATTGCCAAAGTGTCTTAACGATGTTCAGAAGTTCACTGGTTGCCTGGCATCATTAAATCGGTTCGTATGTCGGCTGGGAGAGAAGGCCTTGCCCCTCTATCAGCTAATGAAAAAGGCAGACAAGTTCACATGGACACCACAGGCGGATCTTGCATTTCGAGAATTGAAAAAGATGCTATCTACCGCGCCAATCCTGGCTGCGCCACTACCTAAGGAACCAATGTTGCTTTACATAGCCGGACCACCCGAGTTGTAAGTGCAGTGATCGTAGTGAAGGAAATATGCCCTGAGAGGCAATAATAAAGTTGTTATTATGTATTCCTTGTATATGATAGATGTTTATTTTGCATGCTATAATTGTATTGATCGAAAACGGCAATACATGTGTGTTTAATAAACAAAAAGGGTTCCTAGTTATGCCTCTCTTATAGACTAGCTTGTTGATTAACAAGATGATCAAGGTTTCCTGATCATGGCCATTGGATGTTGTTAATAACAAGGTCACAACATTTGTGAAATGATGTGATGAACATTCATCCGAAGTATAGCATTACGATCAAGTCATTATGTTTATATTGCTATAACATCATACGAAGTAATCTTTATCCTTAGACCATGAGATCAGGTTAATTGCTAACACTAGAAGAGTATCTTGATAACATCAAACGTCACACCGTAACAGGGTGACTATAAAGATGGGTTCAGTGCTACGAAGGTGTTATGTTGAGGCTCATGGATCAATAGTGGAATTTTTCAATCCCGATGATAGATAGATATACTCTGGGCCCTGTCGGTGATATCACATTAAGATAGCTTGCAAGCAAGTGATGTGATCACTAGAATGTTATATCACGGGAATGAGAAAAGAGTGCATGTCAGTAACGAGATCAAACTAGGTATTTGGATACCGATGATCGAATCTTGGACATGTATTATATCATGAGACAAAGGGATTAAGTTACTAGCGTTAAAGGTTCTCACGATCACAGAAGTCATCGTTGAATATGTAGGAGTCAGTATGGATCTCCAGGTCCCGCTTCTGATTATTGATCTGAGAAGAGTCTCAATCATGTCTGCATTATTCGTGAACCGTAGGGTAACACACTTAAGGGTTACCGAACACCATTTTGGAGCACATATGTTTCAGACGAAAGAATTGCAAAGCGCGGGAATTGTTTCGATGGAAACCGGAATTGTTTCGGGTGAAATTGCAGAAAGTGGTTCTGCATGTGATATTGAAATGTTGCAAAGGTTTTATGTGAATGTTTGTTAATTAAAGTAATTAACAAAATTCTAAATAAATTTAATAAAAGAGTTTTATTAAATGAGAGAGCATTATACTTAGAGAATTTTAATGCATTTAAAGTGGAGACTTTAAAAGGGAATGTGAAGAGGCATTTTAATGTGGAGGGAGTTACCACCACATGAATGGAGGAGGTGAGGGGTCACCTCCATGAGGCGCCAGCCATGGAGGGGGTACCCCCTCCTCCTATAAAAGGCCCCCGTCTTTCTCCTTCTTCCGCACACCTCCTCGTGAAGGATCTCTCTCCTCCTATAGAATTATTCCCCCATGGTCTCGGATTAGCAAGATACATGTTCCCGGTGGCATTTCGTCTGGAAGGAGTTGTTGCTTCCGCTGCATCGCTAGAGCGAGGAGGTGGAGGTTGTCCGGTGGCTTGAACGTGTGTGCGAGGACGGATGCGCTACTGATTTTCGGCGCTCAGACTTCCACACGATCTTGAGATCGGCAAGTGTACGACTACATCAACCACGAGTTCCTACTCGTTAACAAAACACGTTGTCTTCGAGGGTAAGTTCTCGATGGATGTATGTCCACCCGTTGCTCAATATCTAGTAGATACATCTTGGCGTATAGTTCTCATCGTAGGAAATTTTTTGTTTTCTATGCCGCGGACCCAATAGTGGTAAAATAGCCTATTCTATGCGTACGTGCTTTGCATGGGTGATGGCTCAGTGTCAGCGCCAGAAAAATGCTGGAGCGATGATGATGTAGAGCTCGTTGGGAACACCAAGAGGAAGGTATGATGAGCACAACAACAAGTTTCCCTCAGTTATGAAACCAAAGTTTAATTGAACCAGTAGGAGCAAGGAAACACCCCAAAGGTGTTGCTAGCTGAGCCTTGGCAGGGCGCACTACCTGTGCTAGTAGCAACGTGGAGACCTGCACAACACAACCACAGAACTTTGTCCCCAACTTGCGATGAAGTTGTCAATCTCACCGTGTTTTGAGGAAAACAAAGGATTAAATGTATCGAATGTAAAGAATTAAAAGTTTGCAGAAAGTAAACACAAAGCAGTAAAAGATTGTAGATTGTATGTAAAAGACAAAGGACCGGGATCCATAGTTCACTAGAGGTGGCTCTCCTTAAGATAGATAACATGCTGGGTGAACAAATTACAGCGGGGCAATTGACAATCATCGAGAAAGAAATACATGCATATACTAATCATCTTGACTCCTTTGAGACTTGATTGGGCATTACAACATTATACATAGACCGCCATCCAACTACATCTATGACTAATAATCCACCTTCAGGTTATCATCTGAACCCCCTCCAGTATTAAGTTGCAAGCAACAGATTATTGCTTTAAGAACTGCGTGTAAAGTAAACAATACGATTGTTCTATGAACAAAGGATCGTTGTTTTCTCCCTAGTAGCAACAACACATCTAGTACCTTAGAGATTTCTGTCACTTCCCCAGATTACCAGAGGCATGAACCCACTATCGAGCATAAATACTAACTCTTTGAGTTGCTAGCGTCTACTTGGCCAAGATAGCTACTAACAACGGAAAGCATGCAAGATCACAAATAACAAAGACATGATAGAATCAATAATCAATCTGAAATAGCATCTCAATATCCATCGCATCGCCGCAAACACAAGATGTAGAAATTACAAATAGATGATCTTGATCATGAATGGAGCTCACAAGATCTAGACATGAAAGCACAAAGGAGGAGAACCAGCCATCTAGCTACTACATGGATCCGTAGTCCAGGGATGAACTACTCACGCATCACACCGGAGGCTTGCATGGTGATGAAGAAGGCATCCAGGGTGAATTCCCCTCTCCGGCAGGGTGCCCGAAAGAGCTTCAGATCCCTCCAGATCTAGGGATGGAGATGACGGCGGCTACAGACTCTTTCATGGATTTTTGATCGGTCACTTAGGGTTTTCGTCCCGAGGGCATCTTATAGTCGGCAGGGAAGGCCTAGGGGGTGCCAGGGGCCACCACACCACCCCTTGGCGCGGGCCAAGCCTTGCCGCGCGGCCAGGTGGTGTGGCCGGCCTCTGGCCCCTCTCCGTCTCGTATTGTGGCATCTGATGACTTCCGGAAGGCCTAGGATGAATTTTTCTATCTCTCTGACATGCGGTACTATGTTACAAGTCTTAGTGCACTTAATTTAGCTAACAACACCTTTGTGAGTTATTCTACCTATAAGGACATGGTTTCAATTTTACTTGTGTTTATAATTACTAATGTGTTTTAATTATTTCATCATTTCAGGTCATGCCATCAAGCTTTTCACTTGGTTACAATCTCCCAAAGAGTGGCACAACTTTGTTTCATGGTTATGGAATGGATGACACAGTTACTGACCAGCACACTATCTTGCGTGGCAGGTTGAACCAGATAGTGTTCTCCAATGCTTGGAACCTCTTTTGCAACATGAACCAACTTGAAGGTGGTTCACTAGTTTCTATGAGGGTGGATTTGAGGGAACACTGCATTCGCTTGTTTGTGACAAAAATTCTCTGAACCCTCCAAGGAAGACCTGCATTATTGTTATTTTGTTTAGCTAGATCTAACCTAGGAACTATGTTTGAACAACAATGTTTGTAATATATCCACCTCCCTTGCCTTTTGGTCCTGTATACAATTCGCAAGTTTCAGGATTATCAAAATATGGAGTGTTCGAATATATCCGGAGTTCCGACTACACAAATTCATGAAAAAAGTTTAAATTGGTGAAAAAAGTTTAAATTTATGATAAATTCATATTTGAGTAACAAAAGGATCTCACATCGTGATTAAACATTGGAATCAGTCGATTTCTGCACCTTATTGCTATGCAACAAGCTCATGAACACTAGGAGTTGTCATACCTTTCAGGATAAGATCCAAGGTTTGTACTACACCATATATTTTTTCTTCAATGCATGAACCTAACTTAGTCATAGGACTTAATTTAACACTAGTACACATGTATAACTGATGCGGTCGACTTTCGACGTAGAGCTCGTTGGGAACCCCAAGAGGAAGGTACGATGAGCACAACAGTAAGTTTTCCCTCAGTTATGAAACCAAGGTTTAATCGAACCAGTAGGAGCAAGGAAACACCCCAAAGGTGTTACTAGCGGAGCTTTGGCAGGGCGCACTACCGGTGCTAGTAGCAACGTGGAGACCTGCACAACACAACCACAGAACTTTGTCCCCAACTTGCGATGAGGTTGTCAATCTCACTGTGTTTTGTGGAAAACAAAGGATTAAACGTATCAAATGGAAAGAAGTAAAAGTTTGCAGAAAGTAAACACAAAGCAGAAACAGTCTATAGATTGTATGTAAAAAAAGGACCGGGATCCATAGTTCACTAGAGGTGGCTCTCCTTAGATAAATAACATGCTGGGTGAACAAATTACAGCAGGGCAATTGACAAACACCGAGAAAGCAATACATGCATATACTAATCATCTTGACTCCTCTGAGACTTGATTGGGCATTACAACATAATACATAGACCGCCATCCAACTGCATCTATGACTAATAATCCACCTTCAGGTTATCATCCAAACCCCCTGCAGTATTAAGTTGCAAGCAACAGATTATTGCTTTACGAACTGCGTGTAAAGTAAACAATACGATTGTTCTATGAACAAAGGATTGTTGTTTTCTCCCTAGTAGCAACAGCACATCTAGTACCTTAGAGATTTCTGTCACTTCCCCAGATTACCAGAGGCATGAACCCAATATCGAGCATAAATACTAACTCTTGGAGTTGCTAGCATCTATTTGGCCAAGGTAGCTACTAACAACGGAAAGCATGAAAGATCTCAAATAACAAAGACATGATAGAATCAATAATCAATCTGAAATAGCATCTCAATATCCATCGGATCCCCGCAAACACAACATGTATGGATTACAAATAGATGATCTTGATCATGAACGGAGCTCACAAGATCTAAACATGAAAGCACAAAGGAGGAGAAACCAGCCATCTAGCTACTACATGGATCCGTAGTCCAAGGATGAACTACTCACGCATCACACCAGAGGCTTGCATGGTGATGAAGGAGGCCTCCAAGGTGAATTCCCCTCTCCGGCAGGGTGCCGGGAAGAGCTTCAGATCCCTCCCGATCTAGGGATGGAGATGACGGCGGCTACAGACTCTTTTGTGGATTTTTGATCGCGTACTTAGGGTTTTCGTCCCGAGGGCAATATATAGGCGGAAGGAGAAGCTGAGGGGGTGCCGGGAGCCACCACACCACCCCCTGGCACGGGCCAGGCCTGGCCGCGCGGCTAGGTGGTGTGGCCAGCCCCTGGCCCTTCTCCGTCTCGTATTCTGGCACTTGATCCCTTCACTAAAAATAGGAACTTTGGCTTTTGTCCCGTCCAATTCCGAGAATATTCATTTTCTGACTTTCCTGGAACCAAAAACAGCAGAAAACAGGTAGCTGGTACTGTGGCTCTTGTTAATAGGTTAGTCCAAGAAATCATATGATAATTACTCCAAAGTGTGGACAAAACACAGGAAAGTGGATAAAACCAAGCATGGAACATCAAAAATTATAGATACATTTGCAATGTATCAACGGGTAGTACACATATGTTTATATGTGGGCGATGATGATTATGTTATTGCATCTTTCATGTATTTTGGATATTGGTGGCATAGTGGGATGAAGCGACCCGGACCAACCTTACATGTCATCGTACATGAGACCGGTTCCACGACTGACATGCAACTTATTTTGCATAAGTGGCTGGCGGGTGTCTATCTCTCTTACTATAATCAACATCTGATTTACAATGAGTTGCTAATAACTTGGTTATCATTGTTGTGGTTCATGTTCATAGGTAAGACCGGTTCTATCTCTGAAATCCCTAAGCCACGTAAAACTTGTAATTGATAAATTAGAGGCGTCTAGTTTAGATGTTGCTGGGCTAGTGTCTTGATATGGTATTGTTCTAAGTAGATGTATGATAGATACTCTAACAACACAATCAACGTGTAAGTTCCATAGACCTTGGCCTTACACACAAAGGAATGATAGAGATCATACCACGATGCAAATGATAGAGATCAAATGCATGGACCATATCATCTCACTTTACACATTAGATGTTAGCATATTATACTGCTAGTTTGGCGCTTTTTGTAGCAATGTAAGATGATCCCTCATTTAGATATCAAGATAAAATATGTTCTTCCTTAAGTATGCACCGTTCTTTGGATTGTGTTTCGAGACATCACATGATGATCGGGTGTACTCGACTCTACTCTTTCATATAAACGGGTGTAAGACAGTTTTACACACGCGAATACTAAGGTTCTTACTTGGCGAGCCTAGCATGTACAGACAAGGCCTCGGAACATGGACCGAAAGGTTAAGCACGAGTCATATAGTTGATATGATGCCTATATAGATGCTCGCCTTTGAAGCTACATCAACTCACGTGATGATCGGACTTGGTGTAGTGGATTTGGTTCATGTAATCACCAAAAAGACACGAGGGGTGTCGTTTTTGAGTGGGAGTTCATTAGTAATTTGGATTAGTTGAACTCACTCTATCATAAACTTAGTCTAAATAAACTTTACAAATTCTGTTGTAGATGGCACCACCTGCTTTTAATTTCAATGTGTTCATGGAGAAAGAGAAACTTGCTGGGAATGGTAGCAACTTCACCAACTGGGCTATGAATTTGAGGATTCTCCTCACTGCTGCACAAAAGCAATATGTGCTAGAGGCGCCGCTAGGCCCCCCACCAGCTCCTGATGCCCCTGACAAGGAAAATAATGTCTATATAACTCGTCAGGAGGACCAAAACTTAGTTCATTGCAGCATACTTTATGGGCTAGAGCCAGAACTTCGAAAGCGTTTCGAAAATCGCAATGCCTTTGATACCATGGGAGAATTGAAAATGATTTTCGATACCCATGCTGCCATAGAGAGTTATAATGCTTCTGAAAAGTTCTTTAGCTGCATGATGGAGGAGAACAGCTCCGTTAGTGAGCACGTACTCAAAATGTCTGGGTACGCCGATAATCTTGTGTCCTTGGGAATAACGATTCCCATTGACTTAGGCATACATCGTGTTCTCCAATCTCTGCCACCTAGCTACAAGAGCTTCGTGATGAACTATAATATGCAGGGCATGAAGAAGTCTCTTCCCGAGCTTCTGTCAGTGCTTAAGACTGCAGAAGTGGAGATTAGGAAAGAACATCAAGTGTTGATGATCAATAAGAACACCGGTTTCAAGAAGGACAAGAAAGGCAAGAACAAGGGAAAGAAGGGTGGCAAATCTGTTGCCGCACCTGAAAAGAAACCCCGAGCTGGCCCTAAGTCTGACACCAAGTGTTACTATTGCAAGGGGACTGGCCATTGGAAGCGCAATTGCCCCAAGTATTTGGCGGACAAGAAGGCCGACAAGGCATACAAAGATATATGTGATATACATGTTATTGATGTGTACTTCACTAGTACTCGCAACAGCACCTGGGTATTTGATACGGGATCGGTTGCTAATATATGTAACTCGGTTCAGGGGCTGCGGAACAAGCGACAACTAGCAAGGAATGAGGTCATGATGCGGGTCAGCAATGGATCAAGAGTTGATGTGATCAGCGTCGGGACGGTACCTCTCCATATGCCATCAGGATTAGTTATAAATCTGAATAATTGTTATTTGGTGCCTGCACTAAGCATGAACATTGTATCCGGATCATGTTTGATGCAAAGTGGTTATTCCTTTAAATCTGGAAAACAATGATTGTTCGATTTATAACAATGATATCTTTTATGGTCATGCACCTCCGTTGAATGGTTTATTTCTATTGGATCTCGATAGTAGTATTATGCATATTCATAATGTTGATGCTAAAAGGATTAAACTTGATAATGATATATCTGCATATATGTGGCACTACCGTCTAGGTCATATTGGCGTAAAACGCATGAAGAAACTCCATTCTGATGGACTTTTGGAATCACTTGATTTTGAATCATTTGATACATGTGAGCCATGCCTTATGGGCAAAATGACTAGAACGCCATTTTCCGGTTCAATGGAACGGGCGACAGATTTATTGGAAATCATACATACTTATGTGTGTGGACCAATGAGTGGCGGCGCGAGGTGGATATCGTTATTTTGTTACTTTCACGGATGATTTGAGTAGATACGAGTATATCTATTTGATGAAACACAAGTCTGAAACCTTTGAAAAGTTCAAAGAATTTCAGAATGAAGTGGAAAATAATCGTAACAGAAAGATCAAATTTTTGCGGTCCGACCATGGAGGTGAGTATCTAAGTTACGAGTTTAGCACACACATGAAAGAGTGTGGAATAGTTTCACAACTCACACCTGCCGGAACACCACAACGTAATGGTGTGTCAGAACGTCGTAATCGTACTTTATTGGATATGCTTCGATCTATGATGTCTCTAACTGACTTGCCACTGTCATTTTGGGGTTATGCACTGGAAACCGCTGCATTCACTTTAAATCGGGCACCATCTAAATCCTTTGAAACGACACCGTATGAATTACGGTTTGGAAACAAACCTAAGCTATCATTTCTTAAAGTTTGGGGATGCGATGTTTATGTGAAGAAACTTCAGCCGGATAAACTCGAAGCCAAAGCGGAAAAATGCGTCTTCATAGGATACCCTAAGGAAACGATTGGGTATACCTTCTATCACAGATCCGAGGGCAAAGTTTTTGTTGCCAAGAATGGATCCTTTCTTGAGAAGGAGTTTCTCGGGAAAGGTGTGAGTAGTCGGAAGGTAGAACTCGAAGAGGTTATTGAACCTTCTCTTCATGAAATGGCGAGTAACACATCACCGGAAATTATTTCTAAGTTGACTTCACCTAATGAAGAGAGAGCTAATGATATTGATCATGAAACTCCGGAAGAGGACACTACCGAACCTCGCAGGTCAAGTAGGACACATGCAGCTCCTGAACTGTACGGCAATCCTGTTGTGAATTTCATGGTTGATGAAATGGATGACCCTACAACGTATGAAGAAGCGATGATGAGCCCGGATTCCAACAAATGGCTAGAAGCCATGAAATCCGAGATGGAATCCATGTACGAAAACCAGGTTTGGACCTTGGTGGACTTACCTCACGATCAAAAGGCCGTTGAGAATAAATGGATTTTCAAAAGAAAAACTGATGCTGATGGTAATGTGACCATCTATAAGGCTCTACTTGTCGCAAAGGGGTTTCGACAAATTCAACGAGTTGACTACGACGAGACTTTCTCTCCTGTAGCGATGCTTAAGTCGGTTAGGATTATGTTAGCAATTGCTGCATATTTCGATTATGAAATATGGCAGATGGATGTCAAAATTGCGTTCCTTATGGTAATATTGAAGAAGAGTTGTATATGATACAACCTAAGGGTTTTTTCAATCTTAAGGATGCTGATAAGGTATGCAAACTTCAGCGATCCATCTATGGACTGAATCAAGCATCCCGGAGTAGGAATCTCCGCTTTGATGAGGTGATCAAAGAGTTTGGATTTGTCCAAACTTATGGAGAGACTTGTATTTACAAGAAAGTAAGTGGGAGCAATGTGGTATTTCTAATATTATATGTAGATGACATACTATTGATTGCAAATGATATAGATCTTTTAAACAGTATTAGAAGTTATCTAAACAACAAATTTTCGATGAAAGACCTTGGTGAAGCGTCATATATATTAGGCATTAAAATCTATAGAGATAGATCAAGGCGCCTAATTGGGCTATCACAAAGTACATACCTTGATAAGATATTATAGAAGTTTAATATGGACGGAAGTAAGAAGGGGTTCTTACCTATGTTGCAAGGCAAGACATTGAGCAAGCCTCAAAGTCCGGCTACGGCGGAAGAAAGAGAGATAATGGATAAGATCCCCTATTCCTCGACCATAGGCTCTATAATGTATGCCATGCTATGTACAAGAGCGGATGTGGCACAAGCTATTAGTTTGACTAGTAGGTACCAATCTGATCCAGGTTCAGAACACTGTATAGCAGTCAAGAATATCCTTAAGTACTTGAGAAGAACTAGGGATATGTTTCTTGTATACGGAGGTGAAGAAGAGCTAGTCGCTAAGTGTTATGTCGATGCTAGCTTTGACACCGATCTAGATGACTCTAAGTCTCAATCCGGATATGTATTTCTCTTGAACGGAGCAACAATTAGTTGGAGGAGTTCCAAACAACCTGTGGTGGCTGGATCAATGACGGAGGCGGAATATGTTGCTACTTCAGAAGCGGTGCAGGAAGCGGTTTGGATGAAAGAGTTCATAACGGAACTAGGTGTGGTTCCTAGTGCATTAGACCCAATGGTGATCTATTGTGGCAACAATGGAGCCATAGCCAACGCCAAGGAACCGAGGTCTCACAAGAATCCCAAGCATATTAATCGCCGGTTTCACTCCATCTATGAGCATGTCGAGGATGGAGATATAAAGATTTGAAAAGTACACACGGACCTAAATGTAGCAGATCCGTTGACTAAAGTTCTCCCTAAGGCAAAACATGATCAACACCAGAACACCATGGGTGTTAGATTTATCACTATGTGAACTAGATTATTGTCTCTAGTGCAAGTGGGAGACTGAAGGAAATATGCCCTGAGAGTCAATAATAAAGTTGTTATTATGTATTCCTTGTATATGATAGATGTTTATTTTGCATGCTATAATTGTATTGATCAGAAACGTCAATACATGTGTGTTTAATAAACAAAAAGTGTTCCTAGTTATGCCTCTCTTATAGACTAGCTTGTTGATTAACAAGATTATCAAGGTTTCCTGATCATGGACATTGGATGTTGTTAATAACAAGGTCACAGCATTTGTGAAATGATGTGATGAACATTCATTCGATGTATAGCATTACGATGAAGTCATTATATTTATATTGCTATAACATCATACGAAGTAATCTTTATCCTTAGACCATGAGACCATGTTAATTGCTAACACCAGAAGAGTATCTTGATAACAGCAAACGTCACACCGTAACAGGGTGACTATAAAGATGGGCTTAGTGCTACGAAGGTGTTATGTTGAGGCTCATGGATCAGGAGTGGAATTTTTCAATCCCGATGACGGATAGATATACTCTGGGCCCTGATACATTGCAAATGTATCTATAATTTTTGATGCTCCATGCTTGGTTTTATCCACTTTCTTGTGTTTTGTCCACATTTTGGAGTACTTTTCATATGATTTCTTAGATTAACCTATTAACAAGAGCCACAGTGCCAGCAGCCTATTTTCTGTTGTTTTTGGTTCCAAGAAAGTCAGAAAATGAATATTCTCGGAATTGGACGGGACAAAGGCCAAAAATCCTATTTCACCCGAAGACTCCAGGAGCCAGGATACGAGACGGAGAAGAGACAGGGGATGGCCACACCACTTGGTGGTGCGGGCCAGGCCAGGCCGCACCAGGGGGTGGTGTGGACCCCCTAGGCACCCCCTCGGTCAGCCTCTTCGCCTATAAGAAGCCTTCTGACCTAACACCTCCGGGGGGTTCGATGTTTTCCAAAAGGAGTTCTGCTCCACCGCCACCACCAGATTTTACGAAACAGCATGAGAAACTCTGTTCTGGCACCCTGCCGGGACGGGGAATTGGAGGAGATCATCGCCATCATCATCACCATCGCTTCTCCATCGACCATCCATGTTTCCCCCATCTATGAGTGAGTAATCCCCCGCTGTAGGCTATGGGTATGGTAGGGATTGGATGAGATCGTTGATGTAATGGCATCAGATTGTTAGGGCATGGTGCCTAGCATCTTTTATTAGTGCTTTATGACTTTGTTGCGACTTGTTGTGCTTAATGCTTGTCACTAGGGCCCGAGTGCCATGATTTCAGATCTAAACATGCTATTGATTCATTATGATAGTATTGTTTTTGGTCTTCTCTGCAAGTTGTATAAACACGTTGTTGTCCAGAACCAATGGCCCCGAAGTGACAGAAATCGGGATAACCGGAGGGAATAGCTTTGATGTGAGGATCACATGTGTTCATGGAGTGTTAATGCTTTGCTCTGGTGCTCTATTAAAAGGAGCACCTTAATTGCCAGTAGTTCCCTTGAGACCCCGCTGCAAACGGGTTGGCAGGAAAAAAGATGTTGTGCAAGTTCTCATTGTGAGCACGTATGACTATATATGGAACACATGCCTAGGATTATCTAGTACTGGGACGCTTTATCTTATTTATCTGCAATTCCCTATGTTCTGATTGCTATGTGATTTGTCTTGTCCATGCAACGACCGTCCATCCATCCCTATGCCTACCGCGCTCGAATCATATTGTTACTGCTGCTACTTTGCTATTCCTACTACAAAACTGTTGCTACTGATAAACTGCTGTGAGCAAGATTGTTTCTAGGTGCAGCTGAATTGACAACTTAGTTGTTAAGGCTTATAAATATTTTTTTGCTCCCCTTGTGTCGAATCAATAAATTGGGTTTCACGTCCCTTGAAAATACTGCGATACACCCCCTATACTTGTGGGTCATCAAGACTATTTTCTAGCGCCATTGCTGGGGAGCATAGCTTTATTTATCAAGTCCACTTGGAATCACTATTGTTCAAGATAAGTTTATTTTCACCTTGTTTTCTTGTTTCTTTATCAAAAATACAAAAAAGTAGTTCCTACTCTAGTTGTTATTTTTGTTAGTCTGTTATTGTCTTGCTTTATCATGCTTGTTGTCAATGGTTGGTTTCTTTGAAACTGAATCTTATTGGCAAGGTGGGTTCACGGAAGATCAAAAATATTATTATAAGGAACACCGCTTGTCACAAAAAGGAAAACACTTATGGAAACAAATTGATAAATTGTATACCATTGCTAGAAACATGTGCTCTACTTATAATGTTACTTATTGCTGTGATAAATCTTGTTGCAGAAAGAGGTATAAACACCTGCCTTTTCAATGTGAGTAAAATGATAATGATACCATATCTTCTTACGCTAAAGGAATTTATGACTTTTATGATGCGGAACAAATTGAAGAATTTATTGCTTGGAAGGGTTCTTTTGAACTTGCTAGTTTGCTTGAAAATATTGATGATTCACCTTACAAATATGAGGTTTATGGTATACTTAAATTTTTCTTTGATAATTACAAGGATGAAAATGGATATATTCTTGAATATATTAATAGATGCTTTCCACAAATGGAAGAGACTAATGCCTTGCAGGACCTTATGGAAGAAGAAATTGATGAACCTGAAATATCTTTAGATGAAAAAGAGGAGGAGAGTGATGAACAAAAGGAGGAAGAATGGATTAGCTACCCATGCCTACGTTCAAATTAGAGTAACTCTTTATCCCTTACATTATTTGATTGTCCCCCTTTCTTACTAAAGAAGGATGAATGTTATGTTCCTGAGGATTCTTTTGAAGATATTTATAATAAAGCTCTAGTGCTTGTAGATCATGAAAAGCATGCTTTATGTGATAGTTATATTGTTGAGTTTATTCATGAGGCTACTGAAAATTATTATGAGAGAGGAAAATATGGTTGTAGAAGTTTTTATGGTATTGAAACACCTCTCTATGTGCTGAAAGTTTTGAAGTTAGTCTTGTTTTATCTTCCTATGCCTGTCACTTTGTTCTTTGTGAATTTATTTGCATACACGATTCCTATGCATAGGAAGTGGGTTAGACTTAAATGTGTTTTGGATTTTCTTCTTGATTCTCTCTTTTACTTCAATTCATATTTCTTATGTGAGCATCCTCTCAAACTTTTATGCCTGAAGATGATAATATGTCTATTATTCTTGGGAGACCTTTTCTTAAATATTGATAGGACTTATGGTTTTGAATTGTAATCAAGGGAAGGTGACCTTCAATGTTAATGACAAGGAACATACTATCTATTTCCCCAAGAAGATTGATAGGACTTATGGTTTTGAATTCAATTGAACATGTTGAGGGCATTGAAGTTGGAGAAATATATTGTCCCATACCAAGAGAAAAAATTGAAACTATTATGATTGGGACCATTGCTATCAAGGTTGAGGTAACATAATCATTAGTGGAATACAAAGTTTTGTCTCATATGAAATTGTTTTGGTAACAAGACCTGATCAACCTTGTTAACAAAAGGATTTCATTGAAAAAACAATGTTTTCACCATGATTATATCCGCTTACTTCTATTCTATCCATTTTAGTTTTTGTTTATGCCTTACTTAAAGGCGTTAAAGAAAAGTACTTATTGGGAGATAACCCAAAAGTTTTAGATTAGTCTTGGAAGTTAATCGCTCCTTATCCTTTTTATTTGCTTTTTGTGCCAAGAGTAACCTCTAATGAGAGAGAAGTAGTGATTGGGAAAGTTGCTGTCCCGAAACAGATTTCTGTGCTTCACCGTAAAACTTCGTGTAAAATCTGTGAACGACTTTTTGAGGCGTGAATTATTGTGCTTCTGCCCCAGGTTGTTATCTAACTTTCATTAGTTCAACACTTTTTGATTTGAGCAACAGACGGTCTTCGAAAAAATTCGTCTTTACCCGCTGGTCTGTTTTGATAGATTTTTGCCATTTTCTACATTTGCTCCTTGTTAGTTCCTTTTTGAGTTCTTTTGGGGAATTGAGATTTTTGAGGGAAGTTCTACAGTAGCTAGTGTTCTAATGGAATTTATTTGGTGTTAGAACTGAACCTTAAGACCTATTATCTTGAGTGCACTAATGTTGCTAATAAAGATTGTGTGAAGTTTTGTATGAAAGAAAAATTTCAGGTGTATGGAAGGAATGAGTAATGAGATGAAGGATGGACTAAAGCTCAAGCTTGGGGATGCCACGCGTGTCACCCCAAGAAATATCCAAGAAGTACAAGCGTCAAAGCTTGGGGATGCCCAAGGCATCCCCTTCTTCATCAATAAAAATCTCAGGTTTCTTCCAACCACTTCATTTTTATTGTTTCATGCACATTTGTGTTGTTCTTGGAGCGTCTTCTTTCTTGTTTTTTGTTTTGGTTTTCGTTTGCTTGGTTTGCTTAGTTTTCTGAATAAATTGGTTGGACCTCCTCTTTCATACATTGGTGTTCAAATAGTTTGGTTTGGTTTGGAAAAGAGTAGGAAATATCATGCTTAAGTGGTAAAGAGAGCTTGTTTTTGACTGTGGCCTATGCTTTGTCATGCCATGCTTGATATTGCTTTTGCTTTATGCTTAGTATTCTTTGCTGTAGCATGACTTGTTATAAACAATTGAGATTGCTTAATGTGCCTTGGATGAATCATGCGTTGTTTTAGCATATTAAAGCATAGTATAGTGGTATTCTCCTTTGATGCTTTATTTGGGTTGACTTGGAACATGCTCACACCATGTTATGACTATCCCAAGTCACCATAAGCCTTTAGGATCCTTTAGTTTTCAACTTTTAGTATCACTTTATGCTTTGATCAATGATGTTTTGTCGCTCTGCATGATTATGGCCATTATTGCTCTCTTAGTTTGTCGCTCCCAGTCTTTTGCTAGCCTCCACAACCAAGTATGAGTTCCACTCATTCATCCAGCTCCTTAAACCAAGTTATTCCAAAGAGTCCACCATACCTACGTGCTAGCTTATGCCATTCCAAGTATATTCATGCTTTTGTTTACCTTCCAAATTAAACTTGTTATGAGAAAACTAGTGATTAAAGCTCTCACGAACTTGATGGCACACTTTAGTTTTCTTGCCCTTAATAAACTTGAACCATTGTGTCATCTATGTTGTATATGCTTGCACTTATTTGTTGGGAATTAGAAGAACCATGCTTTCATGGGGAACGCTTTCAACATTGCACTTGGTACTTGTACCTAATTGATATCATACTCTTTTGTAAATGGATGTCGTCGGTGTGAAATAAAATGGGAGCTTGTAAGTCCATGGAGTTATGTATATGTTTTAGAGAAACGCCTGGGCCACTGGTCTAATCCATGCTTACATGATGGAAACCTGCATCGTAACCATAATGAGCTGTCTATGAAGCATTCTTCTTATAAAAAAGAGTCCTATATTGAGAAAAAAGAGAAAAAGAAAAAGAGATTATGAAAAGAGGAAAGAGATAAAAAAGCACCATATTCCCATGGTAAATAAGAAGATTGCTGAGATGCTCGTTGTTTGCTTGCCTTGTCATTTTGATATGGGGATTCTTCTGTATCATCGGGCAAGGGGTACCCTGTTGGCGGTTATCTATGATACACATGTACTTACAATGACAAGAACTTACCGGTGACTAAACTTGAGTAGCATGAGGAGCGGCCCTCGTATACAAGGGACATGAGATTTTTATCTTATACTTCGTCAAGCATGTACACCATAGTTTGTTCACTTTAACCTTAATCACTTCAAGATGCTTATGATAGGGGCAGTGAGAGCTGAAAGCTATAAGTACCATAATTTTTGGAAGCTCTTTATGAAACTTGAATCTCTGCTTCCTTCTATGAAGGCCTTTCTTCCACTTATATATTGAGTCTCCACCTTCTACCTTTATGCACCTACTTTGAGAGCATAGTGGCCATTCTTAGTTCTATGTGCATTGTCCCAAGACTTGTTGATTGATGCATACCTTGATATTGCTTGTTTTAAACTATTTGTATCTAGTCACTCTTGTGAACTTCGAAGGTGTCCTATGCATTTATATTTGCTACTCTATGAGGGACAAGCTGAATACCACTATGCTATGTTTTTTATGTGAAACAAACAAACGTCTTGCAAAGCATTGTTATTTATGAATCTTTTGTTTGTACCTTTTCATGTTGCAACATAGTTGCTATGTCTTATTGCTAGAACTTTGTCTTTCATGTTATGATTGAAGTACTATGATCCCAGCTATGAATGTTTTACAAATACTTTGATCAAGTCTTTGATGGTGCATGTCACCTTAAAAATTATTCTTTCTTTTTATCACTTACCTACTCGAGGACGAGCAGGAGATAATCTTGGGGATGTTGATACATTAAAAATGTATCTATAATTTTTGATGCTCCATGCTTTGTTTTATCCACTTTCTTTTGTTTTGTCCACACTTTGGAGTACTTTTCATATGATTTCTTAGACTAACCTATTAACAAGAGCCATAGTGCCAGCTGCTTGTTTTCTCCTATTTTTGGTTCCAGGAAAGTCAGAAAATGAATATTCTCGGAATTGGACAGGACAAAGGCCAAAAATCCTATTTCACTCGAAGACTCCAGGAGCCAGAATACGAGACGGAGAAGAGCCAGGGGGTGGCCACACCACCTGGTGGCACGGGCCGGGCCAGGCCGCGCCAAGGGGTGGTGTGGGCCCCCCAGGCACCCCTCGGTCTCCCTCTTCGCCTATAAGAAGCCTCCTGACCTAAAAACTCTGGGGGGTTCGATGTTTTCCAGAAGGAGTTCCGCTCCGCCGCCACCACCATATTTCACGAAACAGCACCAGAAACTCCGTTCTGGCACCCTGCCGGAACGGGTAATTGGAGGAGGTCATCGCCATCATCATCACCATCACTTCTCCATCGACCATCCATGTTTCCCCCATCTATGAGTGAGTAATCCCCCGCTGTAGGCTATGGGGATGGTAGGGATTGGATGAGATCGTTTATGTAATCGCATTAGATTGTTAGGGCATGGTGCCTAGTATCTTTTATTAGTGCTTTATGACTTTGTTGCGACTTGTTGTGCTTAATGTTTGTCACTAGGGCCCGAGTGGCATGATTTCAGATCTGAACATGCTATTGATTCATTATGATAGTATTGTTTTTGGTCTTATCTGCAAGTTGTATACACACATTGTTGTCCGGAACCAATGGCCCCGAAGTGACAGAAATCAGGATAACCACAGGGAATGGCTTTGATGTGAGGATCACATGTGTTCACGGAATGTTAATGCTTTGCTCCGATGCTCTATTAAAAGGAGCATCTTAATTGCCAGTAGTTCCCTTGAGGCCCCGCTGCAAACGGGCTGGCAGGACAAAAGATGTTGTGCAAGTTCTCATTGCGAGCACGTATGACTATATATGGAACACATGCCTAGGATTATCAAGTACTGGGATGCTTTATCTTAGTTATCTGCAATTGCCCTAAGTTCTGATTGATATGTGATTTGTCTTGTCCATGCAATGCCCGTCCATCCATCCCTATGCCTACCGCAGTCGAATCCTATTGTTACTGCTATTGTTACTGCTGTCTTTACTTTACTACTGCTGCTACTTTGCTATTCCTACTACAAAACTGTTGCTACTGATAAACTGCTGTGAGCAAGATTGTTTCTAGGTGCAACTGAGTTGACAACTTAGTTGTTAAGGCTTATAAATATTCTTTGGCTCCCCTTGTGTCGAATCAATAAATTGGGTTTCACTTCCCTCGAAAATACTGCGATACACCCCCTATACTTGTGGGTCATCAGGCCCTCTCAGTGATATTACATTAAGATAGCTTGCAAGCAAGTGATGTGATCACTATAATGTTATATCACGGGAACGAGAAAAGAGTGCATGTCGGTAACGAGATCAAACTAGGTATTTGGATACCGATGATCGAATCTCAGACATGTATTATATCATCAGACAAAGGGATTAAGTTACTAGCGTTAAAGGTTCTCACGATCACAAAAGTCGTCGTTGAGTATGCAGGAGTGAGTATGGATCTCCAAGTCCCGCTTCTGATTATTGATCTCAGAGGAGTCTCAATCATGTCTGCATTATTCGCGAATCATAGGGTGACACACTTAAGGGTTACCGGACACCATTTTGGAGCACATATGTTTCAGACGAAACAATTGTTTATGGAAACCGGAATTGTTTCGGGTGAAATTGCAGAAAGTGGTTCTGCATGTGATATTGAAATGTTGCAACAGGTTTTATGTGAATGTTTGTTAATTAAAGTATTTAACAAAATTCTGAAGAAATTTAATAAAAGAGTTTTATTAAATGAGAGAGCATTAAACTTAGAGAATTTTAATGCATTTAAAGTGGAGACTTTAAAAGGGAATGTGAAGAGGCATTTTAATGTGGAGGGAGTTACCACCACATGAATGGAGGAGGTGAGGGGTCACCTCCATGAGGCGCCGGCCATGGAAGGGGTACCCCCCTCTTCCTCCTTGTTCCTCACACCTCCTCGTGAAGGATCTCTCTCCCCCTCTAGAATTATTCCCCCATGGTCTCGGATTAGCGAGATACTTGTTCCCGGTGGCATTTTGTCTAGAAGGAGTTGATTCTTCCGCTGCATCGCTGGAGCGAGGAGGTGGAGATTGTCTGGTGGCTTGAACGTGTGTGTGAGGCCGGATGCACTGCTGATTTGCGGCGCTCGGACTTCCACACGATCTTGAGGTCGGCAAGTGTATGACTTACTCTTGAGGTCTTCGAGGGTATGTTCTTGATGGATGTATGTCCACCCGTTGCTCTGTATCTAGTAGATAGATCTTGGCGTATAGTTCTCATCATAGGAAATTTTTTGTTTTCTATGCTGCAGACCCAACACGTAGTGGAGCGCGAAAAGGAAGGAAAGTCGGTGCAAAGGTCGGTGTATTATCTGAGCGAAGTATTGTCAGTGTCAAAACAGAACTATCCTCATTATCAGAAGATGGCATACGTCGTATATATGTCGGCCAAGAAGCTCAAGCACTGTTTTGAGGAACACCCCATCAAGGTGATATGTGAGGTGCCTATTTCAGAGATCATGAGTAACAAGGACGCAAGCGGCAGGATAGCAAAGTGGGCTATCGAATTACCTCCATACGCGCCACAGTTCGATAGAACAAATGCGATCAAGTCACAAGCTGTGGCGGATTTCTTTGTGGACTGGGCTGAAATGCAATACGAGCCACCCCTGCCGGACTCCAATTATTGGCAAATGCACTTCGACGGATCAAAACTGAAAGATGGATTAGGCGCTGGAGTAGTGCTTACCTCGCCCAAGAAGGATCAACTGAAGTACGTCCTTCAAATCCATTTTAGTGCCTCGAATAATGTGGCAGAATACGAAGCACTGGTACACGGTTTCAAAGTGGCAACGGAAGTAGGGATACGTCGGATACAATGCTTTGGAGACTCAGATTTGGTGGTGCAGCAAGTGTTTGGAAACTGGGATGCCTTGGATGCTAACATGGCCCTGTATAGGTTCCATGTTCAAAAAATAAGCGAGTTCTTCGAGGGATGTGAGTTCCATCACATACCTCGGATTGAAAATGAGGCAGCGGATACACTGTCCAAGATAGGCTCATCCCGGCAACCAATCCCACCAAATGTTGCCTTGGAGCACTTGAGAAAACCACACCATCGCCCGAATCAGATTCTATTTACATCCCGGCACTCCCCGGATCAAGAGCTGCACCGATGGAGATAGAATGGGGAAGCACCTCAGCAAACCCGAGGACTGCTTCAGCAAACCCGGGGACTGTGCAGCTTAATCCGGCAAGAGTTATATTTGTGGATGCAATGGAAGTGGATGAGGAACCATTTCCCGTCCGACCTATACCATCTTGGGCCAAGCCAATTTTTGATTTCCTGAAAGAGGGAATCCTACTAGATGATGAAATAAGTTCAAGGAAAATTCAGAGAAGGGCAAAGGCCTATACCATAATCAACGCCCAATTATACAAAAGGAGTGTGACAGCGGTACTACAACGGTGTGTTGATCCGGAGGAAGGACTTGACATACTCCGGGATATTCACCAAGGGGAATGTGGCCACCATGCTTCCTCAAGGGCCTTAGTGGCAAATGCTTTCCGGGATGGGTTTTATTGGACCAGTGCTTTGGAGCAAGCAGAGGACTTGGTGAGAAAATGCAATGGTTGTCAAAAATACGCCATGAAAACTCACCTACCAATGTCAGAGCTGAAAACTATCCCCATTACATGGCCATTTGCTGTATGGTGCCTAGACATGGTAGGACCATTTAAGCCAGCAAAAGGAGGGATGACCCACATGCTGGTCATGGTTGACAAGTTCACCAAATGGATTGAAGTAAAACCAATTCAGAAATGTGATGGGGCAACAACAGTAAGATTCCTCAAGAATATAATCTTAAGGTACGGCTACCCCCATAACATCATAACTGATAACGGGACAAATTTTGCCGAAGGAGCATTTGCAAGGTTCTGCCAGGAAAAGAAGATCCGGTTAGACGTCGCCTCAGTCTCCCACCCCGCGTCGAATGGGCAAGTGGAAAGATCCAACGGACTGGTATTTTCCGGGATAAAACCCCGGCTCATAGAGCCGCTACAAATATCAAGGGGTGCTGGATAGAAGAACTACCAGCTATGCTATGGAGTTTAAGAACAACTCCGAATCGATCAACGGGCTATATGTCGTTCTTTCTGGTATATGGGGCAGAAGCTGTATTACCAGCCGACATAGAGCATGGTTCGCCTAGGGTCACCCAATACACAGAAGCCGAAGTGCGAGAAGCGCGGCAAAATGATGTTGATCTACTAGAAGAAGCGAGAGAATGGGCATTGTCCAGATCCGCCATATATCAGCAAACTCTCCGACGCTATCATAGCCAGAAAGTAAACCCCCGAGTTTTTCGGGAAGGTGATTTGGTGCTAAGGTTAATACAGCGCACCGCTGGCATGCATAAGTTATCCCCCCATGGGAAGGGCCCTTCATTGTAAGCAAAGCTTTGCGCAATGATTCCTACTATCTTATTGATGCACAGCCCCAGCAAAAGAACAAGGTGGACAAGTCCATAGAGGAATCCAAAAGACCATGGAACGTAGCACTACTGCGTCCTTTCTACACCTAAAAGGTGAATGTATCCGAACTACTCATATGTCAGTATGTATGTCGGCAGTGAGCTTATCAATAAAAACTTTGCCACCCCGAGCAGAGACTCGGGGACTTCTATAACACTTGTCTTGTTTTCATATTTTTTGTGTCGGCTGGGTTAAGTCGCTTATGTCTTAGGTGGTTTAGTAATGTGTTAGCACCAAAAACCTAACTCTTCGACTTTGCTATTGTCCAACAAGAATTGGCTTAATGGCAAGCAAGAGAACAAGTTTGGAATGGCAAAGCACATGAAAAACAAATAAGGAAAAAGAGCTTAAGCGGGCCGACATTGGTTCTTTGGCTAACCCTTAGTTTGTTTTCTTCACTAAAATGCCGAATCATTTTGAGCTAATCTCAAGGTTTCAAGTATTGTTAAGTCAATTTTTTGAACCTCGGACTCGCAAGTCGAAAAACCGAATCAAGGTAGACGCAGGCCGAGTCAAAAATTGGGGGAACAAGAAAATGAAACTCAGGGACATCGCCCACGATAATCCGGCAATATAAACTTAGTTCGGAACATGAAAATGTAGAACAAACAAACCAAAGTGTTTAATAACATCTGCGCCCGGCATTCCGGGGATCTGATAAATATGATTGAGTGTTTTTCAAGGGGCAGGAGCAGCAGAAGAATCATCTATGGAGGAGGTAGGTACTCCGGAGTGTGTAGGAGGAGCGCTAGCCTCGGCTTCGTCCTCCGGGTCAAGTTAGTTGTCCTCCGGGTCTTCAGTCTCGTTGCCTAGCTCAGAAACCTCGCTCTCATTCCGTTCCTCTTTAGCTCTAGAGACAATCTCGTCATCAGCAACATCAAGGAAGCTCGGCCCCTAATTCTAGGCATGTAAGAAGGAGTACTGGATGAGATTGTTCGCACATGCCTGGCGGCACGCGATCCACTCCGGATCCTTGCACCACTTAGACCCGGTGCACACATGCTTGAGAAATTCCAAGTCAATCCCTTCATACCATGAAAGCGTAAACTTCAGAGCAATGTCAGCTCCAGCCCGTGCCGCAGATTCACGCCACAAATGCAGCTGCGTGTCACATTCCATGAGTTTGGCTATAAAGTCTGAGGTTTTCTTGGGAATGGTCTCACTTGGCCAGAGACAACCGAACATCCGTGTTTCCGCTGGTACAATGTCCGTGCCGAAATTCTTTACTATCTCAAGACGAGCGGTGAGACTCGCCAGGAGATCCTCTATGGTATAGGGAATTGGCTCGGCATCAGGGCCAACAGGAACTCCACGCTACTCACGGGATTAGCGTACGGCAAAGGCGGCGACGTATCGCTCTCTGGAAATTTTCCTAAGGATAAGAGGAGCAACAATGAGCGGATGGACCAAGTCCGAATAATAACAGATCAAGCTAGGGCAGAAAACTTACGCTCAATCTGGAAGATGAGTCGCTGAAGCTCAGAATCAGTGCTGGCATTGTGGACCCGGAGTTTTTCGTACTCAGTGGTCGCCGACGTAAGTTTGACGTTGGCTTGCTCCAATAGGGCCTTGTCCTTAGAGATTTGCGTGACTAAACGCTCCTTCTCTTCGGCAAACTCCTGGTCAGTTTTCTCCAGCGCGGACTAATGAGAGCTCTTGAGCCTCTGGATTTCGGCATTCAGCCGAGTAATCTCCGAGTCCTGCTACTGGAGCCGAGCTATCTCAGCGTCCTTCTTCTTCAGTTCAGCTTCATACTTCCCTGATTGTTCTAGGCAGTGGGTCATCAGTTCAGGCATAGGGACATTGTCCTCAAGAGCAACTGCAACATGATCCGGATAAAGCACGGAGGGTACAATGATCATGTAAAGGGGATGAATTTACCTTTGATCTCCTCAAGATTTTTCCTCATAATTATATTCGCAGCCTCAACCTCGGCTGCGTAATCCGGACAAAACATTCACATAAGTACTAAGAAGTTCAAATGAACAGGGAAGGAAAAGGAATGGAAACTAACCCCTCTTCTGGTACTCCTCTAGGAGTTTACCATAACGCCCGCGTATGTCTTTGTAGGAGTCCAGCAGGCACTGGAACTCAGCGGTTCGGCGGTTAGTGGTAATCTGAAACAAGAAAGAGACAAAAGTTCAGAGGCAAAGTGGAAATTATTCGAAGTCTACAGGATCCAGGCCAAGTGGAACTTAACCCGGCTCTAGGTGTGTGGATATTCGAAGTCTACAAGATCCGAGCCAAGTGGAACTTAACCCGGCTCTAGGTGTGTGGATATTCGAAGTCTACAACATCCGGGCCAAGTGGAACTTAACCCAGCTCTAGGTGTGTGGATATTCGAAGTCTACAAGATCCGGGCCAAGTGGAACTTAACCCAGCTCTAGGTGTGTGGATATTCGAAGTCTACAAGATCCGGGCCAAGTGGAACTTAACCCGGCTCTAGGTGTGTGGATATTCGAAGTCTACAAGATCCGGGCCAAATGGAACTTAACCCGGCTCTAGGTGTGTGGATATTCGATGTATGCAAGATCCGGGCCAAGTGGAACTTAACCCGACTCTAGGTGTGTGGATGTTTGAAGTTTACAAGATCCGGGAAAAGTGGAACTTAAGCTGGCTCTAGGTGTGTGGATATTTGAAGACTACATGATCCTGGCTAAGGGAACTAGACCCGGCCCAAGATTTATTGCAAATTAATGACATTATGAACAAAAACTAAGGAGCATCCGACCGAACAACAAGTTATTCCCTCGGAGGCTCGGGGACTAGGGGATATATCTACAACTGATGAGTTATGAAAAGCACCAACAGCAGAGAAAAAGGATTACCTGCATCATCCGGCCAGCTAGGGAGATAGCCTTGGTAGCGGAGTTCATCTAAGCGCTAAACTCGGCTGGGCCAAACTTTTCTGGGAGATAGTCTTGGGGGTCAAGGAATTCAGCGTTGTTCTAGTTTTTCACGTACTCAAGGAGTAGTGGACTGTAACTCTCGCCGCTATAAGAATGGCTCGTCACTAACCCCTTCCCATGGGTCTCACGCCTGGAGGATTGAGCCGCAGCGGGGCTGGTGTGAAGAACCAGCTGCTTGCTGCCCTCTGACCCAGAAGCAGGCCCGGATGAAGCTGACCCGGAGGTTTTTCTAGCTTTGTCGGATGACGGTTGAGGAGCGTGAAGTCAGTAATTGAGGGGGCAGACCTAGTGGGGGCCGAAGGAGCTTTCCCCTTAGGAGGCTTAGAGGCTCTTGTTGTGGCTGTTGCTGCTAATGCTGTTGCTGCTGGTGCTGCTAGTGCTGGTGTTGTTGTTGCTGGTGCTGGTGCTGGTGTTGCTGGTGCTGGTGCTGTTGCTGCTGCTGCTGTTGGTGTTGCTGGTGCTGTTGCTGGTACTGGAGATACTGGGGGCAGCGCTGATGAAGATGGCGCCTCAACATGGGGCACAGAGGCCGAGGAGCTGGAGAGATCCGGCATCACCGTATCCAGATCCGGCCCACCACCCCCCGCGCCGACGTTGTCCTCCTCTTGGCGAGGTGGGCTCTGGTCAGGCGTGGCCGCAGAACCCTCTTGAATAGGGCTAAGTGGACGATAATCATCGTTGCGGGGGGAGAGGGACCGCTCCGGAGTGGGGAGGCTATGCTGGAAACGCTATGGGAAATATCCACAGGAGCTTTGGGAAAAAGGAAGGACAACAACTCAAAAAGAGAGAACGACCCAGAGACTAAGGCAAGCAATGGAAGAATCCTAGGTAGCAACGCTAAAAGGACTTACTCGTCAATGGTAGGAGGAGCCCGAGGTTTGGGTGCCCTCTGGACTGTGCTCTTGGCGGCAGGCTTGGCCGAGGGTTTAACCCTGGACTTCTTTTGCCTCTTCTTGGGCGGTGGCACCTCCGAAGCTGCGGCCGGGGTAGCTACGCGCTTTTGGGAAGGGGTCGGGGCCAGGCCACCAGTGGCAAGCGGAGGAACCTCATGGACCTGAGCGTCCGGGTTAGCTGAACATTCGAACATAAGCCAGGTGCAAATAAGAGATAAGAACCGGATCAAGTACCTCAAGGACCTCAACGTCCGAATCATCATCGTCTAGCCAATCCCTTAGAGAAGAGGCCTTACCAGCGCTGCCTTTGACGATGTCCGGTGCAGGCAAGAAGGCCTCCGGATCAGTCTCCACCGTGTCTCCCTCGGGGTGGTTCTCCAACCACTTGCTGGCCAGAACCTCGCCATCCTCCAGTGGTTGCTGGAGAAATTTCTAAAATAATAAACGCCAAGTTACAAAGGGAAATCAACATACAAAGAGAATCCAGAAAACAAACAAGGGTTAACTTACCTTTGGAGGAGGGTTGGCACGAGTGAAGAGCTCAAGTACCCACTCCCAGGCCTCGGAGAACTCCTTCTCCACGTTGAAGAAGGACTTAACCCGGCGGTAAACTGAGTTATCCAGCTCAAAAGAGGAGGTCTGGTGAGGGGTAAGAGGACCACTAAGATAGCAGATCTTGTGGGCTCGCTTCTAGAGGGGGGAGACCCGGCTGCGGAGGAAAGTGATCATGCTATCCTCCCCCCGAAGGTGCTCCTTAAGCAGCTCCGTGATCCGGCGAGCCACTTGATTCGACAGGGCCGTGGCGCGCTTGGGAATGCTTTCCCAAAGCGAGGTGTCTGGAGGACCGAGTCTGAAGGGGAGCAGCCGGATCTGGTCCTCCTTGGTGGTGTTCCGAACATAGAAGGAGGTCCGGGCCGAGCCCTTGCAAGATTCGAGCCCCGTGACCCGGGGGAAAACGGACTGTTTCTGGGGCGAGATGGAGGCGGCGCCACATTGGGTCAGCTGCTTGTCCTCCGGGGCAAGCTCTTTATCCGGAACCACATTCCTCCGTAGAACAAAGAACTTGATCCAAAGTTCTTTGGTTGGCAAAATGCCGATGTATCCCTCAATACCAGAAGCAAAGGAGGACAGAGAGGTGATAGACTTTGCGAGAAGATGATGTGGTTGCAGTTTGTAGGTGGAAATGAAATCGAACAAGAAATCAGAAGTGGGGAGGCCGAAGCCACACTGGAAATGCGACAAGAAAACCACATATTCCCCAGATTTGGGGGCAGGAGTAATGTCACCAGCGGCGAGGCGGCAGGCGACGCCGGCGGGGATACGACGGGAGGCATGGAGCCAAGCCAAATCCTCCTCGCAGACGATGGAGCCATCCCAGCATCCGCTCTCGCGGCCCTCCGTTCCTTCTTCCTGCTGCGCCACCATCAAAGCTTCTGCTTCTGTCATGGTGAGATCGAAGCTTTCGAGGGGGTAATCGGAATAATGGTAACCGGAAGAGGGGAAACGGGAAGCGCAAGGCCCTGTGGTGTAGATTGGCACTAGAACGGTGGCGCTAGCGAGAAATACTGCCAGAGCACGGTCGCAATGGCGCTCGTGGAGAAGAAAACCGGCGGCGGCAGAGTCGCAGTGAAAGAGAGAGAGCAATAGGAGCGCGGCGCGAATGGGGAACTTCCCCTGGGAGTGCACCGCACCCTCTACTTAACTGTCCCACGTGCCTTGTGGGATCTTTTGCGGGTGGCGTGCGGCAAGAAGCGAGCGTGTATGCGGCCCAGGCAACCAATCAGAACAAGGCCACAAGAGGGTCCACGGGAGGAAATGATCCCATGACGGGACATGGCGTTACGGTTAACGAGGCGCTGCAGTGATGGGACGTTCACAGCAGTTATGCCTGACGCAGCGATAGTAACCGGCGCGGTAAATGCACATGGCCCTTAAAATGAGACAAATGATGATTACCATCCACGTAGGATATGGAGAAGCATACGAGAGAAGGAAAATCAACCCAGATAAGCAAGCGAGAGACCTAGCCAACGAGGAATGACTTGGAAAGAGCGAAAGGGTCGCAAGAAAAGAAACTCCGGCAACGAGGTAAATCGGCCAAAGGAGCGAAAGATCCGGATATGGGAACCTGTTGTGGCCTTACCAACTAAAAGTTTCTAAGACCGCACTAGCCTCGGGGACTAATGTTGGGGGGATACCCCCATGTAGGGCAATGCCGGAGTATAAAGGCCGAGTTAGCCAGGGTACGGCACGGTCAAAGCAAAGTGCTGACCGGGTCACCTCAAGGCAGGCCGAATCACGGTGTAGCCCGGCCCATGGGGCATTTCCTTGACAATGGTCCGGCCGGCATAAGATTTATGCCAGCCATGACTATCTGTTTTGCAGGTAAACGGGTAAGCCGGATTAGCTATATGCTATCCGAACTATCTCAGCTTCAAAGAGAGGGAATTCCCCGCTGGTCAAAAGCTAGCTTTATTAGCTGGAACATGTGCAAAGTAAAGCAAAGGAGAGGACCAGCGGGTCGGTGGCGACCAAGGTGAGACGGGCAAAGCCGGATGACGTAGCCCGTGACGCCAAAAGACAAGGATGATGTTGCGGGTTACGTCCAAAGCCCAGACGAGCCGTTAAAGAAGAATAAAGAAGCATCTGCTTTAGGAAAGGAGCATATTCGTAGAATATGCTACCACCTATGCCCTAGAATTGTAACCCGGGCTCCCCTATATAAGGAGCACCAGGGCCTCCATAGAGAGGGACGGGAAATAGAGGAATCACTTTCTAAGGTAGAACTCTAGGGCTAGTTAGTGGGGGGTAAGAGATATTGTCTCCTTCTTGCTAAGGTCCTCAAGAGCACTTGTAAGCAACATTGATACAGAGAATACAGTAACTTCCGTGCATGGAATCACCATGCTCTACCTCCCTGGATTCCCCTAGCACTCATTGGCCCCATCTTTAGCCTATCCATGGCATCTGACGTGCCACCACCACGACAGTGCTACAGTATTTGCTACAGTGCACACGACCAGAGAGGAGTGCTGGGTGACATGGTGCATTGCTTTGCAAGATTGGTGGTGTCTGGGTTTCGTTCTTGATACAAAAAGGCTAAATGCTCAAATCTGCCAAAGGGATGATCAAGGTTTATTTCTTGATTTTTGATCTTGACCAATCGAGATAATGATGTTTGTAGATGGGTAAGGTTAGGATGCCTCTCTAGGATTTATTTGGGATTTTTTAGAGAATTAGTAGTCCACTTAAATCCATTTATTCAGAAACTACAGAAGTGAATTCTTGGAGTTCATTTGATATTTTTACATTGTACAAGGTGGGTTTTGAGTTGAGATGGTTCCAAATGTGAATACACACTTAGGGTAATTTTCCCAGGATTTATTGAGGATTAAAAGTATTTTAAACTATTATTATTCCATTTCTGCCATTTAAGAGAATTGGCAAAAAGAAATAATAAAAGCTCTTCAAAAACATTTATTTTTGAATTTGGAAGTTAGGGTATGATATATGGATCTCAAATGAGCCAAAAGTTGAGGAAGTGTTTTGGCAAAAACCAAACTTTCCATTGTGGATGAAGTTTTGGGGATTTTGTCTATTAAAGGAATTAAATAGATTTGGGGCCATAATAATAATGGGTAATATTTGATAAATCTTGATAATAAAGGTAGATGATGTAGACAAGGTGTAGCAAGCATTTGCAACCTTGGGATTGGAGAATCCAAGTTGATCTTGGTGAAAACTAGAGATTTAAGGATCTTGGGTAAGATTGTTTTCATGCCACCAAAACCTTGTTGGATCTTGGAGTTCAGATCTCCCCTTGGGAATGGGGTAGATGGATGGATATACCAAGTTATGTACATCAACATGGTATAGAGTTTTGAGCTTTATCTTGCTTGAGTTCACCAAGACATGCTTTCAAACTTTGAATAAAATAAGCTTGCCAAAGCAGATTATCAACTAGCCTTCAAAACCTTGTGGCTTTAAGAAGCACAAATATCCACTTGGAACAAGCTAAGTAGATGTTGATATACCTATATGAGTAGATCACAACCATGCAAAGAGTTGGTCAATAGAAGGTTGTATGATGGTGTGAGCTTCTGTTAAAGTAGGCATGTTGACTAGATTTGCAGGAATAGTTAATTTCTTGCCTGCAAAACCATCAAGAACAAGTGGGTTGGAGGATGATCTAACCAAGGGAAAGAGTGGGCCTTGGTATTACTTAGGATGGTTAACAGGATAGTTCAAGTGCATTCCCAAAAATGCACAAGGGTTGAGAAAGGGAGACATTAAAAAAGGTGATGTTGGAAATAGTTTTCCAGACTTAGCCAAATTTGGCAGATTTGAGGATTTTGACTAGAGTATGAGAGGGGATGTTTTTGATGGGTTGCAAGGTATAAAAGAACCATCAAGTGGATGATGTCGAAGAGTAGATTGAGTAGAATAGATCCATGCTTGATATTGGTCTTCATTGACTTGGAAACTTCTAGAATGGATCACTTCAGAATTGATCTGGTTAAGGGTTTTAGATGATCACCTGGTGGCTAGAGATTAGATCCATCTTGTACTCTTGCTTCGGGTTTGGGGATTTTAAGGTATCTTCATCCTAGTGTTTGAGCTCCTAGAGTAGCTCATACTACTTCTAAGCAATCAAGTCAAACAGCAGATCAAGGCAACTCATATTAGAAACTAAGCAAATACTTCTAGGGTTACCATCAAGCTTAGCTTGGGGTTAAGGATGGGCAATTTTTAAGGGTTGGAGTTTGAGTAAGGTAAGAGTCCTTGGTATTTCTACCAAGAGTAGAATTCAAAAGTTTTATACAAGGTTTTGAGAATCCTAGAGGTAGGAGTAGTTGAAGGTTCTGTCTTGAAAACATAAGGAGATTATATTATATATCTCTCCATAGTTTTGTCAATAGAAGCTACTAAAATAGTTTTGGTTACATAAGCATCTTGGCTCTTATTTTGGAAATGCCAGAACCTTTGAGAATACGTAAAATGAGCCAGGATAGTTTTGTTAAATAGCTTTTTGACAACTGATGTTGAGGTAAGGAGTATATCATAAGCTATACAATCATAAGCATAAGCACAGACAATCAACAAGCGAACACGGCAACACTTAACAAGAAAAAGTTTTTGTTCCCCCTGATTTTTGCATTTTGGACAACTAATCTGGGTTGCTGAAATTGGGATGTTACAGACCTTTCCCCCTTAAAAGAATCTCGTCTCGAGATTCCAGAGAAGTAAGGTTAGGGGATTTTGTGTTGGAGTTAATACTAAGCATCTCAAGCGCACTAACTTACAGATTTCAACTTTGATCAAGATTACTTTGCTAGGGAAGTTGGGCTTCAATCTTCTTGGATGCACAGAGAATTGAGCAGACTTCAGTCCAGATGGTGATGGATGGTCTTCCTTTTTGTAAGACTTTACGGCGTTTCTCTCATGGGCATATCAGATCCTAGTTCACGACTTTGGGTCTATCTGCTGAATTGCTTCAGGAAGAGGGTTGCTCTATTTTGTGTGAAAGACGCAGTCTTTCCCCCTTAGGGTTAAACTAGGGTGGCTCGGAGCTAACACAGTCCTTCCTTCTGGGAGTCGTCAGATGATGTTACATGGATATCGCAATCTTCTTCCCGGAGTTGAAACCTTCCAATGACGTCCGCAAACTAGGTGGTATGAGGCTTATATACTACTTTTATTCGTACTTAGCCAAACGGAGTAGTTGAATTAGCATATCATCCAAACTGTTTATAACTAACGGGGTTAGCGAATCTGCGGTCCCTTAGGGTGTTCTTCAGCTGATGTAGCAGAGGGCTTCGGAGGGTCTTCAGTTAGTTACTCTTCTGATATCTCATGGGTTGTTGTTTGGTGAGAGGGCGTCAAATCTGGCGGTCTTTCTGAGTATCCCCAGGTATATAGTCTTCTGAAGATTGAGTGGAAAGACTCAGTCTTTCCACCTTAGAGCTTCACTAAGGTGTTTTAGGAGTGATGCCGATCTTCCGTCTTGAAGCGCTGGCGTGATGCTAAGGGAGGTTGTATCTCCTTGGGTCTTGGTATGATGTCCTTGAGTGAAGTTCTATTGATTGAACCCTTGTGTGGGTGGATTCCTAACGAAGTTTGATGGGTTTAGCTTAGGGCAAGTTAGCGGTTAAAGACTCTCTTGCTAGTCTTCGGACAAGGTAGGGTAGCTAACGTCATAGAAAACATCTTCGCTTGAACCCTTTGTGTTGCTTTTTCTCGATGGTGGAGTAAACTCGGTGTCTTCATGCATCCTTGTCTTCAGCGAACTTAAGTATTATGGCCTTCTAGTGAGGGACTTCCGTTGGTTGGGCAAAGGGATCTATTACTGGTTAGTCTCTTGGGGTTGTGGGGAGTTCTAATATACCAAAGGTTAGCGGAGTCAGGTTTTCACTTCTTGTCTTGGTTGACTTATCGGGTGGTTTCTTGTGGATATGGAGGCTCCTTCGGTGATTGACGTCCGGTTTCAACGGGATTCTGGCTGTAGTAGACTAAGGACCCAGGGAGTGTGGTGCTATTGACGAGTCTTGCGAGGTGAGTTTGACGAGGTATGTTGTCCTGCTGAGGTGAAGTCTTCGAGTTGATTCTGACTTGACGATGTCGAACTCCTAGTGCTTGCGATGCTCTTCCTCTCACAAACTCTCGAGGTTAGTCTGGATCTCCTTACCGACTGCTAACACAGGGGTTTCCTGAGTTATTAGGTGGGTTATCGCTCCTCGAGTCACAATTTTAAAGAGGTCAAAGCAAACCAGAACATACAAACAAGACGAACAGAGCGAGGGGTTCGCAATGTCCTCGGCAAACAACACACATCAAGCAACACAGGATGTAGTTAGGAAAGTAAACACAATCAATGCTAGGGACCAAGGAGTTAACTACTCGCGATATAGGGGATCCTATCTTAGGACTATTGACCCTAGATATTGTCTTTCTTCAAGTCGGAGTCACTATCTTGCAGATGAAGCCTTCATCGGGTCGTTGGATGCTTCTCGATAGTGCAATATTTGACTTCTTATGATTAGGAGGATTCCGCTGGTAGGGCGATCTTGTAGTCTCCTTGTGTTGGTTGGTAGTTGCTTCTCTTCATCTCATCCTCATCGTCTTCACCTGGTTCTAGGTCCTAGTTATTTGAAGTTCGTAGGTTTGAAGTTTGGACGAGAGTTAGAGGAAACCGTTTTCGAAAGCCTTTACTTAGAGTAAGAGAAGAAATAGAACTTTTGGAAACTCATTGGGAAACTAGTTTTCGAAAGCCGGGGTTTTCAAAATAAGGTTCCTGTCTAGCGACCATGCGAACTAAGGTTCTCCTACAGTCAGGATGGCTCTGATACCAAGTCTGTGTGGCCCCCGGATTAATCATCCGAGAAGTCCCTGTTATGTATATATCCACGTTCCCATGATCAGTGATCCGTGGAACATAATTGACAAGTATCATTACAACATCCAAGATATACCGAATTACAAGACTTACATAAATGCCGTTATGGCTATACCATCTTCAGCAGCGGAACATCATCACGCACAGAGCCCAATCATGCCTCAATCTATAGGCAACTGACTAGGAGGACGTCCTAGCTCGCATAGCCGTCAACTTCATCCTCTTCTTGATATCTGACCAATTTAATAGCCAGGGACAATTCCAGTGAGTACTTTGAATGTACTCGCAAACCACCTTAAAATAACAATAATAACAAGAGGATATGGATTATGGCTGTGGTAGTAGGAGGGCTCCAAGAGAGGTTCTTTTCTCAATTAGTTTCTCTTGTAGATATAGCATCTACATATCTTTGTTGAAAACCTTTGTAAACATTTTAGAAATCCTTTTAGAAGTTTTGTAAACACTAGGATTGGGGTACCCATTTGTTCCCGTCTCTAGGTCGTCCCACGACCAAACTCCTTTCTTTCCCTTCCGACCATCCCATGTTCAAAACCTTTCTCTTTTCCGAAATCCTTTTTGAAAACAAAACCAGCACCGCTCTACAGAAGTTTTTCCAACCTGTCCATAACCGCGGACACGGCTATTCGAATAGATTTACACTCTGCAGAGGTTGTACACTTTCCCCACATCATCCGAGTACACTATCCTGATCTACACCGATCGTGGGTCGAGTAACCGATCAAGACTCTACGGATGCCCACTCCAATATAAGTGCCTACTCTATGAGTGTTGTTCCCGTCAACACTGGGATGCCCTATATAGTTCACAGCCAACCGAAGCGCTTTCTCCACTTTCCGAGTGTGCGCTTTCAGTGAGGGGCTGATAGTAACGCTTGGAGGTCCGCAGACCCTTTGTTCCTTCTCCAGGTCGATGTCCCACATGGACCCTTACGTGAGAAGGCCCACCCTCCAGGGAGTTTCATCCCATGTAGTAGTTGCGAGGTAGCTTATACCAGAATAGACAAACATCAAATCCAGCCCTGTCCCTTTCTAGAGTAGTGTGGTTGCACGGGTTAAGTTGTTATAGCTAAACTACAAAGAACCTGGTGCGTTTCCGTAAACCTTTTTCCTCCATCTTTCCTAGCATGTTGTAAAGCAAAACCTTTTTCTTTCTCGACATCTCTTGGGAGGTCCCACCTCACCAAGGTTTTATCAGAAAACATTTGGTAAAACCTTTTTTCGGGGGTCTTCCCATCCTGTAGTTTTTGCTTCGGCTAAAACGGGGTCTTCAAAGGGTATGGTGTAATACACCATCTATTCTACTAGGGACAAGTAGGTGTCCCCAAGGGGGTTTTACTTAATAGTACAAAAGTGTAATAGTTCGGAGAGGCCAAACCACTACCATATATACATCAACATATAGTAAACAATGCAGTTTTGATAAACAGTAAATAAAACATGCATAAGTAAAACAGTAGGACAAGGATTATGCGCAAGAAGGTGGCTTGCCTGATGATCAGTAATATGGCAATATGTCCTTGGACTTCTTCTTTAGATAACCGAGAGTACCAATAATACCCACTTCGTTTGATCTCCGATAATATCGCATCTATCGTCGTCAAATAGCACATGCAAGCAAACAAGGGAACAATCAACAAAAAGAAATACAAGCATCCATACAATGCAGAAAACTAGTGAACAATGCAAGATTACGGTTCAGTAGGTTTTGGAGGGGATTGGATTTAGGAGATTGAGATGGCCTTGGAGAAGGGGATGAACACCCCTTGGGGTTTATTGTCGAGGAACTACCTAAGAGGGGGTTTTGGACCAAGGACATATTATGTATGATACCATTGTATCAAAATGATACCTACAGGTAGATGTTGATAGAATGGAACCAACAAAAGTGGTTTCACTATTTTATCACTTTTCTTCAATTTATTATGAATATCCTAGTGATAAAAGCTCTAGTTTTAGGAAATAATTCACCAGGAAAGTTCTGTACTTCCAAAAATTATTTCCTTGGATGGTTAAGTGGGGATTGATGTACTGGTTCACTGCGAGTTGGAATCATGTCAAAATAATGACCATAATGCCCTCAGGAAATTCCCAATGGCAGTTCTGTAGACAATTTGTCTTTTTCACCAGATTTAATCTACAGAGGATTTTGATATGAGGTAAAGGGAAATGGATAGTTATTGCATATACCTCCCAGTACCAACTGGAATCACTATTTTTGGCGTTGCAGAGCTACTGAGGTGATTTTATTAGTGAATTGACTAAGCCCAGAATAGATTAATTCACAATAAATCAACTGGGGCTTAGAAAATTATGGCTCCTGGGTTTTGATAGATGTGTGCCTTAATGTGTTCCAGGAGTTGGAAATAGGTCAAAACAGGTTATAGCTTGGTCCAAGGAATTTTCTAGAGGTAGAGGCAAGGTGATTTTGTTATTTTTGCTAAAGGTGGACTAGAGCTCCACTTGGCATGGGACCAATTCTATCTAACAGGTATTTCAGATACCAAACATTTTCAGTTGGATTTCAGCTATTTGGTGGTGTGGAACTACTTTGAAGATTTATTGATTGAAAAAGGTACTATTTAGGAGATAAATCTACAGAAAATATATAGATGTTATTTGGCCAAACTTTTGGTACTGCATGTTTGGGAAAACACGCGAGAACATGTATAAATTTGTATCTGTCCAAAATGGAAGGATTTCCATTTTATTTCGCGATTAAACTAACAAAAAAAATTCTAGATCTAGAAAAAGGTATATAGAAAAGAAAAGGGAGAATAGCCATGCGGGCCTACTTCGGAGAGGCAGCTTGTGTTGGGTCCGCAGCATAGAAAACAAAAATTTTCCTACGATGAGAACTATACGCCAAGATCTATCTACTAGATACAGAGCAACGGGTGGACATACATCCATGGAGAACTTACCCTCGAAGACAACGAGTTTTGTTAACGAGTAGGAACTCGTGGTTGATGTAGTCGTACGCTTGCCAATCTCAAGATCGTGTGGAAGTCCGACAGGTCCAGCAGCTCCAGCACCATCAAGTCCGGCACCGCAAAGTAGCGGTGCATCCGTGATCGCACACACGTTCGGTCCACTGAACAACCTCCGCCTCCTCGGTCCAGCGATGCAGCGGAAGCAGCAACTCCTTTCAAGATAAAGCCACCGGGAATATGTATCTTGCTAATCCGAGACCATGGGGAATAACTAGAGGGAGAAGAGAACCTCCACGAGGAGGTGGTACGAGATGATAGGAGGCAGTGGGGGGCATTTTATAAGGAGAGGGGGGAAGCCCCTCACCATGGCCGGCGGCCAAGGGAGGTGCCCCCACCTCTTTCATATTCATGTGGGTGGAGCTCCCACTCACATAATTAGCCACCCACTCAAAATTCCACTCACCTCCATTAAATTTCCACCAAATTTAATGCAAGTTCTCATTAAATAAAACACTTTTATTTATTTTATTCAGAATTTTTTCAATTACATTAATTAACCAACATTCACATAAAACCCCCTGCAACATTTCAATATCACATGCACAACCAGTTTCTGCAATTTCACCCGAAACGATTCTGGTTTCCATCGAAATGATTCCAGCGCTTTCTTAAATCTTTATCTGAAAAATATTTGCTCCAAATGGTGTCGGTATCCCTTAAGTGTTTCACCCTACGGTTCGTGAATAATGTAGACATGATCGAGACCCCTCTCCGATCAATAATCAGTAGCGGGACCTGGAGATCCGTACTGACTCCCACATATTCAACGATGACTCTTGTGATCGTGTGAACCTTTAATGTCGTAACTAAATCCCTTTGTCTCGCGATATATTACATGTCCGAGATTTGATCATCGGTATCCAAATACCTAGTTTGATCTCGTTACCGACATGCACTCTTTTCTCATTCCCGTGATATAACATTCTAGTGTTCACATCACTTGCTTGCAAGCTATTTCAATGTGATATCACCGAGAGGGCCCAGAGTATATCTATCCGTCATTGGGATGGACAAACCCCACTCTTGATCCATGAGCCTCACCATAACACCTTCGTAGCACTAAACCCACCTTTATAGTCACCCTGTTACGGTGTGACATTTGATGTTATCAAGATACTCTTCCGGTGTTAGCAATTAACATGATCTCATGGTCTAAGGACTAAGATTACTTCGTATGATGTTATAGAAATATAAACATAATGACTCTGATCGTAATGCTATACTTCGGATGAATGTTCATCACATCATTCCACCAATGTTGTGACCTCGTTATTAATGACATCCAATGTCCATGATCAGGAAGCCTTGATCATCTTGTTAATCAACGAGCTAGTCTATAAGAGAGGCATAACTAGGAACCTTTTATTTGTTTATTAAAGACACATGTATTAATGTTTCCAATTAATATAATTGTAGCATCCAAAATAAAAATTTATCATAAACAAGGAATAAGATAATAACCACTTTATTATTGCCTCTCAGGCATATTCCCTTCAGCTTGGCGGCGTAGGGGCGGGCCGGCCCAGCTCGCCGGGGGATCGCGCGTGGGAGGGAATTCAAACTCTGGCCGCGGGTCCCGCTGGTCAGCCACCCAGGGGCCGAACCGGTATCGGTGGATGCTGGCCATTCGATCTAGAGGAGATCAACGGCTGGGCGTCGTCTCCTTCCTCCCGACGGGACCGGCGGGGCGGAAACCCTAGCTGCCTCACGCGGCGGCGAGGGAGCTTACTAGAGGGATCAGGAGGTGCCGAGGAGGGTGCTGGGCGATGGAGGACTCCGGGGCGAGTCCAGGGAGGGGCGGTAGCAGCGCTTTCGTCGCCGGGACCTTGCTCGCGCATTGGCGCCCGAGAGGGACCTCGCCGGAGCTTGACCAAGGCGACGATAGGGGCGGTCCTGGGGAAAACAGAGGGTAGGGTTAGACGGAGGAGGGGGAGGGGATCCCAGGAGCATAACATGCAGAGGTGGAGAGGCAGTAGGGAGGAGCCCTTGCTCGATTTCATGGGGAAGGCCGAGGAGGCTTCCTCTTCTCTTCTAGGTCGGTGCATAGCAGTAGGGGAGGAAGGGGGAGCTCAGGGAGGTAGTTGGGGGTGGGGATTTAGCAAATGGATGGCCAGGGGAGCTCGGGGTTCTCACTGCCCCCTTATAAAGCAAGGGATGTGGTCTAGGGTGGACTGGGTCCACTAGAGCAAGGAGGGATGAGCTGGTCACTGGTTGGTTCAGCTGGGTGGTGCTAGGAGGCAGTGTCGGCCTGGTGCTCGACCAGAGAGGGAGAGGGGAGTGGCTGCTATTTGCAACAGTGCACACGACCAGAGAGGAGTGTTGGGTGCTATGGTGCATTGCTTTGCAGGATTGGTGGTGTTTGGGTTTGGTTCTTGATACAAATAGGCTAAATGCTCAAATCTGCCATAAGGGATGATCAAGGTTTATTTCTTGATTTTTGATCTTAACCAATCGAGATAATGATGCTGGTAGATGGGTAAGGTTAGGATGCCTCTCTAGGATTTATTTGGGTTTCTTGAGAGAATTAGTAGTCCACTTAAATCCATTTATTCGGAAACTACAGAAGTGAATTCTTGGAGTTCATTTGATATTTTTACATTGGACAAGGTGGATTTTTGAGTTGAGATGGTCCCAAATGTGAATACACACTTAGGGTAATTTTCCCAAGATTTTTTGAGGATTAAAAGTATTATAAACTATTATTATTCCATTTCTGCCATTTAATGGAATATGTAAAAAGAAATAATAAAGCTCTTCAAAAATATTTATTTTTGAAATTTGAAGTTAGGGTATTATATATGGATCTCAATTGAGCCAAAATTTGAGGAAATGTTTTGGCAAAAACAAAACTTTCCATTGTGGATGAAGTTTTGGGGATTTTGTCTATTAAAGGAATTAAATAGATTTGGGGCCATAATAATTATGGGTAATATTTGATAAATCTTCATGATAAAGGTAGATGATGTAGACAAGGTGTAGCAAGGATTTTAAACCTTGGTATTGTAGAATCCAAGTTGATCTTGGTGAAAACTAGAGATTTAAGGATCTTGGGTAAGATTGTTTTCATGCCACCAAAACCTTGTTGGATCTTGGAGTTTAGATCTCCCCTTGGGGCATGGGGGTAGATAGATGGATATACCAAGTGATGTACATCAACATGGTATAGAGTTTTGAGCTTGATATTGCTTGAGTTCACCAAGACATGCTTTCAAACTTTGAATAAAATAAGCCTGCCAAAGCACATTATCAACTAGCCTTCAAAACCTTGTGGGTTTAAGAAGCACAAAGATCCAATTTGAACAAGTGAAGTATATGTTGATAGAACTATATGAGTAGATAACAACCATGCAAAGATTTGGTCAGTAGAAGGTTGGATGATGGTGTGAGCTTCTGTCAAAGTAGGCATGTTGACTAGATTTGCAGGAATAGTTAATTTCTTGCCTGCAAAACCATCAAGAGCAAGTGGGTTGGAGGATGATCTAACCAAGGGCAAGAGTGGGACTTGGTAGTACTTAGGATGTTTAACAGGATGGTTCCAGTGCGTTCCCAAAAATGCACAAGGGTTGAGAAAGCGAGTCATTCAAAAAGGTGATGTTGGAAATAGTTTTCTAGACTTGAGGATTTAAGGATTTTGACTATAGTATGAGAGGGGATGTTTTTGATGGGTTGCAAGGTATCAAAGCACCATGAAGTGGATGATGTTGAAGGGTAGATTGAGTAGAATAGATCCAAGCTTTATATTGGTCTTCATTGACTTGGAAACTTCTAGAATGGATCACTTCAGAATTAATCTGGTTAAGGGTTTTAGATGATCACCTGGTGGCTAGAGATTAGATCCATCTTGTACTCTTGCTTAGGGTTTGGGGATTTTAAGGTATCTTCATCCTAGTGTTTGAGCTCCTAGAGTAGCTCATACTACGTCTAAGCAATCAAGTCAAATAGCAGATCAAGGCAACTCATCTTACAAACTAAGCAAATACTTCTAGGGTTACCATCAAGCTTAGCTTGGGGTTAAGGATGGGAAATTTTGAAGGGTTGGAGTCTGAGTAAGGTAAGTGTCCTTGGTATCTCTACCAAGAGTAGAATTGAAAAGTTTTATACAAGGTTTTGAGAATCCTAGAGGTAGGAGTAGTTGAAGGTTCTGTCTTGAAAGCATAAGGAGATTATATTATATATCTCTCCATAGTTTTGTCAATAGAAGCTACTAAAATAATTTTGGTTACATAAGCATCTTCGCTCATTTTTTGGAAATGCCAGAACCTTTGAGAATACGTAAAATGAGCCAGGATAGTTTTGTTAAATAGCTTTTTGACAACTGATGTTGAGGTAAGGAGTATATCATAAGCTATGCAATCAGAAGCATAAACACAGACAATCAACAAGCAAACACGACAACACTTAACAAGAAAAAGTTTTCGTTCCCCCTGATTTTTGCATTTTCGACAACTAATCTGGGTTGCTGAAATTGTGATGTTACATGGTTTGTGAAAAGAATACACATGCAATGACATTTGTTGATCCATATGTGGTTTGTGAAAAGAACACACATGCAATTACTCTGCAATTACTCTTGTGGATACATATGTGGTTTGTGGAAAGAACACACATGCAATGGCATTGGTGGATCCATGTGTGGTTCATGACAAGAACATACATGCAATGACAATGGTTGATACATATGTCGTTTGTTACAATAACACACATGCAATACCATTGTTTGATCCATGTGGTTTGTGCAAAAGAACACACATGCAATGACTCTGGTGGATCCATGTGTGGTTTGTGGAAAGACCACACATGCAATGACATTGGTTGATCAATGTGTGGTTTGTGAAAAGAACATACATCCACTGTCATTGGTTGATCCATGTGTGGTTTGTGACAATATCACACATGTAATGCCATTGGTTGATCCATGTGGTTTGTGGAAAAGAACACACATGCAATTACTCTGGGGGGTACATATGTGGTTTGTGGAAAGAACACACATGCAATGACATTGGCTGATCCATATGTGGGTTGTGAAAAGAACACACATGCAATGAAATTTGTTGATCCATGTGTGGTTTGTGAAAACACACATATGCAATTACTCTAGTGGATCCATATGTGGTTTGTGGAAAATAAAACACATGCAATGACATTGGTTGATCCATATGTGGTTTGTGAAAAGAACAAACATGCAATAACATTGGTTGATCCATATGGGGTTTGTGGAAAGAACACACATGCAATGGCTCTGGTGGGCCCATATGTGGTTTGTGAAAAGAACACACATGCAATGACTCTAGTGGATCCATATGTGGTTTGTGGAAAGAACACACATGCAATGACTCTAGTGGATCCATATGTGGTTTGTCAAAATAACACACATGCAACGACATTGGTGGATCCATATGTGGTTTGTGGAAATAACACACGTGCAATGACATTTGTTGATCCATATGTGGTTTGTGAAAAGAACACACATGCAATTACTCTGGTGGATACATATGCGGTTTGTGGAAAGAACACACATGCAATGGCATTGGTTGATACATGTGTGGTTCATGACAAGAACAGGCCTGCAATGACATTGGTTGATCCATACGTGGTTTGTGACAATAACACACATGAAATTCCATTGGTTGATCCATGTGGTTTGTGGAAAGAACACACATGCAATGACTCTGGTGGATCCATGTGTGGTTTGTGGAAAGAACACACATGCAATGACTCTGGTGGATCCATATGTGGTTTGTGGAAAAGAAAACACATGCAATTAATCTAGTGGGTACATATGTGGTTTGTGTAAAGAACACACATGCAATGACATTGGTGGATCCATGTGTGGTTTGTGAAAAGAACACACATGCAATGATTCTAGTGCTGGTTTTAGTATAAGAACACACAAGCAATGACTCTAGTGGGTCCATATGTGGTTTGTGAAAAGAACACACATGCAATGACTGTAGTGGATCCATATGTGGTTCATGAAAAGAACACAGATGCAATGACATTGGTTGATCCATATGTGGTTTTTGAAAGGAACACACATGCAATGACTCTAGTGGATCCATATGTGGTTTGTGGAAAGAACACACATGCAATGACTCTAGTGGATCCATATGTGGTTTGTGGAAAAGAACACACATGCAATTACTCTCGTGGATCCATATGTGGTTTGTGAAAAGAACACACATGCAATGACATTGGTTGATCCATATGTGGGTTGTGAAAAGAACATTGAAGCAATGACATTTGTTGGATCCATATGTTGTTTGTGAAAAGAACGCACATGCAACTTCATTGGTTGATCCATATGTGGTTTGTGGAAAGAACACACATGCAATGACATTGGTTGATCCAATTGTGGTTTGTGACAATATCACACATGAAATGCCATTGGTCGATCCATGTGGTTTGTGGAAAAAACACACATGCAATTACTCTGGTAGGTACATATGTGGTTTGTGGAAAGAACACACATGCAATGACATTGGCTGATCCATATGTGGGTTGTGAAAAGAACACAGATGCAATGACATTTGTTGATCCATGTGTGGTTTGTGAAAAGAACACACGTGCAATTACTCTAGTGTATCCATATGTGGTTTGTGGAAAAGAACACACATGGAATGACATTGTTTGATCCATATGTCGTTTGTGAAAATAGCACACATGCAATTACATTGGTTGATCCATATGTGGTTTGTGGAAATAACACACATGGAATGACTCTGGTAGGTCCATATATGGTTTCTGAAAAGAACACACATGCAATGACTCTAGTGGATCCATGTGTGGTTTGTGGAAATAACGCACATACAATGACTCTAGTGTCTCCATATGTGGTTTGTGAAAAGAACACACATGCAATGACATTGTTGGATTCATATGTGGTTTGTGGAAAGAACACACATGCAATGACATTTGTTGATCCTTATGAGGTTTGTGAAAAGAACACACATGCAATTACTCTCGTGGATCCATATGTGGTTTGTGAAAAGAACACACATGCAATGACATTGGTTGATCCATGTGTGGGTTGTGAGAAGAACATTGAAGCAATGACATTTCTTGGATCCATATGTTGTTTTTGAAAAGAACGCACATGCAACTTCATTGGTTGATCCATATGTGGTTTGTGGAAAGAACACACATGCAATGACATTGGTTGATCCAATTGTGGTTTGTGACAATATCACACATGAAATACCATTAGTCGATCCATGTGGTTTGTGGAAAAAACACACATGCAATTACTCTGGTAGGTACATATGTGGTTTGTGGAAAGAACACACATGCAATGACATTGGCTGATCCATATGTGGGTTGTGAAAAGAACACAGATGCAATGACATTTGTTGATCCATGTGTGGTTTGTGAAAAGAACACACGTGCAATTACTCTAGTGTATCCATATGTGGTTTGTGGAAAAGAACACACATGGAATGACATTGGTTGATCTATATGTGGTTTGTGAAAAGAACACACATGCAATTACATTGGTTGATCCATATATGGTTTGTGGAAATAACACACATGGAATGACTCTGGTGGGTCCAAATGTGGTTTCTGAAAAGAACACACATGCAATGACTCTAGTGGATCCATGTGTGGTTTGTGGAAATAACACACATGCAATGACTCTAGTGTCTCCATATGTGGTTTGTGAAAAGAACACACATGCAATGACATTGTTGGATTCATATGTGGTTTGTGGAAGGAACACACATGCAATGACATTTGTTGATCCATATGAGGTTTGTGAAAAGAACACACATGCAATTACTTTGGTGGATACATATGTGGTTTGTGGAAAGAACACACATGCCATGGAATTGGTTGATCCATGTATGGTTCATGACAATAACATACATGCAATCACATTTGTTGATCCATATGTGGTTTGTGACGATAAAACACATGCAATGCCATTGTTTGATCCATATGGTTTGTGGAAAAGAACACACACGCAATGAATCTGGTGGATCCATGTGTGGTTTGTGGAAAGAACAAACATGCAATGACTCTGGTGGATCCATGTGTGGTTTGTGGAAAGAACACACATGCAATGACTCTAGTGGATCCATATGTGGTTTGTGGAAAAGAACACACATGCAATTACTCTAGTGGGTACATATTTGGTTTGTGTAAAGAACACACGTGCAATGAGATTGGTAGATCCATATTTGGTTTGTGAAAAGAAAACATGTGCAATGACTCTAGTGCTGGTTTTAGTATAAGAACACACATGCAATGACTCTAGTGGATCCATATGTGGTTTGTGAAAAGAACACACATGAAATGATTCTAGTGGATACATATGTGGTTCATGAAAATAGCACACATGCAATGACATTGATTGATCCATATGTGGTTTGTGAAAGGAACACACATGCAATGACTCTAGTGGATCCATATGTGGTTTGTGGAAAGAACACACATGCAATCACTTTGGTGGATCTGTATCTGGATTGTGGAAAGAACACACATGCAATGACATTGGTGGATCCATGTGTGGTTTGTGAAAAGAACAAACATACAATGACATTGGTTGATCCATATGTGTTTTGTGACAATAACACACATGCAATGCTATTGGTTGATCCATGTGGTTTGTGGAAAAAATAGACATGCAATTACTCTACTGGATCCATGTGTAGTTTGTGGAAAGAACACACATGCAATGACATTGGTTGATCCATATGTGGGTTGTGCAAAGAACACACATGCAATAAGTCTAGTGTTGGTTTCAGTATAGAAACACACATGCAATTACTCTAGTGGATCCATATGTGGTTTCTGGATAGAAGACACATGCAATGACTCTAGTGGGTCCATATGTTGTTTCTGAAAAGAACACACATGCAATGACATTGGTGGATCCATATGTCGTTCGTGGAAAGAACACAAATGCAATGACATTGGTAGATCCATATGTGGCTTGTGAAAAGAATACACATGCAATGACATTTGTTGATCCATATGTGGTTTGTGAAAAGAACACACATGCAATTACTCTTGCGGATACAAATGTGGTTTGTGGAAAGAACACACATGCAATGGCATTGGTTGATCCATGTGTGGTTAATGACAAGAACATACATTGAATGACACTGGTTGATACATATGTGGTTTGTAACAATAACACACATGCAATGCCATTGTTTGATCCATGTGGTTTGTGGAAAAGAACACACATGCAATGACTCTAGTGGATCCATGTGTGGTTTATGGAAAGAACACACATGCAATGACATTGGTTAATCAATGTGTGGTTTGTGAAAAGAACACACATGAAATTTCATTGGTTAATCCATGTGTGGTTTGTGACAATATCACACATGCAATGCCATTGGTTGATCCATGTGGTTTGTGGAATAGAACACACATGCAATTACTCTGGTGGGTACATATGTGGTTTGTTGAAAGAACACACATGCAATGACATTGGTTGATCCATATGTGGGTTGTGAAAAGAACACACATGCAATAACATTTTTTGATCCATGTGTGGTTTGTGAATAGAACATAGATGCAATTACTCAGGTGGATCCATATATGGTTTGTGGAAAAGGAAACACATGCAATGACATTTGTTGATCCATATGTGGTTTGTGAAAAGAACGCACATGCAATTACATTGGTTGATCCATATGGATTTTGTGGAAAGAACACACATGCAATGACTCTAGTGGGCCCATATGTGGTTTGTGAAAAGAACACACATGCAATGACTCTAGTGGATCCATATGTGGTTTGCGGAAAGAACACATGCAATGACTCTAGTGGATCCATATGTGGTATGTGAAAAGAACACACATGCAATGACATTGGTGGATCCATATGTGGTTTGTGGAAATAACACACATGCAATGACGTTTGTTGATCCATATGTGGTTTATGAAAATAACACACATGCAACTACTCTGGTGGATATATATGTAGTTTGTGGAAAGAACACACATGCAATGGCATTGGTTGATACATGCGTTGTTCATGGCAAGAACATACATGCAATGTCATTGGTTGACCCATATGTGGTTTGTGACAATAACAGACATGCAATGCCATTGGTTGATCCATGTGGTTTGTGGAAAAGATCAAACATGCAATGACTTTGGTGGATCCATGTGTGGTTTGTGGAAAGAACACACATGCAATGACTCTAGTGGATCCATATGTGGTTTGTGGAAAAGAACACACATGCAATTAATCTAGTGGGTACATATGTGGTTTGTGTAAAGAACACACATGCAATGATATTGGTGGATCCATGTGTGGTTTGTGAAAAGAACACACATGCAATGACTCTAGTGCAAGTTTTAGTATAAGAACACACATGCAATGACTCTAGTGGGTCCATATGTGGTTTGTGAAAAGAACACACATGCAATGACTGTAGTGGATCCATATGTGGTTCATGAAAAGAACACAGATGCAATGACATTAGTTGATCCATATGTGGTTTTTGAAAGGAACACACATGCAATGACTCTAGTGGATCCATATGTGGTTTGTGGACAAAACCCACATGCAATGACTCTAGTGGATCCATATGTGGTTGGTGGAAAATAACACAGATCAAATTACTCTCGTGGATCCATATGTGGTTTCTGAAAAGAACACACATGCAATGACTCTAGTGCAAGTTTTAGTATAAGAACACACATGCAATGACTCTAGTGGGTCCATATGTGGTTTGTGAAAAGAACACACATGCAATGACTGTAGTGGACCCATATGTGGTTCATGAAAAGAACACAGATGCAATGACATTAGTTGATCCATATGTGGTTTTTGAAAGGAACACACATGCAATGACTCTAGTGGATCCATATGTGGTTTGTGGACAAAACCCACATGCAATGACTCTAGTGGATCCATATGTGGTTGGTGGAAAAGAACACAGATCAAATTACTCTCGTGGATCCATATGTGGTTTGTGAAAAGAACACACATGCAATGACATTGGTTGATCCATGTGTGGGTTGTGAGAAGAACATTGAAGCAATGACATTTTTTGGATCCATATGTTGTTTGTGAAAAGAACGCACATGCAACTTCATTGGTTGATCCATATGTGGTTTGTGGAAAGAAAACACATGCAATGACATTGGTTGATCCGTATGTGGTTTGCGACAATATCACACATGAAATGCAATTGGTCGATCCATGTGGTTTGTGGAAAAAAACACACATGTAATTACTCTGGTGGGTACATATGTGGTTTGTGGAAAGAACACACATGCAATGACATTGGCTGATCCATATGTGGGTTGTGAAAATAACACAGATGCAATGACATTTGTTGATCCATGTGTGGTTTGGGCAAAGAACACACATGCAATTACTCTAGTGTATCCATACGTGGATTGTGGAAAAGAACACACATGGAATGACTTTGGTTGATCCATATGTGGTTTCTGAAAAGAACACACAAGCGGTTACATTGGTTGATCCATATGTGGTTTGTGGAAATAACCCACATGCAATGACTCTAGTGGATCCATATGTGGTTGGTGGAAAAGAACACAGATCAAATTACTCTCGTGGATCCATATGTGGTTTGTGAAAAGAACACACATGCAATGACACTGGTTGATCCATGTGTGGGTTGTGAGAAGAACATTGAAGCAATGACATTTTTTGGATCCATATGTTGTTTGTGAAAAGAACGCACATGCAACTTCATTGGTTGATCCATATGTGGTTTGTGGAAAGAAAACACATGCAATGACATTGGTTGATCCGTATGTGGTTTGCGACAATATCACACATGAAATGCCATTGGTCGATCCATGTGGTTTGTGGAAAAAAACACACATGTAATTACTCTGGTGGGTACATATGTGGTTTGTGGAAAGAACACACATGCAATGACATTGGCTGATCCATATGTGGGTTGTGAAAATAACACAGATGCAATGACATTTGTTGATCCATGTGTGGTTTGTGCAAAGAACACACATGCAATTACTCTAGTGTATCCATACGTGGATTGTGGAAAAGAACACACATGGAATGACTTTGGTTGATCCATATGTGGTTTCTGAAAAGAACACACAGGCGGTTACATTGGTTGATCCATATGTATTTTGTGGAAATAACACACATGGAATGACTCTAGTGGATCCATATGTGGTTGGTGGAAAAGAACACAGATCAAATTACTCTCGTGGATCCATATGTGGTTTGTGAAAGGAACACACATGCAATGACACTGGTTGATCCATGTGTGGGTTGTGAGAAGAACATTGAAGCAATGACATTTTTTGGATCCATATGTTGTTTGTGAAAAGAACGCACATGCAACTTCATTGGTTGATCCATATGTGGTTTGTGGAAAGAAAACACATGCAATGACATTGGTTGATCCGTATGTGGTTTGCGACAATATCACACATGAAATGCCATTGGTCGATCCATGTGGTTTGTGGAAAAAAACACACATGTAATTACTCTGGTGGGTACATATGTGGTTTGTGGAAAGAACACACATGCAATGACATTGGCTGATCCATATGTGGGTTGTGAAAATAACACAGATGCAATGACATTTTTTGATCCATGTGTGGTTTGTGCAAAGAACACACATGCAATTACTCTAGTGTATCCATACGTGGATTGTGGAAAAGAACACACATGGAATGACTTTGGTTGATCCATATGTGGTTTCTGAAAAGAACACACAGGCGGTTACATTGGTTGATCCATATGTGGTTTGTGGAAATAACACACATGGAATGACTCTAGTGGGTCCATATGTGGTTTCTAAAAAGAACACACATGCAATGACTCTAGTGGATCCATGTGTGGTTTGTGGAAATAACACACATACAATGACTCTAGTGTCTCCATATGTGTATTGTGAAAAGAACACACATGCAATGACATTGGTGGATTCATATGATGTTTGTGGAAAGAACACACATGCAATGACATTTGTTGATCCATATGAGGTTTGAGAAAATAACACACATGCAATTACTCTGGTGGATACATATGTGGTTTGTGGAAAGAACACACATGCCATGGCATTGGTTGATCCATGTCTGGTTCATGACAATAACATACATGCAATGACATTGGTTGATCCATAGGTGGTTTGTGACGTTAAAACACATGCAATGCCATTGGTTGATCCATTTTGTTTGTGGAAAAGAACACACACGCAATGACTCTGGTGGATCCATGTGTGGTTTGTGCAAAGAACAAACATGCAATGAGTCTGGTGGATCCATGTGTGGTTTGTGGAAAGAAAACACATGCAATGACTCTAGTGGATCCATATGAGGTTTGTGGAAAAGAACACACATGCAATTACTCTAGTGGGTACATATTTGGTTTGTGTAAAGAACACACATGCAATGACATTGGTAGATCCATGTGTGGTTTGTGAAAAGAACACATGTGCAATGACTCTAGTGCTGGTTTTAGTATATGAACACAAATGCAATGACTCTAGTGGATCCATATGTGGTTTGTCAAAAGAACACACATGCAATGACTCTAGTGGATACATATGTGGTTCATGAAAAGAGCACACATGCAATGACATTGATTGATCCATATGTGGTTTGTGAAAGGAACACACATGCAATGACTCTAGTGGATCCATATGTGGTTTGTGGAAAGAAAACACATGCAATGACTTTGGTGGATCCGTATCTGGTTTGTGGAAAGAACACACATGCAATGACATTGGTGGATCCATATGTGGTTTGTGAAAAGAACACACATACAATGACATTGGTTGATCCATATGTGGTTTGTGACAATAACACAGATGCAACGCTATTGGTTGATCCATTTGGTTTGTGGAAAAAATAGACATGCAATGACTCTGGTGGATCCATGTGTAGTTTGTGGAAAGAACACACAGGCAATGACATTGGTTGATCCATATGTGGGTTGTGAAAAGAACACACATGCAATGAGTCTAGTGTTGGTTTTAGTATAAAAACACACATGCAATGACTCTAGTGGATCCATATGTGGTTTCTGGAAAGAACACACATGCAATGACTCTAGTGGGTCCATATGTGGTTTGTGAAAAGAACACACATGCAATGACATTGGTGGATCCATATGTCGTTCATGGAAAGAGCACAGATGCAATGACATTGGTGGATCCGTATGAGGTTTGTGAAAATAACACACATGCAATTACTCTGGTGGATACATATGTGGTGTGTGGAAAGAACACACATGCCATGGCATTGGTTGATCCATGTCTGGTTCATGACAATAACATACATTCAATGACTTTGGTTGATACATAGGTGGTTTGTGACGTTAAAACACATGCAATGCCATTGGTTGATCCATATGGTTTGTGGAAAAGAACACACACGCAATGACTCTGGTGGATCCATGTGTGGTTTGTGCAAAGAACAAACATGCAATGAGTCTGGTGGATCCATGTGTGGTTTGTGGAAAGAAAACACATGCAATGACTCTAGTGGATCCATATGAGGTTTGTGGAAAAGAACACACATGCAATTACTCTAGTGGGTACATATTTGGTTTGTGTAAAGAACACACATGCAATGACATTGGTAGATCCATGTGTGGTTTGTGAAAAGAACACATGTGCAATGACTCTAGTGCTGGTTTTAGTATATGAACACACATGCAATGACTCTAGTGGATCCATATGTGGTTTGTCAAAAGAACACACATGCAATGACTCTAGTGGATACATATGTGGTTCATGAAAAGAGCACACATGCAATGACACTGATTGATCCAGATGTGGTTTGTGAAAGGAACACACATGCAATGACTCTAGTGGATCCATATGTGGTTTGTGGAAAGAAAACACATGCAATGACTTTGGTGGATCCGTACCTGGTTTGTGGAAAGAACACACATGCAATGACATTGGTGGATCCATATGTGGTTTGTGAAAAGAACACACATACAATGACATTGGTTGATCCATATGTGGTTTGTGACAATAACACAGATGCAACGCTATTGGTTGATCCATTTGGCTTGTGGAAAAAATAGACATGCAATGACTCTGGTGGATCCATGTGTAGTTTGTGGAAAGAACACACAGGCAATGACATTGGCTGATCCATATGTGGGTTGTGAAAAGAACACACATGCAATGAGTCTAGTGTTGGTTTTAGTATAAAAACACACATGCAATTACTCTAGTGGATCCATATGTGGTTTCTGGAAAGAACACACATGCAATGACTCTAGTGTGTCCATATGTGGTTTGTGAAAAGAACACACATGCAATGACATTGGTGGATCCATATGTCGTTCATGGAAAGAACACAGATGCAATGACATTGGTGGATCCGTATGTGGTTTGTGAAAAGAATACACATGCAATGACATTTGTTGATCCATATGTGGTTTGTGGAAAGAACACACATGCAATGGCATTGGTGGATCCATGTGTGGTTAATGACAAGAACATACATTCAATGACTTTGGTTGATACATATGTGGTTTGTAACAATAACACACATGCAATGCCATTGTTTGATCCATGTGGTTTGTGGAAAAGAACACACATGCAATGACTCTGGTGGATCCATGTGTGGTTTATGGAAAGAACACACATGCAATATCATTGGTTAATCAATGTGTGGTTTGTGAAAATAACACACATGCAATTTCATTGGTTGATCCATGTGTGGTCTGTGACAATATCACACATGCAATGCCATTGGTTGATCCATGTGGTTTGTGGAATATAACACACATGCAATTACTCTGGTGGGTACATATGTGGTTTGTGGAAAGAACACACATGCAATGACATTGGTTGATCCATATGTGGGTTGTGAAAAGAACACACATGAAATAACATTTGTTGATCCATGTGTGGTTTGTGAAAAGAACACAGATGCAATTACTCTAGTGGATCCATATATGGTTTGTGGAAAAGAAAACACATGCAATCGCATTGGTTGATCCATATGTGGTTTGTGAAAAGAACACACATGCAATTACATTGGTTGATCCATATGGAGTTTGTGGAAAGAACACACATGCAATGACTCTGGTGGGCCCATATGTGGTTTTTGAAAAGAACACACATGCAATAACTCTAGTGGATCCATATGTGGTTTGCGGAAAGAACACACATGCAATGACTCTAGTGGATCCATATGTAGTTTGTGAAAAGAACACACATGCAATTACTCTGGTGGATATATATGTGGTTTGTGGAAAGAACACACATGCAATGGAATTGGTTGATACATGCGTGGTTCATGACAAGAACATACATGAAATGACATTGGTTGACCCATATGTGGTTTGTGACAATAACACACATGCAATGCCATTGGTTGATCCATGTGGTTTGTGGAAAAGAACAAACATGCAATGACTTTGGTGGAT
>OU342741.1:331002218-331162621 GCA_910589775.1 Avena eriantha | reverse complement strand
TTTGTGAAAAGAACACACATGCAAAGACATTTGTTGATCCATATGTGGTTGTGAAAAGAACACAGATGCAATGATTCTAGTGGATCCATATGTTGTTTGTGAAAAGAACACACATGCAATTTCATTGGTTGATCCATATGTGGTTTGTGGAAAGAACACGCATGCAATGACATTGGTTGATCCATATGTGGTTTGTGACAATATTACACATGCAATGCCATTGGTTGATCCATGTGGTTTGTGGAGAAGAACACAGATGCAATTACTCTGGTAGGTACATATGTGGTTTGTGGAAAGAACACACATGCAATGACATTGGCTGATCCATATGTGGGTTGTGAAAAGAACACACATGCAATGACATTTGTTGATCCATGTGTGGTTTGTGAAAAGAACACACATGCAATTACTCTGGTTGGTACATATGTGGTTTGTGGAAAGAACACACATGTAATGGCATTGGTGGATCCATGCGTGGTTCATGACAAGAACATACATGCAATGACATTGGTTGATCCATACGTGGTTTGTGACAATAACACACATGCAGTGCCATTGGTTGATCCATACGTGGTTTGTGACAATAACACACATGCAATGCCATTGGTTGATCCATGTGGTGTGTGGAATAGAACACACATGCAATGACGCTGGTGGATCCATGTGTGGTTTGTGGAAAGAACACACATGGAATGACACTGGTGGATCAATGTGTGGTTTGTGGAAAGAACACACATGTAATAACTCTATTGGATCCATATGTGGTTTGTGGAAAACAACAGACATGCAATTACTCTAGTGGATCCATATGTGGTTTGTGGAAAGAACACACATGCAATGACATTGGTGGATCCATATGTGGTTCATGGAAAGAACACACAAGCAATGGCATTGGTGGATCCATGTGTGGTTCATGAAAAAAACATACATGCAATGACATTGGTTGATCCATATATGGTTTGTGACAATAACACAGATGCAATGCGAATGGTTGATCCATGTGGTTTGTGGCAAAGAACACACATGCAATGACTCTGTTGGATCCATGTGTTGTTTGTGGAAAGAACACACATGCAATGACTCTGGTGGATCCATGTGTGGTTTGGGGAAAGAACACACATCCAATGACTGTAGTGGATCCATCTGTGGTTTGTGGAAAAGAACACACATGCAATTACTCTAGTGGGTACATATGTGGTTTGTCGAAAGAACACACATGCAATGACATTGGTGGATCCATGTGTGGTTTGTGAAAAGAACACACATGCAATGACTCTAGTGGATCCATATGCGGTTTGTGAAAAGAACACACATGCCATGACTCTAGTGCATCCACATGTGGTTCATGAAAAGAACACACATGCAATGGCATTGGTTGATCCGTATGTGGTTTGTGAAAAGAACACACATGCAATGACTGTAGTGGATCCATATGTGGTTTGTGGAAATAACACACATGCAATGACTCTAGTGGATCCATATGTGGTTCATGAAAAGAACACGCATGCAATTACTCTCGTGGAACCATATGTGGTTTGTGAAAAGAACACACATGCAATGACATTGGTCGATCCGCATGTGGTTTGTGAAAAGAGCACACATGCAAGGACTCTAGTGGATCCATATGTGGTTTTGAAAAGAACACACATGAAATGACATTGGTTTATCCATATGTGGTTTGTGGAAAGAACACACATGCAATGACATTTGTTGATCCATATGTGGTTTATTGAAAGAAAACACATGCAATTACTCTGGTGGATACATATGTGGTTTTTGGAAAGAACACACATGCAATGGCATTGGTGGATCCATGTGTGGTTGATGACAAGAACATACATGCAATGACATTGGTTGATCCATATGTGGTTTGTGACAATAACACACATGCAATGCCATTGGTTGATCCATGTGGTTTCTGGAAAAGAACACACATGCAATGACTCTGGTGGATCCATGTGTGGTTTCTGGAAAGAACACTAATGCAATGACTCTAGTGCATCCATGTGTGGTTTGTGGAAACAACACACATGGAATGACTCTAGTGGATCCATATGTGGTTTGTGGAAAAGAACACACATGCAATTACTCTAGTGGGTACATATGTGGTTTGTCGAAAGAACACACATGCAATGACATTGGTGGATCCATGTGTGGTTCATGACAAGAACATACATGCAATGACATTTGTTGATCCATGTGTGGTTTGTGAAAAGAACACACATGCAGTGACTCTAGTGCTGGTTTTAGTATAACAACACACATGCAATGACTCTAGTGGTTCCATATGTGGTTTGTGAAAAGAACACACATGCAATGAATCTAGTGGATCCATATGTGGTTTGTTAAAAGAACACACATGCATTGACATTGGTTGATCCATATGTGGTTTGTGGAAAGAACTCACATGCAATGACATTCGTTGATCCATATGTGGTTTGTGACAACAACACACATGCAATGCCATTGGTTGATCCATGTGGTTTGTGGATAAAACAGACATACAATGACTCTGGTGGATCCATATGTGGTTTGTGGAACGAACACACATGCAATGACATTGGTTGTTCCATATGTGGGTTGTGAAAAGAACACACATGCAATGACATTGGTTGATCCATGTGTGGTTTGTGAAAAGAACACACATGATATGCCATTGGTTGATCCATGTGGTTTGTGGAAAAGAACACACATGCAATGACTCTGGTGGATCCATGTGTGATTTGTGGAAAGAACACACATGCAATGACTCTGGTGGAGCCATGTGTTGTTTGCGAAAAGAACACACATGCAATGACTCTAGTGTTGGTTTTAGTATAAGAACACACATGCAATGTCTCTAATGGGTCCATATGTGGTTTGTGAAAAGAACACACAAGAAATGACATTGGTGGATCCATATGTGGTTTGTGAAAAGAACACACATGCAATGACATTGGTTGATACATATGTGGTTTGTGAAAGGAACACACATGCAATGAATCTAGTGGATCCATATGTGGTTTGTGGGAAGAACACACATGCAATGACTCTAGTGGATCCATTTGTGGTTTGTGAAAAGAACTCACATGCAATGACATTGGTGGATCCATATGTGGTTTGTGGAAAGAACACACATGCAATGACATTTGCTGATCCATATGTGGTTTGTGAAAAGAACACACATGCAATGACATTGGTCGATCCGTATGTGGTTTGTGAAAAGAGCACACATGCAAGGACTCTAGTGGATCCATATGTGGTTTTGAAAAGAACACACATGAAATGACATTGGTTGATCCATATGTCGTTTGTGGAAAGAACACACATGCAATGACATTTGTTGATCCATATGTGGTTTATTGAAAGAAAACACATGCAATTACTCTGGTGGATACATATGTGGTTTTTGGAAAGAACACACATGCAATGGCATTGGTGGATCCATGTGTGGTTCATGACAAGAACATACATGCAATGACATTGGTTGATCCATATGTGGTTTGTGACAATAACACACATGCAATGCCATTGGTTGATCCATGTGGTTTTTGGAAAAGAACACACATGCAATGACTCTGGTGGATCCATGTGTGGTTTCTGGAAAGAACACTAATGCAATCACTCTGGTGCATCCATGTGTGGTTTGTGGAAAGAACACACATGCAATGACTCTAGTGGATCCATATGTGGTTTGTGGAAAAGAACACACATGCAATTACTCTAGTGGGTACATATGTGGTTTGTCGAAAGAACACACATGCAATGACATTGGTGGATCCATGTGTGGTTCAAGACAAGAACATACATGCAATGACATTTGTTGATCCATGTGTGGTTTGTGAAAAGAACACACATGCAGTGACTCTAGTGCTGGTTTTTGTATAAGAACACACATGCAATGACTCTAGTGGTTCCATATGTGGTTTGTGAAAAGAACACACATGCAATGAATCTAGTGGATCCATATGTGGTTTGTTAAAAGAACACACATGCATTGACATTGGTTGATCCATTTGTGGTTTGTGGAAGGAACACACATGCAATGACATTGGTTGATCCATATGTGGTTTGTGACAAAAACACACATGCAATGCCATTGGTTGATCCATGTGGTTTGTGGATAAAACAGACATACAATGACTCTGGTGGATCCATATGTGGTTTGTGGAACGAACACACATGCAATGACATTGGTTGTTCCATATGTGGGTTGTGAAAAGAACAGACATGCAATGACATTGGTTGATCCATGTGTGGTTTGTGAAAAGAACACACATGATATGCCATTGGTTGATCCATGTGGTTTGTGGAAAAGAACACACATGCAATAACTCTGGTGGATCCATGTGTGATTTGTGGAAAGAACACACATGCAATGACTCTGGTGGAGCCATGTGTTGTTTGCGAAAAGAACACACATGCAATGACTCTAGTGTTGGTTTTAGTATAAGAACACACATGCAATGTCTCTAATGGGTCCATATGTGGTTTGTGAAAAGAACACACATGAAATGACATTGGTGGATCCATATGTGGTTTGTGAAAAGAACACACATGCAATGACATTGGTTGATACATATGTGGTTTGTGAAAGGAACACACATGCAATGAATCTAGTGGATCCATATGTGGTTTGTGGGAAGAACACACATGCAATGACTCTAGTGGATCCATTTGTGGTTTGTGAAAAGAACTCACATGCAATGACATTGGTGGATCCATATGTGGTTTGTGGAAAGAACACACATGCAATGACATTTGCTGATCCATATGTGGTTTGTGAAAACAACACACATGCAATTACTCTAGTGGATACATATGTGGTTTGTGGAAAGAACAGACATGCAATGGCATTGGTGGATCTATGTGTGGTTCATGACAGGAACACACATGCAATGACATTGGTTGATCCATATGTGGTTTGTGACAATAACACACATGCAATGCCATTGGTTGATCCATGTGCCTAGTGGAAAAGGACACACATACAATGACATTGGTGGATCCATATGTGGTTTGTGGAAGGAACACGCATGCAATGACATTGGTTGATGGGAACGACTAGAGGGAGCATGCTCTCCAGGAAGTGCGCATTTCGGCCGCAGCCCGCACGTTTCCGGCTGCACGGCAGCCCGACACGTGGCGTGTGGAAGTTCACTCGTGCGTATTTTCAGCTGCTCGGCAACGCGTGTATTTCCGGCCACACGGCAGCCTGGCACGTGCCTAGTTGCTCATGCCGTGCACGCGACAAAACTAGTTGCTCATGAAGTGCACGCGACGAAAGGCAGTTTCACGTAGTGCACGAGCGGTGCAACTCGTTTATTGTCGACCGAAAGCAGTGCAACGCAGTACACCGTGCACTCCAAGAACATCACGCAATGCACTGTGTCCTTATGCAGTGCAACGCAGTAAAACAAGGCGGTGCATGGACGGTGCCCTTCCTGGACACCGCGCAGTGCACTACGACTGAAGGCAGTGCAAAGCAGTACAATGAGGCAGTACACTGCCTATACACCACGTAGTGCACTGCGAACTAAGGCAGTGCAACACAGAACAACAAGGCAGTGCATGGACGATGCACTGCCTGGACAGTGCGTAGTACACTGCCTGGACACCGCTTAGTGCACTGCGAATTAAGGCAGTGCAACACAGAACAACAAGGCAGTGCATGGTCGGGGAACTTCCTTGACAGTGCGTAGTACACTACATGGACATCGCGAAGTGCACTGCGAACTAAGGCAGTGCAACACAGAACAACAAGGCAATGCATGGTCGGTGCACTACCTGGACAGTGCGTACTACACTGCCTAGACACCGTGCAGTGCACTGCGAACTAAGGCAGTGCAACGCAAAACAACAAGGCAATGTGTGAATGGTGCACTGCCTAGACACCGTGCAGTGCACTACGAACTATGGCAGTGCAACACAGAACAACAAGGCAGTGCATGGACGGTGCACTGCCTGCACAGTGCGTAGTACACTCCCTGGACACCGTGCCATGCATTGCAACCGAAGGCACCGTGTACTAGACCAAAAGGCAGTGCAACCTATGCATCAAAGGCAGTACGAGAAAAAAGTTCATCGAAACATATCAACATGGGATCTAGTTTCGTAGATCTCGACACGACTAGTACAACCGTGAAAATGGATCTCGGTTTGGCCAATTCATTTAAAAGATATCGGATTTTTCATATTTGAATCTAAAAGAGAAAGGGAAAAAGGACGGAGACCCCTGTCTCCAAGCACCATGTGTCGTGCAGGAAAGGCCTGGGACAACGCGCGATGAACTCCCAGGACGCCGCGTGTAGAGATAGGAGAAATTGTGGGGCGAGCTCTAGAACGTGCGCGCTTTTTCTAGTGTTTCTGTTGGTTGATCCATATGTGGGTTGTGAAAAGAACACACATGCAATGACTCTATTGCTGGTTTTAGTATAAGAACACACATGCAATGACTCTAGTGGGTCCATTTGTGGTTTGTGAAAAGAACACACATGCAATGACTCTAGTGGATCCATATGTGGTTCATGAAAAGAACACACATCCAATGATATTGGTTGATCCATATGTGGTTTGTGAAAGGAACACACATGCAATGACTCTAGTGGATCCATATGTGGTTTGTGGAAAGAACACACATGCAATGACTCTAGTGGATCCATATGTGGTTTGTGAAAGGAACACACATGCAATGACTCTAGTGGATCCATATGTGGTTTGTGGAAAGAACACACATGTAATGACTCTAGTGGATCCATATGTGGTTTGTGGAAAAGAACACACATGCAATTACTCTAGTGGGTACATATGTGGTTTGTGGAAAGAACACACATGCAATGAACATTGGTGGATCCATATGTGGTTCATGACAGGAACACACATGCAATGACATTGGTTGATCCATATGTGGTTTGTGACAATAACACACATGCAATGCCATTGGTTGATGCATGTGGTTTATGGAAAAGAACAAACATGCAATGAACTCTAGTGGATCTATCTTGGCATAATTTGATGTATGCCAGGATGTATTTAATTGTACAAGACACTCACTTTCCATTTTTATACTTCTCAGCTTTGCCCTTGGTTTTTTGATACTACTCAGTCTTGCCCCCTCTCTCTCTTTCGTAGAAGCCTAAACCTGTGCCCACTCTGTCTGCTACGCCCTGATTGGTTGTCACAGTTGTCACGCGGATCATGCGCACAAACCATTGATCCTGTGTGATCGAACGAGGCTCGTTGCACACGTCGTGCCCTTCACAGGACAACGCGAGACAGCACTGACATCCCCCTCAGTGAGACTTCTACAAGAAGGAACATGATGCCATCCATGGAAATAGTCGTCGAGTGGTCATGTCACGTATAATCTTGTCTGCAAAGGCTACAAGTCTACTACACGGCAACGAAATGTCGCTTCCCTTCTCCTTTAATAGAGTTCTATCCACTCCCACTCATCACGCACTCACTCACTCAACCGTCTCCACTGTCCTATCACCTTCTACAAACCCCCAAGAGAACCCCAACCACGCCGGCGGTGGAGAATAACGGCACGGTGGCCATCGGAGCCTCCAAGGCCGCCAGCGAGGAGCCCCTGTCCCCATACAGGCCCTCGTCCCCATACATGCCCCCGTCCATATCCCCGCATCCGCCGTAGCCACTGGTGAGGAGGCCCCCGCCGGTCTCGGACAGATCCCACTCGGCTGGGACCCCTATGAGGAGGTTTTCTACATAAGGCCGGAGAACCCCTACGACACCAGCATCGCTGACCCATGGTCGGAGGTAACCAGGGTTTTCTCCCCTTCCCTTATTCTTCCCCCGTTCCCATCGTTGGATGCTAGATTGTATGTTATTAGGGCTCGGTTCTTCGTATTTTTACAATAGCTAATCCTCTTGTCTTAGATCTCGATTTTTGATGAATCCCCCTGTTCGTAGTTGGGATTAGTATTCTATTTGGTTTGAGATTTGGGGAATAATCAGGAGATCTCAATTGGTTAATTTATGCAAATAATCAATCCTGATAATCAAAGTATCTCAATCATGTCCTTATTGCACTCTACTGTTTTTTCCAACAGGAGGATAGCAGCAAGCGCTTGGTCTTCACCTCCGCAACCTCCAGAAGGTGGCTATCGAGGAGGGTCGCATGCCCCCGATCAAACCCAAGGCGCCCAAGGTCAAGGGACTAGGCAGCAAGAAGTGGAGGAGGCGCTAGAGGGAGGAGGCGGAGGCCCTCATGGCAGAGGCCATGAGGGGACACTGATCAACTGTTGCTGCTGCTGTAAAGCAGCTTCTTTTGTCTTGTCTATGTTGAACCTGTCAGCTGCTATTGCTGAGCAGCCTAATTGTCGAACCTCGTTAAGTACCGTACTATATAACCTATATTAGCTGCTTTATCTACTTCTACTCTGTTTACTGAATTTATTTATGTTGCTGCTTAGTTTTGCTGCTCTAGATTTGCTACTAGATTGGGGAAAAACAAGGGCAAAAGGAACAATGAATGAAGAGAGAAGCTGCTCTAGATTCACTACCTTTTTGGGCAAAAAAACAGAACTGTTAGCGAGAGAGGGGAAAAGGCGCTCTTAAAAAGGCCAAATAACAAAGAAAACTTCCAATTTAGGCGTCAGGGCGCACGTAACAGCCAAGCCTTTGACCAGACGGCACCCCCTCCGAGCGCATGTGAGGGCTTCGTAATGGAGGAAGGGCAAAAGTGAGGACAAACTAAGGGAGCCAGAATGTTGCTATAGCTAAATCTGACAAGAAGCTGAATTTGGCTTTACAATAAAATTTGGCTAGAGCTCCACAATGTAGCTATTCTAAATTCCTACACCATGCGGTCCCACCGCTGACAAGAATAGCCTTATTTTTTGTCTAAATATATGAGAGCAGAGGACACATGTCACACACAGGTTGGCTAATCAATTTGGAACCACATTTGGCATCGGAGCACCCTCTTGCTCCGGTTCCTCTTTTGCTCAATTTGGAACCACCTCCACAGTGTAGGGAACTAGTTCCAAAAGCCAAAAAGCAAATATGGAACCACTTTTGCTGGGGAAAATAGAAATCCCTAAACTATGTGGTGCGTTGAAACCTCATGCTTTTCCACCGAAACATGTGTTGCAAAGTTGCTTGATCGTGCATGCTTACACAAGTTGCCTACACATAAACTTATATAAACATGGGCAAACGAGCTTCAATTTGGCAAATTCTGGACAAAATCACCAAATTAAAGAAAGGAAATTGCAAGCTTTGCGCAATCGGCAGGCCTGAGCGGCTGCCCCGGGGTGCAGGGATGCTAGGTCCATGTCTATGCTTACACGTCTTAAACTTGTTTGGAACAATAGCTGCACACTTCCTTCTGTCATGTCACGTTACATCGTGTCAGCACCGCGCACCCGCTGCGGATCAGCAATGGGACGGTGGTCTACGTGACCGGTCTCTGCCATGTGAAAGCCACGTCGCACACCCATCCCATCGCCTACTGAGACGGTCGCCAAATTTAATCGCTAGGATTGGAAACCAACGGTGCTCGCCCGGTCAAACTTTCTTCCACTTGGGTATGACCAGAATATTGGTAAACGCAATTTAAGCATCACCTTCTGTCTCCACGGCACATCACTGTGCAAAACTCCCCAACTCCTTCCTTCCTCCGCCACCGCAGCCACCGCAAGAACCATCGACGCTGCCGCAGAGACTGCCTCCGCCGGGCCATACCACTGAAATAGATCACTCCACCACCACGCCCAGTCCCAGCCACCGCTACTGACCTAAGGCCACCGCCGCTGCATTAGCTACTGCCATGGACGCAGAGTACGGCGTGTTCGGCGACGGGAGCTTCACCAACGAGTACACCATCACCGCCCATGGCATCACCAAGCTGACGGTCGTCTAGACAAATGCGTCAGCTGAGGTTGCCAAGGTCATCGCAATGTAAGAGTGGTGGCTACAGGAGCCGATGGACAGGTACAAGATCATCGGCCTTGACCTCGAGTATACCGGAGATAGGAAGAGGGTGGCGCTTTTGTAGCTGTCCATGCATAACCACTGCCTCCTATACCACGTATGTAGGGCCAAATCTATATGCCCGGAGCTTCGCGAATTCCTACACATGAGGGAGATCTACTTCGCCAGCATCGACATCAAGAATGACACTCCGAAGCTAGAGCGGGATCTCCTCGTTCATGTCGTCAATCATGTGGATCTCCAACATTTTTGGAGGTACCTAGATGGCGATATGGGGAAAGCCAACATGGCTAGACTTGCTGCCGACATCATCGACCGCGAGTACGGTGGCATGAAAGTCGAGTTCCCGAAGCACCTGCACGAGCGATGGGAGTGGAGGCACCTGAATTACGATGCGATCAAGTACGCAGCCAGGGACGCATATGTTAGCTACGAGATGCTCAATAGGATCTGGCGGGTGGGTGAGTGTGCTGCTTACCACTACTAGTTTCGCATTTCGTTCCTAGTTTTATCTCGCTTGTATTTTATCTCGCATGTATTTTCTAAGCATTCTGTGTGTAAGAACCGAGCTCATATGATCCCTGTGCTATTAGGTAGTTAACCTGTATGAATTACATTTCCCCCTTTTGTATGCTCAACATTCATACTTACAAATTATGTCTGTGCCATTTGCATGCGGCAGAATCCAAGACTGACATGCATAAGGTGTGATACAGTCATAAGTCATAACCAAACCCAGATTATAGCGAAGGATACAATCATAACCAAACCCAGATTATAGTTTGACAAAGGTAATGCACAACAGTTCATAATTGCTCACATAGTGTACTCCTGAAATAACATGTTTTCATAAACATAACAAGCCCCATACAAACACAACAATCATGCACTAAAAGTCTACATCCCAGCTTGTTGGAGAAGGCAACTGATCCTAGGATGCCTTCGGTCGCTTGCCCTGGCTTGTAGATTCATCTACACTCCGGCATCTAGGGCAAACAACCTGCCTTGGTGGTGGTTCAATGATGCGATGCCTGGAGCGAGATTTTACAATCTGGCGGTACAGCTCGTGGCTAACATACCCATCAATTGCAACGTACTTCATATTAGGTTTAGAAAAGGACTTACCCTCCCAGAAATCGTGCCCTAAACGCCTCCACGAACATCTCAGCAATTTTCCCTTCATGTCAGCGTACCACGGGTCGATGAGTTTGGATGCAATCGGCCATCTCGGCCATGCTGCCCTTCGTCCCTGGGATCCAGTAAACTTTCTAGATGTCCACTCTGCACTCCTTTGGGATTTTAATGTTGACAGTCGAGCTTTCAAGCAATTTAGTGTCATTCGTGATGTCAACACTAGTAAATGTTATGTGTTGGTTCACGAGAAAGTCATGAAACAGATCCCTAATCCTTTTGCCCCACCTGCATGAAAATGCATTCAGACAAATAATATAGCAATAACGTTTGCAAACAGACGGTTCAGGAACAAAAAGACAGAAAGTCTACCAGATCCTGTCAGCCCCCATCTTGCAAAAAGGCTGGTATACGAGGACGTGCCCTTTCATGGAGAGTTGTGCCATGGCGATCCTATGGTGTTTGCGGATGTACTCGAGGTCGAGATCTATGAACCTGATTTCTTCGAACCGCGGTCAACTCGTGTAATTATTCAGAGTGTTCCTCACCGTCCGAGGGTTGGTGGTGTAGACGACATTGATCTTCTTCCCGCCATGTACTTCTATGTCAAAGTACGCAGTCGCTTTCCTGCCGTCGTTTCAGACATCCGAAAAGTCCATGACTACATGCAAGAGGGAAAGGATACGGAGGAAGAGGGTGATGTCGTGGCGGAGGAAATGGATAAGGCCGTGGAGGAGAAAGACGATGAGGCTGTGGAGGAGGAAATGAGACGGAGAAGTGAAATATTGGAACCGCCCTTACTAATATCTGGAATGGTGCACAACCATTCGTAGTAGGGTGAAGGTGGACAAAAATGGCGGTTTTACACATCGACGCTAGCGCAGCCTAAACTTTGTTCTGTGCCACTTGCATGCGGTGGAATCATGGTCTTCCATGCACGATCCCAGTCAAACGTAGTCACATTTGTGCGTTCCGACCTTCACTCACTGACAGGCGGGCCGCACATTTCTCTCTCTTATGATTTATTTTTTCGCTTCCTCTAGACGGTTCCGATGCACGCCCTCAATAATTACACCCCCTTCTTTGTCTTCCAGGCGGACGAGAATAGGCGGCAGCGGCGGTTCCTCACTGGGTCACTCCCTACTCGAACAACTGCCCCTATCCCAGATTCCATCCCCTCTTGAATCTCCTTATCACAACGCCGCCATTAATCTACCGGATTCTAGACTCCATTTGCCGCTATGGGTAGAGCTTGGGGTAGCAGTAGGCTGAAGCGAAAGGCATGCGATGACGACGCAGATGGCTAGGGCGACCACCATCGCGGGGATTGGGGATGGCTAAACCTCAGCGCCGTGAACGTGCACAGGATCGCCACGGGGTCAGACATCATCTCTGCCGGCCGCCTCGCTCGCTGCATCCCTGGATACTGCTTCACGATGCAGGACATGGACAAACAACCGTTCGGCACGCTAGGCCTTCTTTACCCCAATACCAGCAAATGGCCAAACGACCGTGATGGCCACGTAAGTTCCAGTATCTTGCTCATTAGTTCAGTCATATCATTGATTCATGTGTGCTGAACTCTCATCGGAATCTTCCTTTCATCGAATGTGTTGTGTGCACGCGTAGTTTGAACAAATTGAACCATTTAAGACTAATCTGTACAGCGGAAGCTCTGCTCGTACCTGATATTCTGGTATTTTCGTAGTGGTCTTACTTTAGGTGATAGACGAGTTGTCAATTTTGATTTGCAATGGAATGACTGCTAGGTGATATTCTGTTTCCTAAAATAAAAACAAACAAATTAGACGATTTAAGGCTGTTATGCCCCGAGCTGTTTATGATCATCGTCAAGAGTTTGTTCTGGGGGGCTCTGCTCCAACTCCATATATTGGGTATCTTCGTAGTGACGCGGGCAAAATTTAGGCGATATTTGAGGAGACACTCGTATTTAGGCAATATTTTGGGTACTTTAATCTGAAGGTCGAGTTGTCAAATTGTATTTGCAATGGAATCCATTCTAGGTGATTGTGCCAAATGACAACAAACTCTGCAGAATATTCATGCAAAACTGATGCTGCTGGATAAGTGGTCAGAATCAATAGTGGTGAATATCAAGGAAGAAGAAGAGACGGAAATGGGAGATGACCAGAACTACGTGGGTGGCAACAACAAGTGGTTGGTCCTTTTATCCCAGGATGGGAGTACTTGGAGTCTAAAATATGGCTATAGATCGTTGAGATTTACATTGCCATCTTTGGAGGGTGTCGGCATTACTGCATTCAACAACGGGTGGCCGCCGCCCATTTCCGAATTCGCTTACAGGTTCAACATCGCAGTACTTGAGCTCCTGAAGGTACATCTCCCACATAGACCACGGGAGGTGTGGAAGACCTGGGAGTACGACATCTTAGCGGTGTTCGACAAGGCAATCACATTCATTAGATGCCTAGAAGACAAGGAATGGACAGTCTTGCGCGATGACTTCCTGCGGCTGGAGAAGTATGTGGACGCCGTCTTCACCTCCAGCTATCATTCGAACAAACCGCAACACATTTATGCAGTCACTGAACCTAGCGGCTATGTGCGTGTTTGGGAGCCATCCTTCTGGGGTGAGTCATGGTGTCGTATAGCATGTCAAATCCCATTCAAAATTCTGCTTACTGACTGTAAGTAACACACAGGTACCCACGCAGCCCCGCGCATCATTCAAGCTCCGGTGATTGAAGATGTAGTAGCAGATGCTGAACTTGGGACACGCGCTGGTTCCTGGCACCTCTCAGAGGCGACACGAAACAGGATTTTGAACTCATGTGGATTCATATCAGGGGAGCACTAAACAGTGTTGGTGATACAATAGAACATATGGGGACACAACTTTCTTTATACCCATCAATACGGTGTCACGTTTTCTCGAGGTTCGCATGCCCATCCAAAGACCTAGTAGAGCAAGTCTGAAGCAGAGTCGACAATCTGAAGGTACAATCTGTGTTTCTTGGGATCAACTACCCTTTCTTTGTTGGAGCCCCTGGAGCTGTTGAACCTGTAATTGCTCCGGCAGCCCTAGCTCCTGAAGCTTCTGCTGCTGGTGGTGGTGGTGGTGGAGCTGACGAAGAACTAGCTGCTCCTGCTCCTAGTAAAGCTAATGAAATACTTGGTGATGCTGCTGCTAGTGAGGCGATGAAATACTTGATAATGCTACTGCTGGTGAAGCTGATGAAATACCTGCTGAGGCTGCTACTGGTGAAACTGATGAAATACCTGTTGAGGCTGCTGCCAGAGTCCAGGAAGAAAATGTTGGTGTTGTTGCTGAGGTGCCAACACTTCCAGTGTTGATAGCAGACTATGTGTTTGTTGCACACTCACGCGCCTATCATGTTGACACTCCAGATCCTACCTGGAGCCGAATCCATGTCAGGGGGAGGGGCCTACAATTGGCTCATCAGTGGGGTCATACGATTTGATGAAGAATGACAGATGGCCAAACGCAGCATTCTAGTTGGCTCCAACAATACCACCAGCTCTTGGGACCTAGTGCTCATACTGGCAGATCCGATGAACCATTTGTCTTTATCTTTATCTTTAGTTACGCTTATTTGTATAAAGATTAAGTTGTGCTTATTTTTGTAAGACTAAGTTAGGCCTAACTGCGTAATATTCAGTGAAGCCCAGCTTTTCTTTCCATGCCCATAACAGCAGAATTGCAGCATAGAAGAGACAAAGGTAATGTGCATACTAGGCATTTTTGCTCAAGATAACAACCACTTCAAGTAAATGATACATGGTGTACGCATTTGAATGCATCACTAGAATGTGCCACCTATTGATGATTGATGACATGGATCTAGCTTTTCTGCGCGTATTTGCATTGAATCGCTCATTGATTTGTTCACATATTTTTTGGCAATGGCTGATGAAATCCACTCTCTTGTTAACATGCTTCGTCAGCAAGCACTTGTTTATGCAATGCAAAGTACAGAACATGGTCGTCATCGTCATTCCATTTAGGTTCTCTATGTTTCGTCATCACGGAGCTACTAATTTCAAATGAAAATATAGTAAACAACATACGTGTACATTGTGAGAGTATGCTACGGACACGGTACATGCATGTTTTTCTACAATCACAAGAATAAAACTTGATGCATTTTCACCTTGTTGGCGTTGTGCCGAACTGGGTGGATGTGGCTTTGGGGTTTGGAGAGGAAGGCACTGTGGCTGGTGCGTGTGCGACCATGGCGACGGCGAGCTCGAATTCTGGAGGAGGACAATAGGACCGAGCATGGTCGGCATGGCGACAGATCTCACCCGGGAATGAATTCCTGTCCCCGCGCCGTGCCATGGGTGCGGACATGGTGAGGGCGAGCTCTGATTCAGGATGGGGAGGAGAGCATGGCCGTGACCATAGATTGCCGCCCCGGAGGAAGAAGAAGACACGTAAAGGATGCATGCGCCAACGCTGCAAGCCTACATGGCAGCCACGACGACAGCGACATAACGGTGAAAGCTGACAGGGGGGCCCAACTTGACGGGCGTTAGCCTGATATTTTGAATTGAAACATAAATTTGAATTCATGCCGAAAAATACCCTCTGAGTATTTGGCACGCCAACTTTGGGCAACGCAGCTGATTGTAAGCAACTTGGGTACCGTGTTGCCTGGGCGCCCCAACTTTCAGGCCGTAAAATGATATTCTCCTCCCTAGTCCCTCGGAGCACACACAAACATAAGTAAGTATTTTTCACATTTTCCATGGCATTTTTCATTTGTTCTACTCCCACCATCTCAAAATAGATGTCGCAAATTTGTAAAGATTTGGATATATCTCTTGCTAAATAGTGTCTAGATACATCCAAATTAAGACAACTTTGCAACATCGGAGTAGTATTTTTTGTGTTTCTTCTAAAGCTATCGGATTAAAATCGTGGGACAGGAGGGGGCGTCACACCGCGATTTCAGAATTGGAACGTTCACGCACTAGCATGACCATGTCACATCCTGGCGCAATATTTGAAGGGGTTCCGTGGAATAAAACAAAAAATCCTACTACGAGAATGTACCAACCAAGATTTATCTATGGATAAGTAAAGTAACAAGCGGGATACGGTATTCATACCTTTGAAGACATGAAGCGGGATTATGTTCTCGCACAAACTTTGCTGATGAAGCCGAGCATAGAAGATCTCAAGGTAGAAGGCCTAAAGTGTCCAACACTCATAATGGTAGTTCCTACGAAGCTTTACACACGTCTGGTGTAAAAGAGGTCTCCCAAGCCCCTGTCTAGTAAGGCAGCAGAAGAAGAAGATCCATACCGACTCCAAGTGCACAACAACGTGCATTTGGTGGAGAAGTCTCTACCTCGCGGAGCATGTTCCAAACTAGGGAGCATGCATAAGAGGGAGAGATGGATGGAGAGATAATGATGAATGGCCAATTGGGGGATGAGGTTTGGAGGAGGCAACCCACTTTATATAGGGAAAAACTAGGCACTCACACCCCTACAAGTCCCTAGGTGGGACTAAACTTTGGGAGAGGTGGAGGAGGGGCTGGCAGTGGTGGGGTGGGCGAGGCGCCAAACCCACATGTCTACTCGGCAGGAGTGGGAGCCCCCACCCGCGTGCCTTGGCCCTCCTAGGGCTGGCCGCCTCCCCCTCTTGGGCCATCTCCCCTCCGGGGAGGGCCCATGTAGGGGTATTTGCCCATTTTTATTTATATAATTAAGTATATTTAATATTAATTTCACTAGGTAAATATTAAATACCTTTTATTTAATTCCCTTTATTCAAAACTCATTTTGAATAACCTCCAAACATTTCGGTATCTCGCCGGAAGACTTTCGGTTCTCTCTCTTCCTATTTCTCATATAGTCACGGATCAACCTGCATCGTCTCTACCCTTAAACATGACATCCTTACGATTCAGGAATGTTCTTACATGATCAAGACATCTCTCCGATCCATGACCAACAAGGGTGTGTGGAAACTCATGATGGTCCCTTCACATTCCACGAATTTGTTTGATCGCTTGAACCATATAAATGTTGAGTCTTATTCCTTTTGCACAACGATACCTGGTTTTTCCAAGACCTAATCTCTGGTATTGACATACGAGTTCAATCTTATTACTAACTGTCAGAGATTTGTCCCGTGAAGGAACTACGGTCCAACGATCCCTTGGTTCTAGAGGGGGCTGAACACGCGGTTCCAATGAAACTCGACGATGGCTGCGGCGACGGAGCAAGCACACGACAGAGAGGTGACACAGGGTGGTTCGGGACCCTCGTGAGGAGTTAAAGCCCATACTCCTGCTTTGTTGTATTGCTCGCGTGCTTCGCGAGGGTACAATGGAGGATGTTAGTCTAGGGTTTTAGATCTCAAGGATCGATCCCTCCTAAGGTAGGAGAAGGGCTCCTTATATAGGGCAGCGTCGGGCCTCTTCCCCCGGTCCATCAGTGGGAAGGGTCACCACAGTGCCGCTCTCTCAGTTCCCGGTTAAAAAGACTGATTTTTGGTGGACCGAGTCTTGGGCGCTGGGAGCTTCTCCGTCCACCCGTAAAGCGTCCCCCCTTTAGCGTCACTTTGTCTTCATCTGACGCTGCTAGCTTTCCTTCTTGTACCAAAGTAGCCAAGGTCAGGCCTGCTCCCGCTGAGGTTGTCCATCTAGCCGGTCTGGACCTTGTCTGCCTTGCTTTTGACCAAGGCCCTGACTTCGGGACCGCACCGCGGGGGCATCCAATGCCACCATTGTTCTTGTGGTTTCCCTTTGATGGGTGCATCCACACCCCTCTCGAGGTGCCGTAGATCTAGGCCCTCCTGTTGGGGGTATGGGGGGAGGATTTCCCCTCTAGAAGCCTTTGGGAGGGTGTGTCGAGACGCCCCTCAAGAGGGAAGCATCCCTTCCCTCACGAGGACTGTTGGAGTCTCGCCGTGCAAGCAAGTCGTGGACAGTTCGGGGGTACCCCCGTACCAGGTATCCGATAGTAGCCCCCAGGCGTTTGGCCCATGTGCCACGCCCGTGGTGACGAAGGTTCGAGCGCCCATTCTGACGGCTGGCACCGCATGGGATGTGTGCTGCTCTAGGTCCCCGACACACCTTCTCGGAAAGTGCGAACCCATCCAGACCCAATCTCGGCTTATAAGGAAGGGGTACCCCTTCACACCGAGATCTATTCTTCTCTACCTGCTTCCTCGCACTTCCCTACCCTAGACAACTGCCAACGCTCGCCACACACAATGTCTCACCGGGGATCTTTGGTAGCGGCGAAGGGGAACTGTCGCTGGCTAGCCCCCTCTAGGGGAAGAAGAGGAGACGGGGAGGTGCTGATGCCTTCCATAATTCAGGATGGACTCTGGTCTTGACCACTGCCTTTCATAGCTTGCCTCAAATTGGAACGAGTGGGGGGAGACCCGGGTGTGGCCCGAGCCGGTGGATCCGGCAAGCCTTTCCGGCCCCGTGCGCCCTTTCTTCTACCACACCGTCATTGCAGGGCTGATTCCGCCATTCTCCCGCTTCTTCGTGGCGGTTCTAGAGCACTACCAGATTTGCGGCCTCCACCTGCATCCCAACTCCGTCACCACCCTTGCCATCTTCGCCTGCTGGTGCGAGATGTTTGTAGGGGTGAAGCCTTCGGTTGTGCTGCTTCTCTAGATGTATGCTCTCCGCATCACCTCCACCTCTCGCACAGCTGGTTGCGCCTCCTTCATGAAGGAGGGGTCGTTCAGGACCCAAATGGGTTGGTCGAAACACTTGGAGGACTTCTAGAAGCATTGGCTCCTTATGGATGTGCAGGAGGACAACCCCCGCCTCCGGCCTCCCGCCGTGTTAGGTGAGAAGGTTAGCAATCGATGGTCCACGGCGAACCTGGAGGGGGACAAGGTTGATGCCCTGGTCGCCCGTATTGAGCTGCTCAACTCCTCTGGCCTGATGGGGCCTCTAGTTTCCATGGAGTTCCTTTGCCTCATGATTGCTCCGATGTAGAGGCACAACAAGGATTTGTGGTACTTTACGGAGCTGGACCACCTGACCCAGGGGGCGGCGTCACCGATGACCCTATTGTGGCGGCGTTTATCCACAAGCTCCTACACACCTCCATCACCTTCGAGCTTCCTAAGGAGGTTTTAGCCCTCTATCTTGATCCTCGTAGGGTGGAGATCGAGGCCTCACTTCCTAAATTTGCGTTTGTTGGATCCTCCTCCCTCCCGGCCATGTGGGAAAGCACTCGAATCCCTTGGATGCGGACTATCCAATCACAGCCCCGTCCGAGGGACATCCTGGGGCCACTTCGAGGGAGGACGCAGTCACGTGGGACTCTTTCAGCGTGGTGGACCCTCAGGAGGCGCCTCAAAGGAAGCAAACCCGGGAGGAGAATTCCCCTCATGAGGGATTCACATCTGGAAGTGGCAGGTCTCGCCCCTTAGGGCCCTGCACGAGCCGGGGTAACTGGGGCGTGTGGCTGATGACTGCAAATGCACAGATTGTTAGTAGCTAGTTTCGAAGTAAAGATATAGATCCCATAGGGAGCAGGAGTTTGAAGTCTAGTAGCTCTTGAAATAAATATTACGATAGAAATGCTAGATAAAGTTCTAAGTGACAAGGTAAAATGCGAGTATTGTGTAAAAAGGTGCTTTTGGGTTTTCGATATAAGAACAATGATAAAGTAAAGTAAACAACTGAGTACAGAAAGTAAGTATCAAGTATGTAAGAGAGATTGGAACTATAATAGGGAAAAGCATTCTCAGGGAGTAGCGGATACACCACTAGTATTGTAAAGATACAAGATAAAGATTATCATCATGAACATCCTCAACTATGTATGTGTGGGAGGAACTCCATATTTGGACGAATAGGCAACAACTGCTGCTCACATCATCCTCGTAACCACAATAGTCTGCAATCGACATCAATTCAATTACTTCGCTATTAAGGGACGTAATCCCGTAGGACGTATCCCATGGCATGGATAATGTTCTGTGAGTTTCCTCGGTTTCCCAAGTTGATATGTAAGGGGTGCCAACAACTTTATAGTCACTGTAAGTGCTAGCATGCCTCCATCTACCAACAAGTAGTTCCCTCCATCAAGTCCCCACAAGAGGCAAATATTGAGAGGTCGACTTCTCTCAACATCAAGATGTAGAGAATCTAACACATGGTCACAGCGATGAATATCATGATAGAATTTATCTTATTTCAATCTCATACTAGGGTTTCTCCATCTCCCTAAGAACTAATGATCTACTCAGACATGGAGGCAATCAACATCATGGAAATGGTAATGGAAACAATCATAGACGAATAATACTTGTATAAATCAACAACGAGTATAGGAATTACAACAAGATCTAGACAAGATGTAGATGGGATGGATGGAGATGGTGGTGATGCAGCGGTGGATCATGAAAATCGATGACCTTAGCCTCCCAGATCTGCCCAGGGCCAAGATGGATCCCTTGTGGATGAGTTCCCCCTCCAGATGCCTTCCGGAGGTGAGGTTTCTGCGATTTCTGGGTGTTCTATATGTCGTCTCCTTGAACCAATTGCATGGGGTGAAACTATTTGATGAGGTGGAGGCGGCGCCAACTATACGGCCATAAAATTGCTCCGGTCGTATAGTTGATCGTTGGACTATCTGCCTCCATTGTTCGCTTCTGGTTTTCTTCTGGTATTATTAATATTTCCCAAATAAGCGATTTACGTTCTTTTTGACTCCTTTTCTCCACAGTACAACTGCTCCAATAATTGTATCCATTGGATCCATCATCTGTCCTGATCATGGTGAAAACAAACATAAAATGTGCGTGCGAGCACCATAAATACCAAGATCCTACATCTACAATGCAAAATAATAATCTAAAACATGATGCAAATATGCACTCCTCAGTGGCCCCCAGCCGGGGGCGCTACCAGGTAAGCCGTTAGCCGACCCTCCTTCCTTTCCAAATCCTTGAGTCCCATCTCACACGGAGGACCTCTCCAGCGAAGGCCACATGCAAAAGCGGCCGCGGCTGAAGCGGACCACCGCCATGAAGGTCCTACCAGTGGTGCGCCCCTTGGCCCATCTTGGGGAGGTCCAGGTTGCACTGGCTGCGCCCGAGGAGAGGGAGGCGACCTCTCTGCCACACACAGTCCCGCCACTTCCTTCCCAGCGCCCCTGGTCACAGCAGTGGCTGAAGTGGGCGAGGGCCACCTCCAGGGCTCTCTCCCCGAAGCCGTTTCTGTGGTCGAGGACATGGTCATGGATACTGCTCTGGCGGCAGACATGACCGCTGCTCCCGGGTCACCGGGGAGCGCGGTTCCCGTCGACTCTTGAACTGCTCCTAGCCAACACTCAAGTGGCCCCGAGCTAGACCCAGTCCAAGGTCTGGAAGGCCGCACATCCCCCGGGCCAGCCCCCTTGACCCCACCGGTTGGATACCCCTGAGGGGGCTCCTTCTGGCGAGCGGTACAGTGAGTCTCGGGGCTGGTTCTAGTGGAGCCGGGTATTCCTCCCATGTCGAGCTCCTAGGCAAGCTCATTTTTTGGCGTACGCACCGAGCTGGACCAGTTCCTGGCTACCATGGTCTGTGTGGACCATGAGTTGATCTTGGACCGACGGAGCTTGTCGGGGCCCGCCAGGTGGTGGAGTCTGAGCGCGGGAGAGCCTGTTTCGAGGTGGAGGGCGTGCTCCGGGATGCCTTGACAGGAGCGACAAAGATCATCACTAATGCCGAGGCCCAGGCTTATCAGCGCCGGGACACCTTGTCTGCCTGTGAGAGAGACATCACTGCTCGGGAGGCGATAGTGACCCAATGTTAGGGGGGCTTGAGGATCAGTATTGAGAGGTTGACACCAAGTTGTCAGAAGTTCGTGGGTTCCTCACCTAGGATTTAGAGGAGAGCTCAAAGCTCTGTAGCTCCCTTGAGGCAGAGAAGAAGCTTCGAGAGGGTTCGCTTCAGGAGGTTGAGGACTCTAGTGAGAAATTAAGGCTCTGAAGGAGACCGCCATTGCCGCTGCTCCGGCGGGTGAAGAGCGTGAGCGAGAGGCTCACGAGGCACTAGAGGCCCAGCGTAAGTCCTTCTCCTAGCTTGCCAAATAGGGCGTCGGGATCCTCCCTCTCCTAGGAGTTGAAGGTTTTGTCGTGCCAGAGCTTCATGACAGCCGCGAGGTCGAGGAATCCCTAGAGCTTGCATGCAGGGTTTTAAGCCCCTTAAGTGCGGTGGCCCAGGGCCGGGATAACTTCATTTCCTCAGAGTGCCAAGATATGATGACTGTTGTAGGGAGGTCCCTCTTCACCAACCTTCTGCAGCCGTCTCCTGACCTCGACTACTCCCGGGACGTGCGACAGTCGGTGGCCGTGCCGGCTCTTGAGGCGAATGTCGCCCTGCTCATCGACCTCCTAATCAAGGCGTTTCTGCGCATGGTAGGCGATGAGGAGGGAGCCTAAGCCAGTGGCTCGGACGACTCTACCGCTGAAGAAGGGGAAGAAGGTCTTGGTGAGGCAAACTGCGATGGCACCGCCGGGGTGCCTTGATTCTTGTCCATGTATAGTCCCTCGGAGAGGCAACCGTAGGTTCCGCATGCTGCTTGAGGGGTTGTCTCAAGGGTTGCCCCGCTCGTCCCCTGGCGTGGAGGTCGCGGGGCTTGTACTTGTCCCGTAGGTCCCTCAATGAGGTGGCTATATGGTCTGTACGTTCAATTCCATCCCATAAGTCCCTCTAAGAGGTGACCATAGGACATGTATTTTCCCTGTATAGTCCCTCGGAGAGGCGACCATAGGTTCTGCACGGTGTATGTTGTCCCTTCGCGTGCCGTGTGACGATCATCAAGCACTGGGAACCGTGGGTGAGGTGACTTATCGCTGGTTCTAGTATGCAAGTTCAGAGCTCGACACTTTAGGCCCCAGTGCTGGCCAAGGTTGGCTCTGGCAGTAGACACCGTGCCTAGCCCCCGCTCATAAAGTGTGCGAAAGGGAGAAACACCATAGAAGAAACAAATATGCAAACGAAGAAAACATTGGGGGAAAACCAAAAAAATGAGCCATCATTCTTGAATTTGCACACCGTTCAAGGGGAGAGTTATTTATTACCACCGCTGCCATGAGCGGAGCTCACAGCAAGAAGTTGTGAAGGTGCTGGATGTTCTAGGCGTTGGGGATCGGGACTCCTTCCTCCGTTTCCAGTCGCACTGTGCATGGCCTTGCGACGTGCACGACCCGGAAGGGGCCATCCCACATCGGGGAGATCTTGTGCAGACCCTCACAAGAGAGGACGTAGCAAAGGACAAGGTCCCCCACTTCTAGGGTGTGCGCCCGTATGTTACGGCACTGGTATTGGCGCAATGCTTGCTGGTATCTGTCTACCCGCACATTGACCTTGTGGCGGGCTTCCTCGATGAGGATGAGGTCGTCATGAAGCAGGTCCTCTTGTGCCGCTTCGCTGAAGGCGAGCACCCCGGGGAATCCATGCTTGAGTTCTGCAGGAATGACAGCCTCATCGCCGTAAACTAGGAAGAAAGGGGTCTCACCGGTTGGTTTGGTTGCGGTGGTGCAGATGGACCACATCACTCCTAGGAGGGCATCCAACCACCCTCGTCTGCACTCCTTGAGCTTGCGGAGGAAACTCTTGGTCTTGAGCCCCTTCAGGACCTCCGCATTTTCTCGGTCTACTTGTCCATTACTGCGGGGTTGGGCGATAGATGCATAGCAGATCTTGGTGCCGATGCCCTCACAGTAGGATTGGAACATGCCGCTAGTGAACTGGCTTCCGTTGTCGGTGATGATGTGGCTGGGTGCACCGAAACGGCATACCAAACCTTGGATGAACTTTATCGCCGATTGCGCCAGGATGGTCCTGACCGGTTCCACCTTGGCCCATTGGGTGAACTTGTCGATGGAGACGTAGAGGTACCTATAGCCCCCGAGTGCTCGCGGGAAAGGCCCCAAGATGACCATCCCCCAGAACGCAAAGGGCCATGAGAGCGGGATGGTCTACAGCTATTGAGCCGGCTGGTGTATTTTCTTGGCGTGGAACTAGCATGCCTTGCATGACTTCACCAACTCTATGGCATTGGTGAGTGCGGCGAGCTAGTAGAAGCCGTTGTGGAAGGCTTTCCCCATGAGGGTACGTGCCGAGGCACGATGGCCGCTTTCCCCAGCGTGGATGTAGGCCAGAAGCTCGCGCCCCTCATTGCTGGAGATGCACCGGAGGGCGATGTCGTTGGGACGGCGGTAGTAGAGGTCCCCGTCTATGATGTAGTACTTCTTCGCACGCCAGACCAGGCTTTCCACCATGTCCTTACTATCCAGGAGGATGCCGTCCTGGAGGTAACTCTTGATCTCGATGATCCAACCCGACTCTTGGGTAGTAGTTGCCAAGACAAGCCTGTTTCCTGAGGATGGACCGCAATCGCGTGCGCTTCATGAGGGTAGGGGCGGAAGCCCTTCGAGGTGGGCTTTTTCCTCTCCTGGGGGAGGCCGAGGGCTTGAAAAACCTTTCCTCGAAGACCCTCGGCTGCTAGGACTCTTGCCTGGATGCGCGCTTGGCAATTTTGTCTTGCCTCGTGGTTGTCCCCCCGAGGAATTTGGAGCAGGTCCATGACTATAAAATACTTATCCATTCTTCGGACCTCCTCAAGGTACACCGCCAGGTGCTCATCCTTGGGGAAGTAGCTTTTGTTGGAAAATTTGACCAAGAGTAAGGAGTATCTCTGGATGCGCTTGATGCCGAGGGAGATGGCTACCTTGAGGCTGACGATCAGGCCCTCATACTCGGCAATGTTGTTGGAGCGCTTGTCTCCGTCCTTGAAGCACAGCTGCATGGCGTAGAAGAGCTTGTCGCCCATTGGAAATGTGAGCACGACGGCCACCCCGGCTCTGTATCTGTTGAATGCCCCATCGAATTTCACGGTCCAGTGCCCCGGAGCTAGCTTTCCGGGGAGCTGGGTTATTTCCTCCTGAGGCCCACTTCCCCCTAGGTCAGACCACTCTGCCGCAAACTCCGACAGGGCCCTCCCACACACGATGGGTGTAGTGTCGAACGTCAGCTCGAAAGGTTGTAGATCGATGGCCCACTCGGGCACGCGACCCATGGCATTGGGGTTGCGCAGGATCGTCTCTAGGGGAAACTTGGTGACCACCTTGATGGGGTGGCCCTGGACGTAGTGGCGCAGCTTGCATGATTCCACGAGGAGTCCGTAGAGGAACTTATATTGCATGGGATACCTTTCCTGGGCATCCCTGAGCACCGTGGTGACAAAGTAGACCGACTTCTGCACAAGCTCAGTGGTTTTGGTCGGGGTCGGGCCGTGGACCTCACCACCAGCTTTTTCCTATGCGTTGTCGTCTTCCGCCGTGGCCCCTGAGGCATCCGGAGGGTTTGCGGCCCATACCTTCCTTTTCCTTTCCACCACCTCTTCTCGCTCGGTGACCAGGACGACGCTTGTCGCTTGTGGCGTGGCCGCAAGGTATAGCAGTAGTGGCTCGCCATGACTTGAGGGCTCGTGTGGTATCTTTTGAGGGTCTCGAACGCCTCGTCAGTCTCCAGGGTCCACTGGAACTTCCCGGTGTGCTTCATGGTCTTGAAGAAGGGTAGGGCCTTCTCACCCAGCTTGGATATGAACCTTCCTAATGCCGCCATGCACCCGGCCAAGCGCTGCATCTCCTTGAGGCACATTGTAGGGCACATTTCCTTGATGGCCCGGACCTTGTCGGGGTTAGCCTCGATTCCACGGTAAGATACCAGGAAGCCAAGGAGCTTGCCCGACGGGACTCCGAACACACACTTGGCAGGGTTGACCTTGATGTTTACCCAGCACAAGTTGGCGAAGGTTTTTGTCAGGTCCGCCACCAAGGTGTCCTTCTTGCGGGTCTTTACCACAATGTCGTCGACATAGGCCTCCGCGTTCCTTCCCATATGCTTGCCCAACACGATGCGCATGAGCCTCTGGAAGGTAGAACCGACGTTCTTGAGGCTGAATGTCATGCATGTGTAGCAGTACACCCCACACAGTGTGACGAAGGCTATCTTTTTCTCGTCCTCCTTAGCCATCTTGATATGGTGGTACCCCGAGAAGGCATCCAGGAAGCACAACAGGTTGTAGCCCACTATGGATTCAACGATTTTCTCTATCCGCGGGAGTGGTAAGGGGTCCTTGGGGAAAGACTTGTTTAGGTTGGTGAAATCGACATAGAGTCGCTCGCCTCGGTGGTCTTGGGAACCACCACGGGGTTGGCAGACCAGTCGGCATGCAAGACCACCTTGACAAGGTGGGCCTTGACCAACTTTTCCATCTCGGCAACGATGAATTGCTGCTTTTCCGTGGATTGCTTCCATGGCTTCTATTTCACCGGGCGCGCCGTGGGGCACACTACTAGGTGATGCTCAATCACCTCTCGAGGCACCCCCGTCATGTCTGACAGGGTCCAAGCAAACATGTTTGTGTTGGCCTAGAGGAAGAGAATGAGAGCCTCCTCCCGTCGACCGAGAGGCGAGCGCTGATGGTGATTGTAGCCCTCATCACTGTCGGGCCAAGAGGGACCTTCTTGGTCTTGGCCCGCTCCTCAGAGAATGCCGATTTTCTACTGTCGGCGATGCTGGTGGTACACACAGCATCCTCGCCGGGGGACGCCGCCAGCTCCTCGCTGCCAGCCCTCAAGGCCTTAGCAGCCAGGGGATACATGTCAAACGTCAGAGTTAGTCTCGACCTCCTGGCGCGCGGTTTCTGCCCATTTGCAGGCCTGCTTGAGGGAGCGGACAGCTTCGACCTCGTTGCTGTGCACTGTGATGGTGGTTCCTGTGCCACCCGACATCTTGACTATGTTGTAGGCATTGTGAGTGACCTCCATGAACTTCACCAGCACCGGGTAGCCTAGGATGGCGTTGTAAGGCAAGCAGATCCGGGCGACGTCGAAGTCGATGAGCTCTGCGTGGTAGTTGTCGCTCGTCCTGAAGGTGATAGGGAGATAGATCCGGCAGAGGGGCACGGTGGTGCCCGCCATGGCCCGCACAAATGGCAAGGAGGGGCGGAGGCACGTGACGGGCACTCGTAACTGCCTGAATGCCCCTTCTAAGAGCACATTCAGGTCCGCCTCACCGTTGATGAGCGTCTTGGACACCACGACCCCGCCGATAGTGGGGGTGCAGACCATGGACACGGCACCTACCAGGTGGGTCAAGCCTGGGTGTACCGTGGTGCCGAAGGAGACCGGCTACTGCGACCACCGAAGAGTGTTGGCGTTAGCGCTAGGCCTTGCTACCGCCAGTTCACAAGAGAACTTCTTAAAGTGCCGCCCAGAGGTGGGAGCCTTGGAGCGGCCCAAGATGCAGGCGAGGATCCTGGATGCTCCCTTGGATGGGGTGCTCCCCGGGCTGGCCTCTGCGCGAGGGCTTGCTGCCATGGCCCCGACGTCCGGAGGGTATCGGAAACGCACCTCAGCCCCTACCTAGTGCGCCAAATGTCGGAGATTTATCCCGTGAAGGAACTAGGGTCCAACAATCCCTTGGTTCGAGAGGGGGCTGAACATGCGGTTCTAAGGAAATTCGACGATGGTAGCGGCGGTGGAGAATGCACTCGACAGAGAGGTGACACGTTTTTTTTATGTAGGTTCGGGACCCTCGTGAGGAGGTAAAGCCCCGACTCCTGCTTTGTTGTATTGGTCGTGTGCTTCGCGAGGGTACAATGGAGTATGAAAGTCTAGGGTTTTAGATCTCAAGGATCGATCTCGCCTAATGTAGGAGAAGGGCTCCTTATATAGGGTGGCGTCAGGCCTCTTCCCCCGGTCCATCGGTGGGAAGGGTCACCATAGTGCCGCTGTTGGGGGGATGACCCCCGGATAGCCTAGTCGGACAAGAATAAAGTCGAACAGGTCACGACCGGCTAGCGGATCCTAGCCAGACGCAAGCACAAGATGATGTAGAAGGTAGCTGGAACAAGTAATGTTGGCAGGACGTGGATCTGGCTAAACGATCGTAGCCGGACACAATCAAGATGGAGGCAGGGCGACGTGTTGCACAGTGCACGGTATTCCCTAGTACAGCGACAAGATAGGACCATGCCGAAGACTTTGTGGTTGACGAGGGCACAGTGACCGGTTGCTGAGGCCAGGCCCGCACGGCGTTCACTGTTCCCATGATGACCCGAACAACATGTACCCTCGACAAGACTCGCCACTACGCAGCACTATAGATGACCAACCGACTAGGGCCCGCCTGTGGGACCTGCCGGCCTGGCCAGTAAGATCGCTGTCCCCAGCCTATATAAGGGGGGCAAAGCTCTCGTAGCAATGGTTGGACATTCAATAGCTAGATAGTTCATATAGCTCGAGGAGAATCTTGTATCCCACATATCATACCTTAGTCAGATCGGCAGGAGTAGGGGTGTTACCTCCAGACGAGGGCCCCGAACCTGGGTACTTCTTGTGTCACGCTACACTCTCTCGTACCCAATCCCACCTACGGACATCGTCAATAGCCTCCCTACCATTTGCCCACACCTCTATCTAGCCTCCTCACGCACTACCGTTTCCAATACGACGACAGTTGGTGCCCACCGTGGGGCAAACATGGATTCGACCGGAGTCACGTTTCGCACAGGACCCCGCACTTCAGCCGGTGAGCGCGTGGCCTCCGGCCTCATGCTTACGCTAGGAAAATTCGACTGTGTCATCGACAATGCTTCGTGCTTCGCCAGATCCACCTTACCGGTGAACGGCTGATGACTGCAAGTGCAAAGATCATTTTTAGCTAGTTTCGAAATAAAGATATTGATCCCATAGGGAGCAGGAGTCTGATGTCTAATAACTGTTTGAACTAAATACTAAAAGAGTAATGCTAAATAACGTTCTAAGTAACCAGATAAAATGCGAGTTTTGTGTAAAAGATATTTTTGGGTTTTCAAATAAGAGAACAATAAGTAAACTAAAGCTATAAGTAAACAAGAGCATGCAAGTATGATTAAGAAACACTGCAAGATGATGGAAAGAGTTCTCAGGGAGTAGTGGATCCACCGCTAGTAATTAGAAAGAGTGATCAAAATTATTATAATGAATAAGACCATTTATGATATGTGTGGGAGGAGCTCAATATATGGACGAATAGGCAGCAACGACTTCACATATCATCCATCATAACCACGGCAGACAGCAATTGACATCAATCGAATTACTGCGCTATTAACGGACTTTACCCCATAGGATGTATCCCATTGCATGGACAATGTTCCGTGAGTTCTCCTCGGTTCCCAAGTTGATACCTAAGGAATGACAACAACTTTATAGTCACCGTAAGTGCTATCATCCCTTCATCTACCAATAAGTAGTTCCCTCCATCTAGTCCTCAATGAGGCAAATATTGGGTGGCGCGCTTCACCCAACATCAAGATGAAGGAAATCTAACACAAACACATAATGAATAATATCACATAATAATATTTATCTAAATTCAGTCTCATACTATGGTTTCTCCATCTCCCCAAGAACAAAGGAAACTACTCACACATGAAGGCAATCAACATCATGGATAGAATATGGATGAAGTATGCTGATACAACTGAAGACAAGTGGAAATCCAAGATTCAATCTAGAATTACAACAAGTAACCAAAGGGGGTCGGTGATGGAGACGTTGTTGATGAAGATGACGATGTAGATCGATGTGGGGGCCTTCAAGATCCTAGTCCCTTCTCCTCTTGTGTGATGGTGATTGTGTAGATCTGATTGGAGGTGGCTATGGCGGTGGCACGGCGGCAGGGCTCCGCCATGGTGGAGGATATGGCTTGGTGGCTTTCTCTTGGGTCCTCCCTCCTTTATATAGACCTTGGGGGTGCCCTAGGGTTCCCCCAATACCGTCATATGACTTAGGGAAGGTTCTAGAGCTTCTCTAGGGTGAAATCCCATCGTTTGCGACCTTTTTCCCAACTATACGGCGGGAACTATACGGCCGGAAAAATGCTTCCCGATGTATAGTTGCTCGTCAAACCTTGAGGTTATGTAGTGTTTTGGTCGTCGTTTCTTCATACGAACTCCGATTTGGGTGTTCTTGGGCTTGTTGGATTCGTATCAACGAGGGATACAATCCAGTGGTCTTGGATATTTAGTTTGAGAAGTTGGGAAAGTCACTTTTTCCAACACCCAAATGGCTGAGTCTAGTCCCTACAACTCCTCAATACTATGCTCTCTTTGTTCCTTTTGCCTTTGTTTTATCCATAATCATCATCAACACCTACACACATGTCATAGACAAGGAAAATGATAAAATTCTGCCTAAACTACTAAATGTGCAAAGCTCATTTGAAACTAAATGACAACTATAAGTCATGCATATAAGGCATAGCTATAGCTGGAAGAAACATGATATGAGAGGTAAATGGCACATTTTATATGGCTAAGAGAGGTGGTATTTCATAGCCATCAACTTCCCCAAGCTATACCTTGCTCGTCCTTGAGCAGGAAGGGTCAATAATAAATTAATGGTTGTGAAATAGCCTATCATTTGAAATCAATGCCTTGCATCCTTATTTCTTCTACAAGCTTGAAGAGTGAAAACATGTATTCATACAAGGCAACACAAGCTCAGTTATAAAGACCACTAAAGATTCATCAAAACTTATATGCTCCATGTCAACAGTGAATCTAACTTGGAAACAAACTTGTGATCCTCTTATTGCACCTTTTGTATAACTTTTCATATCATTATTTTTTATGAGGCAAAACTTAGTCACAAATAGATGTCAAGCATAAATAGGAATAAAGTTTATCGATTCTACCCAAACATGTCATCTAGTTAAGGCTCTCAAGTGCAAACATCAGTTATTGAGCTTTTAGAAAGTTTATCTCTTAGTAACGAGATTTATGCCAAAAGGAAATGCGAGAACATGTCAAAAAAAGCATAGCATTAGAGTGTCTCATTGGTCATCCACATCAATGAATCATGGTTATCAAACACTCATTTTCTATTATTTGTCTTTTTAAAACTTTAGTTCATCAGTAATGAGATCATGCCAAAACTTAGTGTGTTTAATCAGACTGTGCAAGCTAACAATGGATACTCGTGACCATTACCAAGGTTTACCTTTTCGATATAATGATTTCTCATAACGGTCAGAGGAGTATTCCCTCATTTGCTTTGAACGCAGGCCCATGAGAATACCAATGCATACCCAAATATAGCATTTATGATACATATGTTGGGCAACTCATAGCCAAACTCCAAGAGTTTTCTCTTTTTGGACCGTTCAAAGGCCAGTAGAGTTGTTAGCATCCCATTTTGTGCGGAAGAGGTGTAGACACGCATAAAGCAATATAATACTTTAATCAACATGTCAAGATTTGGCATGCATCTCAATTACCGCTAAATATTAGTTTCTTCAAACAAATCCTTTCAAAGAGTACTATCAAGTCAATCATCACATCTATGGTGTTGAGTATCTTTAAGGCTAAACTCTTAAGACAATTAAACAACACCTTATTTAGCATAGAACTCAAAACTTCGAAATATCATTTCCAATTAACAAATCCTTCCGTAAGCAAACTATCAAGTCTATTGTTTTGACATTATGGGGTCGAGCATAACCTATTCATTTAAGACAAAGCTATTTAGTGACAACCAACAAATTTCAAAAGATCTTGATCAAGTATTTATTCTTTCCAAGTGTAGAGATTGTGGCAATGTTTTCTAGAGGATTGCAAATAGTGTCACAAGCTTTATAAACAATTTGGTAAGATGGATACAAGATCTAAGTCAACTCCTATGGTGCCTATCATGAGCAAGTGTATCCCCATATTAATACAGAACTAGACTCACTTAAACAAGCATTCAAGAACAGCGGGATACATGAGTACATTAAACCTTCATCGAATATGAACATTGCACAAGACTCTACACATGCAGAAGTAGCCTCCCCAAGCTTAGAACTTTGCAAGAACCAAACTTGAGTATATCACCAAAAGAAAAGAGAAAATACAGTTTCCAAAATTGAGTGTGATAAGTGGTTACTCCCCAAGTTTAGTTGAAAACAAGGGTGACACACTTTACGGTTGAGGTACAAGTAACCTCTCTTTTGATGGACAAAGATCCTTTTCTTTAACGTATATTTCATGATATAGCCTGGTGGCTGCCTTCCTTGAGAACCTACTTGGAAACTAAGAAGAAAATAAAACACTTTGTTTTTTTGAAGGCACGGGGATTAGCTCAAAGTGATAAAAATATAAGTCCCACTGAGTCGATTCATCAACCTAAGCACCACGCTTAAGTCAACAAACTAAGTCCAAGAGTTGTACATACTCCTAGATTTTTATGAAGTGCAAGTGAGACAAAATATGAAACACGAGTGTGCAGCCCCTATTTTCTTAATTGGGAGAGGTTCTAGTTTGGAAGGTTTTACCAGCCATTAATATGTAAGCATGTTGATTTGAAGCAACCAAGTGGCTCATGTGAGTGTTTGCACGGTCGGTACTATCGTACACGTCGTCATACAAGGTTCAAATCCCTGCGAAAATAACACACAAAATAAAAGACATTGTTTTGGTGTACGAACAAAGTTTGTTCACCAACCGATAAAAATAAAGTAAAAAGAAAACATAAACTTCTATAGAGAATTACAGTCTATGAGGTTTTGGAGGTAGAATTTTATTGCTTACATATGCTCGGCTTCTCTAGATCATGGGAGAAGCTCCCAGGTGGTGTTTCGAGGTTTTTAGAAAAAGAAAGAAGAAGAAAGAATAAAATTTTGAGCAATGGTTACCTTCTAGTTGGTGTTTGAGGGGTTTTCCCAACTATACGGGCGCAACTATACGGCCAGACCAAAAATGTCCCGCCATATAGTTGGTCGTTAAACTTACTTTACCTTGGAAATGAAATTTTACAAAGGCACTGATAACTATACGGCCGGAATTATACGGCCGGAATTTTCATTCCCGCTGTATATTTGGTTGTTAAACCTTTACTACCTACGAAAGAAAATTTATCGATGGCAAAGATATCTATACGGCCAAACTGTACAGCTGGAATTTTTTATTACCGCCGTATAGTTGGTCATTAAACCTTCTATAGACATTAAAAAATTCTATTTCTTCGAGAATTATTTCTTAACCTGAAACTTAGCAAAACACCATGTTTGTACAGTAAAATAACAACTTTAATTTTCGACCAATAATAGCATGTATAAAATGGGATTTAAGTACAACCGAGTTATGCAACACCTAGTAACAATAAATTCTACCTTTTGAAAACTACAACAAGATAACTCTAATAGCAAATCATGCAAAGAATAAAAATGCCAATGCAACATGAATGCATCAAGACTCAAGACACAAAACTAAGAAAGACACCTAATGACTTACGGGTTGCCTCCCGGGAAGCGCTTTATGATAACCAAGTAGCCAGGCTTTTCTCCTTATTATTTCAATAGATAGGAGCCAGAGAATTATTTATTCTTACCTCCAAAAGAGGTTTGGAGCACTTACTATTATAGCCTGGTTGAAGTCTCACCCGCTTATGGTGCATCAGAGTCATGTAGATAAATGTGTTATTGCTCACAAATGATGATTGATGCGCCATGTGTGGTGAGCATACCTCCCTAGATAGCTTCAATAAAAGGATTAGATATTTACATATAAATTCAAACCTTTTACCTTTAATAGCATCATCGGGATACAATTCATAGTACTCTTCTTCGGCTACACTATCATGAGGGAACACTTCATAATACTCATCTTTAGCAGCCGGGAAAAATTCAAAAGTGTCTCTATTCTCTAGTGCATCACCCTTGCTATCAAGTTCATCAGTTCTAGAGTTATCAATCCAGTCACGAAAAGAAGCATCATCAACAAATATTTCATCAAATATATGCTCTCCCAAAACCTGCTCATTAATACTACAAGATTTTATCTCCAGTTAATAATTATTAGTGTTCTCCAAATGACTATCTAGGCATAAAGCCTCCGTAGATAAATTATCTTCAGTTTCAACATAATAAGAATCATTACTAGAGATTAAGGCATCATAAACAAACTTATTATCAGTAGAATGATGTTTGTCTTCAACCTCACCTTTTTGGTGTTCCTCCTCGTTATCCAGTGGTTCCTGCAAAATATTAGTTTCGGGAACTATTGTTTTACATAGCTCCTTACTCTTTATCACAAGTGCATTCCCGCTAAAATGTTCTTGAAAATAATTGACAATATGATCCATAATATTATGATACCTTGCTAAATCCTCATTATCGCTAGTTTTCATAACAATACCAATTTTCCTAAGCAACTCATGAGACCCTTCATAAACTATGTATTCCAATAGTGTTACATTATTACCGTTTATGTGAGAATTGGTTGATAAAAATTCTTTAAAGAGAGGAATGCATTCATAATCATAAATCTTGTTATGCTTACCATTATATTCCCATCCCTTCAAATATATTTGACAAATTACCAGAACAGTAATCCACCTGCTCCCACATGTCTAGTAGTTGCATATCCTCAAGGATTAGCAGTTCTTCCTCGTGTTCATACACTTCTTGGGAAGCAACTTCATCCTGCTCATAGGGCACTACCGTTCTATGCCATGCCTTCGTAATAAGTGCATTCTCACTAAAATGTTCTTGACAATACCAAGAAATATGTCGGAGGATTTTATAAGCCATATTTACGAGAACACTGTCTTCACTATTAATATGTGATATAACATGTATTATCAGCTCATGGGCACCTTCAAAGATAACATACTCTAATACTTCACTAGTGGTATCACCATTATGATAAGACACTGAAGATTGATTAAAGGTATTAGAACATTGAAAACGAAAGTAGTGCCCAAGTTTCATACATTGAGGACATATTATTGGATCGTCTATCGTATCCAAAGAAATTAACTTTTTAGCATATTCCACTATTTGGGAATACATTTCTCTTACTATCATATTGCTCATTTGTTCTTCAAAATACTCATCCTCCTTTTCCAATGAGGATTCTTGTCCCATGTTAATGGCATCACAATATTCATAGAAAGATTCATTTTCTGGTTCCTCACCAAAGTCCCCAAAATCACTGTCTAGTCACAAATCCTCCTAAGAACAATCATCATAAGTTTAGGACTTATAGAAATCATTACAAGATAATGAGATGTCATTTGCATGCATATTAGTTGTGTGTGGAAAGTTATTTTCAGAAGTAGGAGATTCAACGGGTTGATCAAGTTGATCCTCTTCATTCTTACTAAGATAATTTGCGAGTAGCTCAGCGATAGTCTTACCTTCGAGCTTACCTTCCACTAGTTGAGAGGGTGCAACATCAAGTGCCACCTCTTTATTAACAACATGTTCTGGTGGTTTAGGTGGAGGCTCTTTGAGTGGAGTTCCCTCCCCATTATCTTTTGGAGCACCCAACAAAAGGTTAGATTCTTCCATGGCAGCTTTAATCCGTGCAATAATAAATTCATTATAATGGAAGTTATCTTGGCAATAGCAGAATATAGGGTGAACTTCTTTATAGATCATATCGAGTGGTTTACGTTCTTCCTCTATATCTCTTGAACGAAATAACAACTCTTTGCAACCAGTAAAAAGCACAAATTGTAATGTGTCCTCCCCAACAAGGCATTTAAACTCATCTCTATTATAGTATGCTAGTTCGGTATCAAAATTATACTTACATTGATAATTGAGGTGATCTGGAGATTCGCAACAATCACAACATAATTGATAAGAGGCACATAGTATGGATGAATACTTGTACACCCAAATCAACCATTCTTTTAATATGCCTTGCCTCTTATGAATATCTCCCAAAGTCCTTCCCTTTGAGTCCTCCATTATAGATTTCATCTGTTGGAAGGTAGTTATCTCGGAAGACATGATTAGTAACACTTATTTTTATGGGTTTTTGGTTTGTAAACAAAAGAATAAATACAAAAGCAGCAAATAAAGAAAGCTTAATACAAAATCTAGCAAAATTAAAATAAATAAACAAAAGCTAAAATACCTACAACACTTAGCTCCCCGGCAATGGCGCCAGAAAATAGCTTGATGACTGCAAGTGCATAGATCATTTGTAGCTAGTTTCTAAATAAAGATATTGATCCCACAGGGAGCAGGAGTCTGAAGTCTAATAACTCTTTGAACTAAATACTGAAAGGGTAATGCTAAATAACATTCTAAGTAACAAGATAAAATGCGAGATTTGTGTAAAAGATATTTTTGGGTTTTCAAATAAGATAACAATAAGTAAACTAAAGTTATAAGTAAACAAGAGCATGCAAGTATGATTATGAAAGTCTGCTAGATGATGGAAAGAGTTCTCAAGGAGTAGTGGATCCACCGCTAGTAATTAGAAAGAGTGATCAAAATTATTATAATGAATAAGACCATTTATGATATTTGTGGGAGGAGCTCCATATATGGACGAATAGGCAACAACCACTGCACACATCATCTGTCATAACCACAGCAGACAACAATCGACATCAATCGAATTACTGCACTATTAAGGGACTTTACCAAGTAGGATGTATCCCATGGCATGGACAATGTTCCGTGACTTCTCCTCGGTTCCCAAGTTGATACATAAGGAATGACAACAACTTTATATTCACCGTAAGTGATATCATCCCTCCGTCTACCAACAAGTAGTTCCCTCCATCTAGTCCTCGGTGAGGCAAATATTGAGTGGCGCGCTTCACCCAACATCAAGATGAAGGAAATCTAACATAGACACATAATGAACAATATCACATAATAATCTTTATCTCAATTCAATCTGATACTAGGGTTTCTCCATCTCCCCAAGAACAAAGGAAACTACTCACACATGAAGGAAATCAACATCATCGATAGAATATGGATGAAGTATGATGATACAATTGTAGACAAGTGCAAATCCAAGATTCAATCTAGAATTACAACAAGTAACTAAAGGGGATCGGTGATGGAGACGTTGTTGATGAAGATGATGATGTAGATCGATGTGGGGGCCTTCAAGATCCTAGTCCCTTCGCCTCTTGTGTGATGGTGATGGTGTAGATCTGATTGGAGGCGGCTATGGCGGTGGCACAGCCGTAGGGCTCCGCTATGGTGGAGTATATGGCTTGGTGGCTCTCTATTGGGTCCTCCCTCCTTTATATAGGCCTTGTGGTACCCTAGGGTTCCCCCAATACCATCATATGACTTAGGGAAGGTTCTGGAGCTCCTCTCGGGTGAAATTCTATCGTTTGCAACCTTTTTCGCAACTATACGGCCAGAAAAATGCTTCCCGCCGTATAGTTTCTCGTCAAACCTTCAGGTTCGCAATGTTTTGGCCGCCGTTTCTTCATACAAACTCCAATTTGGGTGTTCTTGGGCGCGTTGGATTCGTATCGAGGAGGGATATAATACAGTGGTCCTGGATATTTATTTTGAGAAGTTGGAAAAGTTCACTTTTCCAACACCCAAATGGCTAAGTCTGGTCCCTATAGCTCCTACATACTATGTTCTCTTTGTTCCTTTTTCCTTTGTTTTATCCATAATCATAATCAACACCTACACATATTTCATAGAGAAGGAAAGTGATAAAATTCTACCTATACTACTAAATGTGCAAAGCTCATATGAAAGTAAATGAGAACTAGAAGTCATGCATATAAGGCATAGCTATAGCTGAAAGAAACATGATATGAGAGATAAATGGGACATTTTATATGTCTAAAAGAGGTGGTATTTCACAGCCATCAACAGCTCCATCCTGCTATTCGGCGATCTCCCCATCTACGGTGCCACCGTGCCGGAGCGTTTCCCCCGGGAGATTGTTTCCGTCGTGGAGCCGCTGCTCTCCCACATCGGCGCGCCCGTCGCGCCGCGTGCGGTGGAGGGCATGATGGCCGGTTCCACTACTTAGCATCACCGCCCTCAAGAGCATGCCAGCGAGGAGGTTAGAACTTCCGCCCCTCCATAGCCGAAGGACCCGGTGGAGGCCACCATCGACCGACTTCTTACTCCGGTTAAGCTTGGAGATGATTCGGAGGAGGTTGTCGCAAACTTCACCATGGAGAGGGAGCTCCTCCTGTGGGTGGCCATTGACCTAGCCGCCACCAAGAAGCAGATCGCATCACCATGCGCAAGTACGGCCGCTCTCACGGCCACACTCTAGCTAGCAAGGAGCCGAGCTGGCGCGGGCAGGTTCGACGCTGCCATAGAGAGCTAGGCGGAAGGTTGGAGAGGGATAGGGAGTCAGATCCACCGCCTCTCCTTGTCCGGGATACCTACAGCATGCCCATCAACAACCTGCACGCGACACGAGCCATGATGGATGAGCTTCCCAACCTGGAGGGCGAGGAGCGAGACTGGCAACACGCCCAGTGTAGGAGCTTATCGCAGATGAGTAGGCTGATGCCATCCGGAAGATGCACGAGAACCCCAGCGGCTCCAAAGGGAGCAAGCTACCAGGCAATAGCAATGGCGCACCTCGCGACACCTAGCAGGCATCTTCCCCCTCTAGTGGGAACATCCCGTAGCAAGCGTCGTGACTCAGGCCACAAGGGCCAGCTCCGCCAGGGCCAAACGGTGAACAACAACCCACCACCCCCTCCCCTTACCAGAGAGCCACGACCTGTCGGTTCCCGTGTCTCGGGCTGGGTAGGAGCGCCCAATCCGGATACCCCAGACGCCCATGACCTCATCGAGCTCCTAGCTCAAGCGTGCATCACGGAGGAGGAAGATTCCACCAGGCCGGTTTATTTCGGGCCCTGCATCTGGAATGAGCCGTTCCCGGATAAGTTCACCTTGCCGCGGGACACCCCCAAGTACAACAGCAGCATGAAGCCGGAAGACTGGCTGACCGACTATGCCACGACAGTCGATATTGCCCATGGGAACAAGCGTGTGGCGGTGCGCTACGTCCTCCTCATGGTGACCAGGTCAGCAAGGACATCGCTCAACAGCATTGCACCCAACAACATTAACGCCTGGCCGGACTTCGAGAAGGTGTTCGTCCGCAACTTCAACGACATGTACAAGCGTCCGGGTCGCCCTCGCGATCTGGCCCTGTGCATACAGGGGGACCACGAGTCGGACGTGAGTACCTTGCCAGGTGGACGGAGCTGCACAACACTTGTGAGGGCATCTTGGAAGCTAAGCAATCGGGTTCTTCGCCAAAGGATGCCAAGAGGGCACCATGCTCCGCCACCGACTACTTTGTGGTGAGCCAAAAACCATGGAAGACCTCATGACAGTTGCAGACGAGTATGCTACAGCCGACGTAGCAATGAAGAAACCCCTCCGGGTGAACACCGACGGGCTACCGATCCCTATGGATCGGGGTTAGGACCGGCCGAGTAAACCAGGTGGAGAATCCGGATCGTCCAGGTGGCAAGGCAACGACAACCGCTTCCAGGGCGATCGCCAAGCCGGACAACAGAAGCCCCGCTACCACACGAGGCAGATCAACGTTGTGGAGGGTGCGCTACAGGCACCGGCTGGCGACAGAAGGAGGCAGAAGTCGCGGTTCACTTTCGAACAGATGTTCAACGGACCATGCAAGTGGCATAGCGGAACCTTCAAGTCGGCTACGCACACCACCCGGAATTACAGCTGGACCCGCCAGATGAAGGACCAAGGAGGCCTACCTCATCCCCCACCGCCCCTCCTGGCAGACCACCACCACCGGCTAGGGGAGCCACCAGCAACAACAACCACAACAACAACAACAACAACAACAATAACAACAACAATAATAACGGCTACCCACAGCTGCACGCCGCATACCACATCTTCGAGACTGGGCCAGGCGACAAGCACAGCCGCAGGCATCACCCCAAGAAGGTGAACACCGTCGTCTCCCTGGTCCCCCAGTACCTAAACTGGTCGGAGACTCGCATCACCTGGAACTGGGAATATCAGCCGGATCGCTTGCCGAATCCTGGGGCTATGCGATGGTGCTCAACCCCCTCATCGTCTCCAATGAGCACACTTGCTGCTTCTCGCGCACCCTCATTGATGGAGGCAACAACCTCAACCTGCTCTACCAGTCTTCCCTGGAGAAGCTAGGCATCCGTGATTCTGACCTGCGCCCGACTACCATGGTGTTCCACGGCGTGTTGCCAGGGCTGGCGTGCACTCCGCTGGGAAACATCCGACTAGAAGTCATCTTCAGAACTAAGGAGAACTTCCGTCGTGAGCCGGTGTGGTTCGAGGTGGTGAACCTGGCAAGCTCCTACCATGCTCTCCTCGGGCGTCCCGCCCTCGCCAAGTTCATGGCCATCCCCTACTATGCATACCTCATGACAAAGATGTTGGCGCCTAATGGCGTGATCATCATGGCCGGCTGCTACAAGTGATCTATGGAGTGTGTGTCGGCGGGCTCGAAGATAGCGGAAGCCCTCATCATTGCCGAGGAGAAGCATGAGACCATGCACAATGTTTCATTGGCTAAGCAAGAAATACCGGCTAGCAGGAAGCCTGGCTAGAGATGCAGCCTTTCAACCGGCCAAGGAGATGAAGAAGATCCTACTCGACGAGTCCGACCCGACCAAGTTCATCGTCATCAGTGCCGACTTGAACAACAAATAGGAAGGCGAGCTCGTCAACTTCCTTAGTGAGAATCGTGACATCTTTGCAGGTGTCTCGAGGGAGTTTGCTGAGCACGCACTTCATGTGCGGCCGAATGCCAAGCCGGTTAAGCAGCCCCTCCGCTGGTTCGCGGAGAAGAGGAAGATCATTGTCAATGAGATTACCTGGCTCCTCACAGTCGGATTCATCATGGAGGTGTACCACCCAGACTGGTTGGCCAACCCAGTCCTAGTGTTGAAGAAAAACAGGACCTGGTGCATGTGTATCAACTACACCAGCCTGAATAAGGCGTGCTCGAAAGACCCCTTTGCCTTGCCCCGTATCAATCAAGTCATCGATTCCACGGCCGGCTGCGACCTGTTATCCTTCTTGGACTGTTATTTCGGGTACAGTTAGATCCAGTTAAATCTAACTAACCAGCTGAAGACATCATTCATCACCCCGTATAGGGCTTTCTGTTAGGTAACCATGCCTTTTGGTCTAAAAAATGCAGGCGCCACTTATCAACGCTGCATGTAGAAGTGCGTGCACTCGCAGATTGGCCAAAACATGCATGCCTACGTGGATGATGTTGTCATCAAGACAAAGGAAAAGCGCACCCTCCACGAGGACCTGGAGGAGACGTTCGAAAACCTTCGCCGGTACCAGATGAAGCTGAACGCGGAGAAGTGCCTTTTCAGCGTCCCATCCGGCTAGCTCCTCGGTTTACTCATTTCACAATGGAAATCAAGGCGAATCTAGAGAAGATTGCAGCCATCGAGAGGATGCAACTGTCCAAGAGCTTGCTCGGAGTCCAGAAGTTCACCAGATTTCTAGCCTCCCTCAGCTATTTCGTCAGCTGGCTGGGCGATAAGGCACTCCCACTGTACCAACTAATGAAGAAGATGGACAAGTTCTCGTGGACCTTGCAAGCCGACGCCATGTTTCAGGACCTCAACCGCATGCTATCCACATTGCCGGTGCTAGCTACACCGGCTAGGAAGGAGCCGATGTTGATCTATATAGAAACCATCAGTCGGGTCGTCAGCGTCGTCCTGGTGGTTGTGCGCCCTGACGAAGGCAAGGCACAGCTGGTGTAGAGGCCCGTATACTACCTGAGCGAGGTTTTGTCCCTTTCCAAGCAGAACTACCTCCACTTCCAGAAGATGTGCTACGGATTGTACCTAGCGTGTAAGAAGCTCAAACACTACTTCAAGGAGCATCCGATGAAGGTAGTGTGCACCGCACCCCTTTCGGAGATCTTCAGCAAGAAGGATGCCACCGGCTGAGTAGCCAAATGGGCAATCGAGCTTGTTGCCTACTCTGTCTAGTACGAGTCGAGGCTCATGATCAAGTTGTAGGTTCTCGTGGACTTCCTAGTCGACTAGGCCGAAACCCTGTACCTGTCGCCGGTTCCCGACTCGGATCACTAGAAGATGCACTTTGACGGCTCGAAGTTGCTCGGGGGCTTGGGAGCCGACATCATCCTCACCTCGGCCAAGGGAGACCGGCTGGAGTACATTCTCCAGATCCACTTCAAGGCCTCCAACAACATCGCCGAGTACGAGGCATTGGTTCACGGCGTCCGGCTCGCCAAGGAGATTAGCATCAACCGGATCCTTTGCTTCGGTGATTCGGATCTGGTGGTGCAGCAGGTATCTGGTGAGTGGGACACTCGTGATGCGAACATGTAACTACCTCGGTGAATTACGCTCTTAGTTACATGCCTGGATGAATGAAAGTGGTTAAAATAGTATGGTGGGGCCTAGGGCCACTCACGGTAGACCTTTCGGCCGTCCTAACCACTTTCAGACATCGGGGCAAGAACGAGCAACGTAATCGGCAGGCGAAGGGATCAACTACATACACAAATGAGTATGTATGCAAGCCACATACAACAGTCCTCAGAGCCATTCCATCTAAAAGAAATAGAAATATTGCAACGCCATACGGCAAGATTCAAATGTCCTAGATAGAGATAATAATTTAGGATAGTTCCTCATACATCACACATCAGAGTATCAGGCGGAAGCAGAAAACAAGATCTGAGTACAGATAAGAAGAAAATCGGCATAAGATGCCACATAAATAAACACATCCCGCCCACAGATCTCACGGATCCCCGTTCCCGGAATCTCTACACCGAATGATCGTTGCCAACATCATCTGTCTCTTCCACCCAGTATCCATCTTGCGGGTACACCTGTTCATCTGAATCAAACAATTTATCGTGTGAGACCCTAGGGGTACTCAGCAAGTCTTTATGCCGCTAGAGGGGACACAACCTGGGGTGACGCGATTGCAGCAAAAGATAATACCTAACAATTCTATAGATACTCGCTAACCATCCGCCTAACCAATGATAGGCGGATGTCTGTGAATGTAGAACAATAGTTATAACAGTATAATTAACAGATCCATCCTCCTCCTCGCTTACCAACGAGGAAGCGGACGAACAACCCCCCATCATCCGTTGGCAGTTTTATTAACCATTCCATGAGTGTTGCACTATTTACTAGTCAAGTACTTAGTCAAATTAAAAGCGGTACTTTAGTTATACTTGTCTATGATCGAGAAACTGTGCTCCAAATCCATAACCGCGGACACGGCTTTCAGAAAGATTTACCCTGCAGGGGTGCACGAATAGCAACACACACTCGATCAACCTCGGTAAAACCAACTCAAAACCCAACGACTGAAGGGTAACGGGTAGGCTACACTAGCGTAAAATCAAAAATTTCTACCGCGTCAACCAGGAATACTATTGTCATAGATCACGGGATTACCGCTAGACGCGCAGGTGCGGAACTCGATGAAGCACGTTGCGGCAGTGTAGATGTTCTACGTCTCCTCCTCGTCCTCGTCCCACGAGCAGCTCCCCTTTGCGCGGCTCGTCCAAGTGCTACAGATGCAGCACCTCCGAGGTATCCACACGTCCGGAGTGGAAGTCGTCACACGCCAGACTGCTAGGTCTGCGCGTGCAACACAGGCGGAAGAGGAGTGGCGGCTGGGTGGAATGCTCTCTCCTTTTCAGCTCGCCTTACTCCCTCTTATATAGGCATCCCTGGTGGGCTTCTACATTAGCAGCCCATTAGCAGCCTAAGCCTGGTCTAATTCGGATCCAATCCTCATTAGGCTTCCAGCCCCTAAAGTGTGTGACCCTATAGGTTCATACACGTATAGACATGACGCGAGTACACTTACTCCGTCAATAGTTGGTAGCGGCCTCTAGCAAGACGTGCCAACTCCTAAACGCATATAAAGATCATTCGGACGAACCATCACAAGGTTGAGTACATGTCTTTCCCTTTGCCTCACGATATTTGGTCTAGCTCTAAGCTGACCTCTATTTCTCGATACTGTGATTCAGAATCCCTTTACTAGGTTAACTCTTAACCATATGTAGCACGGCCATGCATTTCTGGATCCGATCACTCGAGGGGCCCAGAGATATCTCTCTCAAGTAGAGAGGGGCAAATCCCATCTTGATTGACCGATGCCTTGCAGCATGTATCAGGACAAACCCGAAAGCTACCTTTATAACTACCCAGTTACGGAGTAGTGTTTGATAGCCCCAAAGTAGGTCGATCCACATCTCAAGTACATGCGACAATCTCAGGTCTAAGGACAAAACGTACACGATGTGTAGAGAGAGCTGCAAGTATTATTGCTAGTCTCATGTTGGGTCAGTCCAACCCCATGTTCATAACATGTGTCCACATCATTGGTTTGACATCTCCATGTCAATGACTTGCGAAACATAGTCATTAACCAATCGATGTGCTAGTCTAATATTCACGTGTGTCCTCGCATGAACTCCGACTAGGGACAATTATTAGATAACCATACAAGTAAAGAGTTTCACAAACAATTCACATAATTGCCAATCAATACAAGTTGCCTGGTATATGGATATTCAAGGAACATTATAATAACTCATGGATACACATGAAATACAATCATCTCTATGATTGCCTCTAGGGCATATTTCCTTCAGCATTCACGACAAAGCGATCATAGGATTCAGAAATATTTCAGGGGGCCACCCCATTAAGCTACCCGCAACGAAGTTGGCCGGCTCCGAGACGGACCCAAGGTTTGCGTCAATGGCTGTAAACGACTGGGAACCCGAAAGTGTGACTGGGCTTGTCGATACCGCGAAAACACTCCGCATCCAAAACAGTACAGGTGCTCCACGCACAATCTTAATAAAATAGTAAAGCATGGCATAAGTACAGGGTAGTAACAAAGCCCCAAACTACTTTGTGGCCCCAAGAAATAAGAATGAATCAAGCTCTGGCTCAGGGGGGGTCCATAAGGCCTCCCGGATGTGGATAGTGCGAATAGTCAATGAACAGGAATCAAGTACTTGGGGTCCTACGGGACACAAGTGAGCATGAAAAACCAAATAGCAGATATTGCTCACCGGTGCCTCTTTCATTAGTTATCCCATTACTACTCAGGTTAAGTTGTTTAGGTACCTCGTTATTCATCAGACACTCACATACCCTACACATGATTTTCTATGACTCGCATGGCTCAAACAACTCCTGTAATAATGGCTCATGGGATGGAGGAACAAGCTTTGGTGGGGTTTAAAAGTAAAGGCTATGCAGTACTTGGGATTCAATTTAATGCAATGCGACTCAATGATGCAAGAATAAGATAGAGGCAATAGGTACTATATGTATGCAAGCATGAGGTAGTGCTTGCCTGGCGGCTCAGTTGAAGCGAGAGAGGGATCTGGGTAGTACTCCTGTGATTCCTGGTAATTCTCCTACTGGGCGTCTATTCGAAGAAGAACCAAACAAACAAGGGCCAACATAAATAAAGTGCACAAGCATATGAATTAAAGTGCTATAAGCAAACAAGCATGCCATGATGAATGATGCACAATTTACATGGCATAAAAGTAGCATGTCAAAGGTGAGATGTGGATACAAGAAATAATGCATTTTATTATTTATTTGGTCCAATTTTATTGTCATAAACAGTTCAGGTTTTTAATAATGACATGATGCATGCTTCAATGCAGAACAAGGACTGCATAGATAGAACGGGCTCGTCGCGCTGATCGATTTAGACATATTATTTGCCCAATTTGGAGTTACAGAATTAAAGTTATTAATTTATTAAGAAAAGGGCATTTTATTGTAATTTTAATCACCTCGAAATTTTAAAGTGCTCCAACAATATTTTGAATGTCATATATAAATTCCTCACATTTTTCTGATTCCAAAACATATCTTATTTGTATTATTTGGATTTGTAAATTAAAAGTTATTTGAAATCTGATTTGAATTTGAATTTAAATAATTTTGAATTTGTTTTGTTTAAACAGTTAAACAGGAAGTCTTTTGTCACCCGGCAAACCTAGCCACAGCCGCTGACGGCGGGCCAACTGCTGACTGGGCGAGACCCACGCACAAATTTCTTTTACACCGCGTTTGCTTCTGGCCACTGCGACTGACTGGTGGGGCTGGGTGTTGATAGGGCCACACACGCGCGCGGCCAGCGGGCGACTGACACGTGGGCGGTCCGGGGAGCGCGGGTTGGGAATCGGCAAAGCGCGGGGGCTTGCTTGCAAAGTTGCACCGGGGCTGACGCGTGGGGCCGCTGGGGCTGCTAGGGACCTGGGCGTGGTCGACAAAGCGCGGGGGTGTCTTTTCAAAATACGCCGCCCGAGCTCTGAACTGAAACTGGGGACCTCTCTCTGAATCCGCGACGACACCTGACGACGGCGAGGACTTCCGGCGAGGATGGCGACGCAACCACGGCGAGGCATCACTTGCCGCAAAAGCGAAAAATGCAGAGGGGAGCGCCGGCTACAGATCTCATTCAGGGGAAAACGTCGGCGGCAGGCTGTACTGGTCGGGGCATCTCGGGGAACAGAGGGGGGGAACGCAGGCCTGGCTGCTTGCCGGCGGGGCAGATCACCGGCGGGGGTCACATACGGGCGGCGCTAGGCACGCGGTGTGGGAGGAAAACGGGAGATGCACGAGGGGGCACTCACCTTGATTGATTCCCACCGGAATCGGGGAAGGAGGTAGTCGGAGCGGAGGGGGACGGCAAGGGTGCTGCGGTGGCGCACGGTGCTCTGATGAGGGGGAGGCTCTGGGCGGTCCTGGTCCTCCTGGCTGGCGGAAATCGACAACACGGACCGCTGCGACGCTCCCCGGCGAGTTCTTGGACACCGGCGAGGACGGCAACGACGACGTGGCTCTCAGACTGGCGGCGGCACGCGGAGAAGAGAAAGAGGGGAACGGAGCAGGTAGCTAGGGTTAGGGAAAAAGGCGGATCGGCGCGAGGATAAGGAGGAGAGGCTGGCGTGCGGGAGGCTTGGGCTGACGTGGCAAACGGCGGGGGAACGGCCACCTGCTCCTCTCCGTTAGAGCAGAGGAGAGAGGAGGGGCGAGATGGCGTCAGACAGAGGGAGAAGAGGAACAGAGCGAGGCGATGGCGAAGAGGTATCGGGCTGGGAAGGCGAGCTAGGCCGCGGCTGGGGAAGTGGGCCGGGAGAGGCTGCGGTTGGGCCGAGGCCAAGTAGGGAGGGGCTGCTGGTGAGGGTTTTTTTCTGTTATGTCGTTTTTCTTTTTATTTTATTAACTGTTTTGATTTTTGTTTTGTTGCAGATTTAAACAAGCCCAAGAATTAACCCTTTTTGGGAGTTTTTGCATATTTTTAATAATGGAACAAGGCTAGCTAGGGAGTGAGGAGAAGGCTTGGTGGATGAGCACAAGTTGTTGGTAAGGAAACAAAACAAGAGAGAGAGAAAGAGAGAGAGGGTTTAAAATTAAATAAAAAGAGGATCCCATATGAACATGCTTGTTGGAGAAATGGCTTTGTTGGGACAAGGACAAGGTGGAGAGAGGTGGAAAAAGTCCCACAAAGAAAGATCCACTAAACAAAGAGAAAAACAAAGGAGCTAAAGGTGGTGATGATGGTTACATGGCCCATGCAAGATAATAAATGCCCTGATTTATTTGGTGAAAACAAAATAATAAAATGGCATTGTTCTTATGCATTCCCAAGGAGTGGAACAAAGGCCAAGCAAAAGAATTTATAGAATTAGGTCCACCCCACCCACATGAGCTAGAATAAATATCAAAAGAAAAAGAAATACAAGCTCATGGATAAGTGGAATGGTGGAATTATAAGGTGGTGAAAAGAAAGGTGATGGAGTTGAATAAAAGATATGCCCCCAACTCAATTTGGGCATTAAACAATATATCAATAACCAAATACAATATCAAGAGGCAAATACAATTAATAATGCATATGAGAGAAGTACCAAAGAAACAGGGTTTTATATGATGCTCAAATGCAAGGTGGCATGATGACATGAGCATGCTATAATTATGATGCAACAATTATATATAGGAAGTAGCCAATATATTACTAGACCAAGTAGCATTACAATTGTTAGACAATTGGGATGCTACAAGAACATGGCCCTCTACCGCTTCCATGTCTAGAAGCTCAGTGCCTACTTTGACGGATGTGAGTTCCATCACGTCCCCCGCATCAACAATGAAGTAGACGACTCGCTCGCTCGAGTTAGATCCACCAGGCAGGCGATCCCGCCAGGGGTCTCCCTGGAGCATCTGTGCAACCCATCCATCACCATGTCTCCCGAATCCGACTCCATCATCCGGGTCGGAAGCCCGGAGGCTGCTGGCTCAGCTGACCCGGAACCTTCAGAACCGCGAAGAAAAATGCTCGCACCGACTCCGGAGCACCCGCACCCTCCGGCTCGAAAGACCTGAAGGATGACAGCTCGTCAAGCGGCTTGGGGGCTACTGTTCTGGGTACCCCACACGGACGACCTCCCGATATTTCCTAGCCAGAGCATGGGAGCCTCCTCACCATCCAGGAGATACCATCTTGGGCACAACCCTTCATGAACTACATCTCCAATGGGGAGCTCCTGGATGACGAGGTGGAGGCCAGGCAAATCTGGTGGCGCGTGCACACGTACACCATCATCAACAAAGAACTGTACAAGCGCAACGTATCCGGAATATTCCAACAATGTGTCGATGAGGACACTGGCTAACGGCTACTAAGGGACATTCATCAGGGTGAGTACGGGCACCATGCTTCATCCCGGGCAATAGTCGCCAAGGTGTTCCGCCACGATTTCTATTGGCCCACCGCCCTCGAGGATGCGGAGAAGCTAGTCCATGCATGCAACAAATGCCAATGCTTCGGTCAACTGAGGAACATGCCGACTACGGTACTCAAGACCATCCTGATCACGAGGCCCTTTGCTGTTTTGGGGGCTGGACATGGTCGGCCCCTTCAAGCGAGCGCGCGGGGGCATGACCCATCTACTGGTGGCGGTGGACAAGTTCACCAAGTGGATAGAAGCAAAGCCTATCCAGAAACTGGACGGGGTGACAGTCGTCACCTTCTTCACGGACATCATCAACCATTTTGACTACCCCAACAGCATCATCATGGACAACAGCACGAACTTCGCCAAGGGGTCCTTCGCCCGGTTTTATAGCAACAAAGGGATCTGGCTGGACTTCGCATCCGTTGTGCACCCGTAGTTGAACGGGCAAGTCAAAAGGTCGAACGACCTAGTACTAGCCGACATCAGGCCGCAATTTGTCGAGCCCTTGGAGCGGTCTCCCAGATGCTAGATCGAGGAACTTCTGACTGTGTTATGGAGCCTCCGCACCACCCTGAATCGGTCAACCGGCTTCACCCTGTTCTTCCTCGTCTATGACTCGGAGGCTGTCCTCTCCGCGGACATCACGTTCGACTCGCCCCGCAAGATCCTCTATGACGAGAAGGACAACCAAGAGGCACGAGAGGATTGTATGGACCTCCTCGAGGAGGCCCACGAGCTGGCATTGTCTAGAACAACGATGTACTAGCAAAGCCGGCACCGCTACCATTCGAGCCAGATCTGGCCTATTGTGTTCCGCGAGGGCGATCTGGTTCTCCGGCTGGTGCAAGACACGAGGGGCATGCACAAGATGTCGTCGCCTTGGGAGGGCCCCTTCATCATCAGCCGGGCCCTGTGCAACAACTCCTACTACCTCATCGACACACAGTAGTCGCACAAGAACAAGATGGACAAGTCAGACGAGGAGACAGAGCGCCCCTGGAATGCGGCCTTGCTCCATCCATTTTACCCCTAGTCATCTGACAGTGTATGTATCTCATGAATCCTATAAATGAATGAAAAGTTTGGAACCCCGAGAGACACTCGGGGGCTCCTTGCCAGAAATTGGCATATCGTTCTTCCTCGATTCAGTTTTTCTGGCTCCGTCAATCCCTACCCGGGGTATCGCTAGTTGGCCCAAGCTGCTAATTCTATAAGCCAACTGAGTAGTGTGCGATGGTGTCAAAGGCTCACTCTTCGTCTCAGCTACATACCGCAACCCGGATGTCCGGCTAGCAAGAGCAAAAGCCCAAGGCACTTCACATGAAAAATGGCGAAAAGATGCGACAGATTGGACATTCCGGCCTTATGCTTAGCTTGAAACTTTCTGGCTACTAAGGCTCCAGTATTGTGTGCAATGTACTATTAGCTCCCCCTTCGATTTCGGCTCTAGACCACAACTCGGCTGCCAGGCAAGGACACATCGTAAACAACAAAGAGCACGAGAAACTCACTAATTGTCCAGAGAAGCGCAAGCTAGTTTTTGAAAAAACCGAAGCCTTTACGCGGTTAATAATGCGTATACCGACCCACTAATATATTAAAACAAAATCCATCTATATGTCTGTTTTGCACAACTACACCAAGTCAGCTATCAAAAGCAATGAAGATTCGAAGTCCTTGCCTTCACCAGGCGCTCCGAATCTCGGGGGCTACACCCACTGGGTGCGCTCGTGTGCCCCTAGTGGAACCATGTAATTCCGGCCAGCTAAAGGAGTTTAGCCGGATATTCAGGCCTAGGTGAGGGCAAAGGCAAGGGAAAGAGCAAGATAAGAGAAGATTCGAAGCACTTGGCATTGCCAACTACTCCGAATCTCAGGAGCTACAGCTAGTGGGCGCGCTGACGCGCCCCCACTGTTGGTCGTGGTTGACCGGTTGGTCATGGAAGGTCGGGATGTCCGGCCGAAGGTGTTCAACCGGAGTGAAGGTCAGGCTATCCGGCTGAAGATGTTCAACCGGAAAGAATTGAGAATCTAAAGGAAAGAAAGAAAGAGAGAAGATTTGATGTCCTTGTCTTTATCAACCACTCCAAATCTTGGGGGCTACACCCAGTGGGCGCGCTGACGCGCCCCCATTGGAATCAGTAGTCCTCCGGCTAAAGGACTTGGACGGATGAAAGTAGTCGTACGGGCCTAATCGGCAAAAGTTGAAAGAGGTACAACATATAGAAAATCAGAAGAAAAAAACAAAGGCAAACATTCGATGCATAAAGATAAGGGGAGTCTAAGCTTCCGCAAGTTCACCAGTGCACAAACATAAGTTCAACAAAAGGAAAATATTACAGTTCCACCCGGCATCCCGGGGATTAGATCTAAACGGCGGGGCCCTTTCCATGAGGCTGGTCCTGGCTGGCCATGGCTTTAGGAGGAGGAGGAGGCACGCTGGAGGTTTTGGCTCCGGCTTCTCTGCCATCCAGCTGTGGGGTCGGCTCGACCTCCATCTCCAGTGTCCTGGCGGACTTCGAGTCAGTGAGAACCTTGTCGACATCGGCATAGCGCGCGACCTTGATGGCGGAAGCACGAAGTTCCGAGTGGGCTTAGGGGATGGTGGCAAGGTCCGCGCCGGCGCGGAAGCCTCCATCAATTTTCTTAACATGCACGTCCTTATACCAAGACAGCATCAGCGCCAGCACCATCTCGGCTCTTGCCCGCGCCGCTAAGTCCGTCAGCTGGTCGACGGTAGCCAGTACCTCCGTGATCTTCGCCGCCAGCTGGGTGATGGTGTCCGACACAGCCGCGTCCAGCCACAAGAAGTCGAAGTTGGAATTGGTAGCCTTGCGTAGATCGGCGGCCTCCTCGCCAAGCAGTGGGATGAGCTCCTGGGTGGTAGGCTGCTCTCCTGGCCAATTCACCTGGAGCCGGTCATAGGCCAGCCGGTCTACGCCCAAATAATATGCTATCGGAAAAACGATGTCAGATCCGGCTACCAGATCTGGACAAAACAAAAGACTCATCGAGAATCACACCTTTTGCGGTGTGGCCAACCTGCATCAGCTCCTCCAAGAGGACCTTCTCTTGCTCTCCCAGCCGCTTGACCTCTCCTGATCCTTGCACTGCGTGTCGAGGATCTCGAAGGCTTGGGCCCGGATAGAGAGGGCGTCGTTGCGCTCCTTAACAACGGCCTCCAGCTTCTCCACTTTGGAGTGCCACTCCTTGTTCTGGAGGCGGAGGTTGGAGTTACTCCGGTTGAGGCGCTCGTTCGCCTTCGTCAGCCGGGCAATCTCCCGCTGGGTGCAGACCATGATGGCTACAAGAATAGACGGATGTTAGTAAAAAATGAGAGGAACATGAAGAAATTGTAATCGGATAAAGAGACTTACTATGCGAGGTGTCGTTTGCTGCGGCGAGCTTCTGCTCTAGCTTCCGGCTGGCCCCGAGCGAGGCCTCGAGCAGCTGGACCTCCTTCACTGCCACCTCCAAGCTGGCGGCCAGATCTGATAGGGACGCAGCTGAGGAGGAGGACTCTTTGGCGGTGTTGAGGGTCAGGGACTCCTTTGCCTCGCGGAGCGCCACACGCCATTCCTCCCCTGGCTCGTCGTCGGAGTTATCATCAGCCACGACCACCAGCTCTTTGCCGGCTGCAGTTGACCTCGCTCCTGCAGAGGATCCCCCACCACTATTTTGGCTCAGCGCGGCGGTGTCCGGCTGGACCACGATAGTCAGCGGGGTGTCGCCGGACCTGATTGCTATAGCCGGATCCGTGCGGTGTAGTGGCGGGGTTCCTTGTGGGGAGAGGGGCGGCGGTCGGATTGGCAAGCGGGGCGTGGGGCGGCGAGGCTATGGACACGCACGCGGGGCTCGTGGAGCTGAAGGAAATGAGGGTACTACAAGAAGAAAGTTGAGGCCAGTAAAAAAAGAGCAAGGAAGACAAGCCAGAACAGTCGAAAGAAAAAGAATAGATATGGGAAGGAGAAAGTCCTACCCTTGGATGACTGGGGGCGGCGCCTTCTTGCGGCCAGCGTGACTTGGGTGCAACGCGCTGGTCCGGCTCCTCTTGGCTGCCGGCTCCTCCACCGTGGACCGGCTGGACCGGCTTCCCCCTGCGGCGGGCCAGCTGGAGACGCCATCCACCGCCCGACGCCGGCTTGGTCTGGGGGCTGGAACGGTCTCCTCTTCCTCGACAACTGGCACGTGGGGATCTGATGGCTGTGAAATATAGCCATCTACGTCCATATTTAAACTGGATATTATTCATATTTTTGATGAAATATCTCTCTAAACCCTGCCACTAATTCCTAATGATCAAACGGGTATACAATCCTTTCTTTCTATTTTTCCCTGCGCAGATATTGACGTTTGATGATGGGAATCACAACATTAAAGTCAAAGATACGAGATTTCCAACGACCTGAAGAAACCAGGGGTCATGAAATGGAGACAGACTCTTTAACGGCCAACTATACAGCGGGAATAAAATTCCGACCGTATAGTTCCGGTCGTATAGTTGCCATCGACACCGCTAGGTCAAACAGAACAACATTCGTGAAGGAACCCCTATATAAAGAGGCTTCAGACGACGAGAAACGAGACACGAAGCCACGCCAACAATCGCCAGCCGCCCCCAGAACTGCATCCACAACACCAAAGAGACGCCGGAGGAATAGACCTAGATCTAATCTCCAAACTCTTCTCCACCACCATAGCCATATTCCACCACTTGTAATAGTAGATATCATCTTCGATTGGTGACATTGTAAGACTATTTGCTATCAATCTCATGATTTACATTGTAATTTTATGATCGTTGATTCCATCTCTATGTGTGAGTAATTCTCCTTGGGCTAAGGGCTTCAGCCTAGCCATGTAGATTTTGTGCATGTTATTTATCATATATGGGATCATTTATTAGTTTGTATGACATGATGATTATTGTATCCTCTCTTTCCTCAATCCAAGGACTTGTCAGCTACCCAAGACCCCGAGGATTGAGCTAGGTATAGGGAGTATGAGTAATGACTTATCTGCAGGTTGGGAACCCAAGTGACAAAAGGGATAGTATGGCTATATGTGAGGGATTTACTTGGGATTAATGGTGACGTCACTATGCATATCATTAGTTCTCTTTGTTCTATGGATGAGACTAGTAGGTTATTGATAAGAGGTGGCGGAGGCAATAGAAATTATGGATGCACTGCCCACATATAATTATCTTTCTCTAAGAATTACATGCATACTTTATTATTATCTTTTATTCCCATCAGATGTTTTGCATAGATACAGGTGAAACCGAAAGCCCTAGGTCCTCTCTCTCCATCATCAACAACAACAAAATATAGCAAACTCTTGGTCTGGTAAAACCCAAAAAGAATTATAAAACTCCCGAATGTCCGTTAAAGTAACTTCACTATGCTTTATGCTTCTTGAGGATTCTATAACCTAGGTCTACAAGGTAAAAAGAGCTATACTACATCTGTAATCTGGATCGAAGTTATCAACCCTTTTTCTGGCGCCATTGTCGGGGAAGCAATAGCTACCCTGGTGAGGTTAGTAGGAACCTTGCTAGTTTTAATTCTTGTTTTTATTTTTGTTATTTTTCTTTCAGTCCGTATTTAAAAACCAAAAAATGAGTTAGTCTTTAAGTTCTTGTTTTTATTATCATAAGTCTTTTTTTAAGAAAATGCAAAAAACATAGGAAATACGGCTGAAAAGAAGCTTGGGGAGTTTGCAACTCCCAACAATGATTATTTGCATACTCCTATTACTCAGCCAACAATTGTTGCTGATGATTATGAAATTAAGCCCCGTTATTTAAGTTTGGTTCAACAGAATCAATTTGGAGGCTCTACTATTAAGGACGTAGGTATGCACTTGAATACTTTTACTGAAATATGTGATATGATGCCCATAAAAGATGTTGACCCTGATGCGGTCAAATTGCACTTATTTCCTTTCTCTCTTAGAGGAAGAGCAAAATAATGGTTGCTATCTTTGCCTAGAAATACTATTGCATCATGGGTGGAGTGTACTTCTTCATTTATGACTAAATTTTTCCCACCTGTAAAGACTATGCAACTAAGATCTAATATTACTAGTTTTAGACAGGAAGAGCGTGAGCCACTAGCGCTTGCATGGGAGAGAATGAAAGAATGCATGAGAAACTATCCTAGTCATGGGATGGAAGATTGGTTAATTCTCCATTTATTTTATAATGCTCTTAACCCTATGTCTAAGTCTATGCTTGATACTACAACTGGAGGAACATTTATGGACAAACATATTACCAAAGCAAAGCACCTGCTAGACAATATGCAAGACAACCATGCCTAGTGGCTTATGGATAGATCAAACATGGAGAAGGTGAACTCCGTCTCACCACAAGAAAATGAAGAACTCAATGCTAAGATGGATGATCTCATATTAGCCGTAAAAGGTAAGGCAAACCAGGTAAGAGCTATCCCAGAATCTAATATTGAAGAAATAGACTTCATAGCTCGTAATGATTATAACCCTGCTTGGAAGAAGAATTATAATCCTAATTTTCAGAAACATTATTCTAGCCCTGAAGGTAACTCTAGTAATAATATGGGAACAAGTAATGGTAGTCTCCAAGAAACACTGAAGTCCTTCATAGACTCACAAAATGAGCAAAACAATATCCTTATTAAAATAACGGAGAACCATGATGCTAGCCTTGGTAAATTATCTAATCAAGCTGTAAGTTTGAGGAATGATTTGCAGGCCCTCTAAGAAAGAACAAGGATTTTTGAGGCATAGCTAGGTAAGATAACTGAGAGTCAAACTCTCATTCTAGCTAAATTTGCAGGTAAAGCTAAGCCCAATCCTGTTGAAGACCTCAAGATGATAAGAATCCAAAGGGAGGAGCCTGAAGAACTTGATTATAGTAATGCCCCTTCACCAAGTTACACTGTTGAAGATCTTGTAAAAAGGATCAATATCAAGATTCTGATTAGTGAAGGAAATGAGGAAGCTATGTATCAACACTTCATTAATCAGGTAGCAATAAAGGTACATGAGCTTGAGGAAGAATATAAGAAAATTGCTGAAAATTACCTGTAAAGCTTGATGATATATTTGAGCCTACTATTAAGATTAAGATTGGGACCAATGAGATAGCTGCACTTTGTGATCTAGGTGCAAGCATTTCAACAATTCCAAAAAAGTCTTTTTAATAAGTTAAATCTTGTCTCTTTTGAAATCACCGAGTTAAAACTACATCTTGTAGATTCTACCTACAAACAAGCTGTAGGGATTAAAGAAAATACTTTAGTATACATTAAATGTTGTCCTGATCTGATTGGATTTTTTTATTGTTGACTTACCTAAAGATGCTACTGCTCCTATTATATTAGTTCGTCCATTCTTAAGAACTATTAAGGCTTTTATTAATCTACATGAAGGGAACATGAAGCTTCAATTGCCTTCACGGGATCCTTTTGTTATTAATTTTTCCAGGAAGAAGAAAGCCAAGCATGATGAAAAGGAGGCCATCAGTTTGAAGGCCAACTATTTTGGAGTGGGTGTTCCACTCATCTGGCCCAACATCAAGGTCAAGCTATTGACCATAAAAGAGCGCTTCATGGGAGGCAACCTATGTGAAATAAAGGTTTGAGTTAAGTTTTTAAGTTTAGTTTAAGTTTTATGTTTAATAAAGAGTGCTAGAAAGCTCTAATTGAAGAGAAGAAGTTCGGCAGTACTAAAAATCCTGCTTTATACATGCTGTTGTTGGTCAACAATTTTTACTATTATTTTTCTGTCAAAAACAAGGTGTTTCGCTAAGTCTCGGGATAAGAAATAATTCTCAAAGAAATGGAATTTTTTTGATGACTACTGAAGGTTTAACGACCAACTATATGATGGGAATAAAAATTATGCCTGTATAGTTCTGGTCGTATAGATATCTTTGCCATCGACAAAACTACTTTCTTGGGTATTGAAAGTTTAACGACCAACTATACGGCGGGAATAAAAAATCCGGCTGTATAGATGATGAACACAAGGAGCCAAACTTGTGACCGTGCTGCCGCTAGTGCTTCTCGGGCTGCCACTCAAGAACGCATGGGGATACGGTTCAGGGATGAGCTCCAACGTGATCGCCTCAACGGGATCAAGAACCAAGAAGTGAAGGCAACCAAGTGGGCTTGCCCAATTATATTGAATCAACTCGGTATTTCTGATGACTTCAATTTACTTTGTAATAGGGTTGGCCTACAAAACTTTGTATTCAATGATGTGCCTACTTATCGCCGGTTAACTCTTGAATTTCTAAGTTCTTTGCAAAGAACCGTTAAAGCATGGAATGGGGAGGACATGATTTCTTTCCAACTTATGAACAACAATTATGCTTTATCACTAGATAAATGGCGTGCATGTTTTAATTTTCCAAACAATAATGATAATGACTTGCGCGCATCCTATACTGGCTTAGACCCTACCCTAGAACAATATTATAATGGAATGAGCTTCACTTCTAGAGTGAGCAAGGGGAAGAATATTCAACATCCTGCAATTCGCTATTTGTTCTATGTTATTGCTAACACCTTGCATGCACGAAATGAGTTCATGAGACTCAATGAGGAGGACAGCTTAGTCCTTGCAAAAGCTGCTTTCAACAACATCAACTTTTCACTCAACTTGGGCGCAATTCGTGTGCGCTACTTGGAGCACCAATCCTCCCAAAGCCAAGGACTAATCACAGGTGGAGGCGGCATCATCGTGCTTGCCATTTCCCTAGGAATCAACCTAGGTGAGTTGCAACCACTGCTAGGTGAGCGACGTGTTGGTTTCTCTACTTTAAAAGCTTGGGGAATGCTCACTTGGAGAGGTGGTGTTTATTACTTGCATATTGCTGGAGCTGGGTGTCTCTACCATGCTCCTTTGCCTAATGGTATTTTCTCTATCGAGGAAGGACATTTTCTATATGACTTGCAGTTTGAGCAACACCAACTCGAGGAGGAGATTCTGGATGAGGATGAGGACCAAGAAGAGGACCAAGAAGAGGAGAAGCCACCAAACCGGTTCTCTACATACCAAGACTTCCAAGAACTTGGAGGAATTGTGGAGAGAATGCAAAACCGCTCCTTGAACCTCCGAGAAACAACTAGTAATATATCAACTCAATTTGCAATCTGGAGTTACAACTTTTTCCAGCCACCACAATGATTTGAAGGGCTTGCAAAAGCCTAAGCTTGGGGAAGTTTCCTCATTATCTTTATTTGGTGCTTATTTGTTTTTATTTATTTCGAGGTTATGTTTTTAATTCGAGTTTATAAGCAATCATGTTGGTTTCCCCAACACTTTATCTTTAGTTATTTCTATTTGCTTTCGAGATTTTGTAGCCGAGCTTGGTGCCAATTTTCTATTCTTTAATTCCCTCTCTTAAAAACAACAAAAAGATTTTCCCATTTATCTTTATTTTCCCTCTTCCTTCTTTTCTATTCTCCTTGTGGATTTTACATATTTGCAGGAGAGTGACCGACTTCGAGTTTCCAAGAAGCAAATCAAAAGGGAAGAGAGAACTAAAACCAATCATGAGAGGTATGCCTTAAGACTCCCCACTTTTGAAGTTTGAGAAACCCATGCTAGTTAGTAGTAAATGATAAGATGTTATATTGGTGGAATGAGTCTTTATATTGTAGTAAAATTCTGTCTGCATGGGTATTTAGTTGGGTACATTTTATTCCAACTCTTGTAGTTATCCAAGTCTTGCCTAAATTTTTTTTAAACAATTGTAATAAGAAAAGTCTCACAATTGAAGGCTTGGATGTTGTAGTGTTTAGTCTTGAAGGCTTATTTCTAGAGAGACTCAACACCACAGAATATAATGATTGACTTGATAGCTCTCTTTAAAAGGATTTGTTCGATTGAATTAATGTTTAGCAGTTTTTGTGAGCATGCCACAGCTTGACTTGTGAATCATAAGAATGATATAGCTTTATGCGTGTCAAACTTCATGGGATGCCAACAACTCCACTAGCTTACGAACGATCTTCATGGAGGAAACTCCTAGATTTCGGCTATGAGTTGATTAAACATATGTAGCATCAATGCTATAATGGGTAAGATTCTTGGCATTACCGGGTGTATGTGTTCAAGATGGAATCACTCCTCTGGCTGTTATGAGTAATCATTGTGCCAAAGGAACAAAAACCTTGGTGATCCCACGAGTGTCCATCACAGCCCGATAAACTAATTAAAATCTTTCGCATGCTCTCAATTACTTAAGCACTGAAATTCTTGAAGGACAACGAATAGAAAAGTAGTGCTTGAAGAGTCTTGATTTATTGATGTGGGAGAATTGAGATACTCTAGTGTATATCTTTTTCATGAAAACTCTCACACTCTCAATTTTACATGATTATACTTTATTGTTCAAAGGCAAGCCTATGTGTTTATTACATGACATGGAATAATGTTTACTCATTTGAATCATCCATGTTAACAATAATTTTGCTACGCTATAAGGATGCATAAAAACCTGTATGATATTCTTGCCATTAATCTATCTATGCTGAAGTTTTTCAGATTTATAAAGTGCAGGAAACATGAGGTTACCAATCATGAGTAAGATCATCATTATGTTATTTCAGTTTAAATGTTGAGTTCCTTTTTTATTTTGGTTTTCTTGCTCGAGGATGATCAAGTTTAAGCTTGGGGAGGTTGATGGCTTTGAAATATATCCATCTACGTCCACATTTAAACTAGATATTATTTGTATTTTTGATGAAATATCTATCTAAACCCTGCCACTAATGCCTAATAATCAAAGGGGTATGCAATCCTTTCTTTCTATTTTTCCTTGCACATATATTAACGTTTGATGATGGAAATCACAACATTAAAGTCAAAGATATGATATTTCCAAAACCCCGAAGAAACCAGGGGTCGTGAAGTGGAGACAAACTCTTTAACAACCAACTATACGGCAGGAATAAAATTCTGGCCATATAGTTCCCATCAAAACCGCTAGGCCAAACAGAACAACTTTCGTGAATGGACCCCTATATAAAGAGGCTTCAGGTGACGAGAAATGGGACACGAAGCCACGGCAAGAACCGCCGGCTGCCCCCAGAACTGCATCCACAACACCGAAGAGCCGCCAAAGGAATAGACCTAGATCTAATCTCCAATCTCTTCTCCACCACCATAGCCATTTCCACCACTTGTAATAGTAGATCTCATCTTCGATTAGAGTCATTGTAAGACTGTTTGCTATCAACCTCATGATTTCCATTGCAATGTTTACGATCGTTGATTCCATCTCTATGTGTGAGTAATTCTCCTTGGGCTAAGGGCTTCGACCTAGCCATGTAGCTTTTGTGCATGTTATTTATCATATATGGGATCATGTATTAGTTTGTATGACATGATGATTATTGTATCCTCTCTTGCCTCAATCCAAGGACTTGTCAGGTACACAAGACCCCGAGGAATGAGCTAGGTATAGGGAGTATGAGTAATGACTAATCTGCAGGCTGGGAAACCCAGTGACAGAAGGGGTAGTACGGCAGTATGTGAGTGTTGCGACCTCGGATCGTTAAGGATCCTAAGTCCCTGTGATAAACGTGCTAGTCCCTGGATCAATAGCTAGCACTTCACAGTCGATGAATATCATGTAAAACATAAGTCATTATTACACGAATAATCCAGAGTATAATTATTACAACTTTCATAGCTTATAGCTAGCTCAAATAAAACAGCGGAAAATAAGTAATACTTGAGTCCATCAACGCCTCAGGCTAGCTGCGTGAAGACCCGCAATCCCTACGCACCTTTCAATCTTTGGATTCTGCACATAAGACGTGCAGCCAACAAGTTGGGTCAATACTTTGAATGTATTGGCAAATTACACCAAGGAAAGAGTAAGACTATCTCTACATGCAAGGCTAAGAGTAGGCTCTGGGGTTCATTTGCGTAAAGCCAATTTTTATCAATGTAATAAGAAAAGAGGAAGAAAGTTTTCCCTACTTTGTAAACTTTGATAAATAATATAGGGTCGAATGGAACACATGGATATTACTCACCAAGTGCCCAATCAAACTAGCACTTGGATATTATGCACCAAGTTCCCAAAATCCCGCCCAACGGCAATATTACTCACGCCTTAGGGTTTATAAAAAGTTAGGTTTGGAAAAGAGAGAGGAAGATCTTTCAGAGGCTCCATCCTTCAGATGATCAAAGTTGTTCTATTTCCGTGAACACGGCTGATCAATTAGATTGCAATACTCTCGAGAGGTTGTGCACTTTCCCCACAATCCACGGTCAAGTCCTTTTACAAACAAGACCGTGGCGAAGCCTTCCCTTAGTAGCCCCTCTACCAGCTGGATCCAACCGTGCCAAGAACCTCCAAATGTTGGTACCCCGATGAGGTTTCCCACTAAGTACTAAGCCAAGACAGAGCCCATATGTATTGTGGTTGCACTGGAAGCTTCTGAATTCTGAGGCATGGCAGACTTCTTTGATTCCTGGGCGGCCGTCCTCCACCAATTATCCACTCGTTGACCCGACAACCATTCCGCCCAGAAGGAAAGCCTAGTTTTATTTTGAAGGGGGTTTTGAGAAGAAAACTTCGCTCGAGAGAGCTCTCGTACTTAGAAAATTCTTGAGTCTTTCGAACCCTCCCAACGGTACTTGATATATATAAGTATATAGCATAGCAAGCATAAGTTAGAAAAATGGGATAACCTATTTGGGATGGAAAATCCTAAGAATAGAGCTACTCATGGCATACTACAAAACCGCACTTGCAAAATAGTACTAAGAAAATCTACCAAAATCCTACACATGCATACTACAGAATTTGAAGAGTAAAACATGCATAGTCAAAACTAGGACATAAACATGAACAAGTGGTGTAACTTTCCTTGATTCGAGCAGCACTCTACACAACAGTACTCCCCAGCGCACTCCGAGCAATCTAACGAAACAAACATGGATCCAATCACAATTTGCACAAAAAAAAGTCACGAATTCGAATATGCATGCATGCAACATGGTAATATGCAAGGATCGATTCAAATTTGACCAAGGGTTTTATTCGGGGGTGTTGTTGAGTTGGGGATGTCATTAGAATCGGTTCCCCACAGGTTTTAAGTATTTTGGATAAAACCCTAAATAAACAAGCTAAAAACTAGATCTACAACTCCAATCTACCTCGAGACAGATCTGACCACCCTAAGCATGATATGACAATTTTCTACAGAAGGTCTCATAGAAACAAAGCCAACACAACAAGAATCAACTAAAACGGATCTACGGATAATTTTCTAGAACTAAAATACTCTAATCTAAACTATAAATCCTACTTCACGATTTCTGTGGTAAAATAGCAATATTATTGCAGATCTGTGTTCTAATCAAAAATATGAATCCAACGGTATATTATACGCAATTTTTGGACTAATACTCGAATTACTATGGATTTTACAAGATTAAAGTGTTTTCTGCCTATTTAAAAGAAAACAGGACGGTGGCCAGTTGTGTAGCGCCAAGTGGCGGCGCGGGGTTGGTCCAACGAGGCGCGCGCGACACCGACGCAGCGATGACGCGACGCTGACGTGGGCGTGCCATGCGGCGAGTCGCGGTTGGCCGGGGTCGGTTTGACCGATCTGTGCCGTTATATTTCGATCTAACGGTCGGAGGGGGGTGACTTACTGGTGGGTGGCGACGGCGGGTGGCGGCGGAGCGTCGGCGGTGGTCGGCGACAGTCGACGGCGGCGAGGCGGTGCTCCCCCGGCCCGGTGAAGTAGACGACAGCGACCGTTTCCTCGTCGCGGTTCCGTTCCCTAGGGCGGCGTCGGCTCCTTCTTCTTGAGGTGGCGGCAAGCGGCGGCTGGAGGCGGCGGAGTCCGGCGGAGGGTTTTGGGAGGTGTGCTGAGGGGCTTTAAATAGGCGGGTATCTTGGCGTGGGGGCTACGGAGTCCGCTCCGATTCGGCCGGAGGTGGTTACCGACGCGGTGGCGTCCGTGTCCGACCTAGACTCGACGGGGGGGAGAGGGATGACGGGCAGGGCCCGCCTGTCGATGGCTGCGGGCGCGGGAGGGCGGAGTTGGGCCGACCCACGCACTGTGCGCTGCCCACTCTCCCAGGCGCGGCGGCAGTTAGGCCGTGGGCTGGTTTAGCCGGCCTGTTAGGCTAGGTCTCTCTCTTTTTTTGTGTTCTTTTTATTTATTTCCATTTCACCAATAGTCGCCTAACTTTTGCAAATGAACTCCGAATTAAATGAAATCGGTCTCTAAAATTTTATAAAAAGAAGAGGGTTAGAGTAGGATTATAAAATAACACTTTTGTAAGGGTTTTTGTGGTTCAAAAAGGTTTTACCCCTTTTTGTCTATATATGACTATGGGATTTAGGAAGAAAATATCTATGCAGTTTTTATTATGCGATGCCATGATGCAAGGATATGATGCATGCTTCTAGTAACATCTGAAACTGGAAAACTTGGGATGTTACAAACCTACCCCCCTTAAGAAGAATCTCGTCCCCGAGTTTCAGGTTGGTTAGCAAATAGGTGTGGGTGTTCTTTCTTCAGGTCTTCTTCACGTTCCCACGTGGCCTCTTCCTCGGAATGGTGATTCCATTGAACTTTGCAAAACCTGATAGTCTTGGTACGAGTGATTCTCTCGGCTGTCTCCAGAATCCTGGTGGGTTTTTCCTCATAGGTGAGATCGTTTTCCAATTGAACCTCGTCCAATGGAACCGTATCCTTTAGTGGTGTTTCAGCCATTTCCGGGTGACACTTCTTTAGTTGCGACACATGGAAAACATCATGAACAGTTAACACTTCGGGTAATTCCAGCTGATAGGCAACTTCCCCTCTTCGACCCAAGATCTTGTAGGTCCCTATGAATCGGGGTGCTAATTTACCCTTGATTCCAAATCTCTTAACTCCTCATAGCAGTGAAACTCGGAGATATGCACGGTCTCCCACTTCATAGGTCACATCCCTGCGCTTGGAATCAGCATAACTCTTTTTTCTGGATTGGGCTATTTTTAACCTCTCTTGGATCTGTCTCACGTTTTCTTCAGCATCCTTAATCAGTTCAGGTCCAAACAAACTCCGTTCTCCAACTCCACTCCATAGCAGCGGAGTTCTACACTTTCTGACATATAGAACTTCAAACGGAGCCATCTTGATACTAGTTTGGTAGCTATTATTGTATGAGAATTCCGCATATGGCAAGTTATCATCCCAACTAGACCCATAGTCTAGCGCACAGGCTCTTAACATGTCCTCCAAGATCTGATTAACTCTTTCCGTTTGCCCATCTGTTTGTGGGTGGAAGGCGGTACTAAACTCCAGTCGTGTCCCTAGAGACTCATGTAGCTGTCGCCAAAACTTCGAGGTGAATTGGGTACCTCTATCAGAGACAATCCCCTTGGGTACACCATGAAGACTTACGATCCTTGACATATAAATCTTAGCAAGTTTAGCACTCGTATAGGTGGTCTTTACGGGAATAAAGTGGGCCACCTTTGTGAAGTGGTCGACCACTACCTAGATGGAGTCATACCCAGATCGAGTCCGGGGTAGTTCCGTGATAAAATCCATGCCTACCTTGTCCCACTTCCAATCGGGCACAGGTAATGGCTGCAGCAATCCTGCTGGTTTTTGATGTTCGGCCTTGACTCTGTTGCACACGTCACACAAGGAGATATATTCAGCAATTTCTCTTTTCATGTTGTTCCACCAGAATCTATCTTTCACATCCATGTACATCTTTGTATTACCGGGATGAACTGAGTAAGGAGAATCGTGAGCTTCCTGAAGGATTAACTTCCTGATATTGGGATCATCGGGAACGCACAAACGCTTCTCATACCAAAGTGTTCCTTGTTCATCCGTGTGAAACCCTTTTGCTTTACCCTTGCTTATATTAGCTCTTATTTCTTCCAACTCTTTGTCCCCCTTCTGGGCCTCTTTGATTTGGTCCAGAAGCGTTGGCACTATCTCCATAGTTGCTAAGTGTCCCTCCGGAACTATTCCAACCTGAGATCCTTGAATTGTTCACACAAATCATTTGGAAGTTCTCCCACGGTAAGTCCATTTACATAGACTTTCCGGCTTAAGGCGTCAGCCACAACGTTGGCCTTTCCAGGATGGTACTGCAGGTCCAAGTCATAGTCCTTGATGAGCTCAAGCCATCTCCTTTGCCTCATATTTAACTCCTTTTGAGTGAAGATGTATTTAAGGCTTTTGTGATCCGTGAACACATCACAATGTTTGCCCATGAGGTAATGTCTCCATACCTTGAGCGCATGCACCACTGATGCTAGCTCCAAAATGTGCGTGGGGTAGTTATTCTCATGGTTCTTAAGTTGCCGAGAGGCGTAAGACACTACTTTTCCATCTTGCATCAGTACACTACCAAATCCTTGTCGAGAAGCGTCGCAATAGACTTGGAAATCCTTTTGGATATCAGGGAGACACAAAACTAGTGTTGTTACTAGGCGCTTCTTTAATTCTTGAAAACTTGCTTCACAAGCCTCGGTCCATTGGAACTTCTTCTATTTCTTCAGCAACTCTGTCATAGGCTTTGCTATCTTGGAAAAGTTTTCAATGAACCTTCAGTAATATCCCGCAAGGCCCAGGAAACTCCTAATATCACCCACATTCTTAGGAGACTCCCATTCTATCACAGAAGTTACCTTACTTGGGTCCACGGCAACTCCTTTAGCAGACACAATATGACCAAGAAATCCTACTTCTTTCAACCAGAACTCACATTTGCTAAACTTGGCATACAACTTGTGTTCCCTTAACTTTTCCATAATCAGGCGCAGATGCCGCTCATGTTCCTTCTCGTCCTTGGAGTATATGAGTATGTCATCAATGAATACCACAATAAACTTATCCAAGTACTCCATGAATACCTTGTTCATCATAGTCATGAAGTATGCTGGGGCATTGGTTAAGCCAAACGACATCATGGTGTATTCATACAATCCGTATCTCGTGGTGAAAGTTGTCTTGGGTACATCCTGTTCCCGAATCTTTAGCTGGAAATATCCTGATCGGAGATCAATCTTAGAGAACACACTAGCTCCCTTTAATTGGTCAAACAGGTCGTTAATATTGGGTAGAGGGTACTTGTTCTTGATTGTCACTTCATTCAACGACCGGTAGTCCACGACTAGTCTCTTGGTTTTATCCTTCTTCTCCACGAATAAGATAGGTGCTCCCCAAGATGACGCACTTGGTTGAATGAAGCCTTTGTCCAATTGCTCTCTAAGCTGTTTCTTAAGTTCCTTCAACTCATCCACATCCATTTTGTACGGTCTCTTTGCTATTGGTCCAGTACCAGGCATCAAGTCAATGAGAAACTCGATGTCTCGGTCGGGAGGCATCCCTGGCAATTCTTCCGGAAACACATCTGGATACTCCTTCACAATTGGCACATCCTCCAAGCTAACCCCCTTAAGAGAGTTCACCATACTTCCTTTGAGTGCGAAAGCTGACTTAAAGCGGATCCTTTTCTTATCCGGAGTCGTGAGTGCGATAGTCCTTTTGGCACAATCTATGACTCCCTCGTATTCGGTCATCCAGTTCATGCCCAAAATTATGTCTAAGCCTTGTGACTCTAGAACGACTAGGCTGGTGGGAAAGATGTGTGCCCCAATTCTTAGTTCTAACCCACGGCATCCAGAGTTTGCCACTATTTCTCCTCCAGGAGAACTTACCCTTAGGGGAGTGCTAATAGTCTCCGTAGGTATTTGCCTCTATCCACAAATACCCTTGATATGAATGAATGCGATGCACCAGTATCAAAAAGAACAACTACAGGGGTGGAGTTAAGCTTGAACTTACCAATCACGGAGTCAAGTGCCTCACGAGCATCCTCCACGGAGACATGATTCATTGTGGCTTTAACGAACGGATTCGGCTTCTTCCCATTTCCATTACCATTGCCATGGTTGTGTCTGTTGTCGTTTCCATTACCATTCCCATTCTTCATCTTTTCGGGGCAAGTAGTTGCATAGTGCCCTATCTTGTTACACTTGAAGCATGTCACTTGACTCAGATCCTTCCCATTGCCATTTCCATTCCGGTGTTTACGGCCATTATGGTTATGTCCTCCATGACGATGACCATTGTGGTTGTGACCATTGTGGTTGTGGGGTGGTGATGACAAAGTGCGTTGCTTCTGATATGGGGCAGAGTTGTGCTTGTTTTAGGTGGACTTTCTCTTTCGGTTCTCTATACTCCTTTACTTTGCTTCAACCACAACTGCCCTGTCCAGAAGTTCCTGATAGTTATCAAACTTCAGAGCCACAAGCTGAATGGATATTTCATCATTAAGTCCCCTTAAGAACTCCTCCTGTCTCTTGGCATCCGTGGATACATCATCAGGTGCATAACGTGCCAGCTTATTGAAAAGGTCCCCATACTCAGAGACAGAGCGGTGCAGTTGTTTCAGGTCGTGGAACTCGCGTCTCTTTAGTGACATGACTCCTGCGGCTACGTGATGAGTACGAAAGGCCGCCTCGAACTGGTTCCAGGTGATAGCCTCAATATCGGGGTGGGTGACCTGGTAATTATCCCACCATTCAGCAGCTGGTCCATCAAGTTTGTGCGCAGCAAAGCGCACCCTGTCAGCTCCAACAACTTGGATGGTGTCTAACTTCTTGTTGGTGGTGCGGAGCCAGTCATCTGCCGTAATTGGCTCAGAACTACTTGAGAAAACTGGAGGGTTCAACCTCAAGAACCGAGTCAGGCGATCCTGTTGGGGCGGTGGGGGTGGTGGAGGCGGCGGGTTGTTGTTGTTTTGCATGTTTTGAGTGAGGAGTTGGATCAGCTGATTCTGAGAGTTCAGAAGTTGTGATATCTCTGGGGGCATGTTGTTGTTGTTGTTTCCCTGTCTCGCCATATGTGGGGGTTTAGGGTTTGGGAAACAAGTTAAGAAGTGGATAGAAAGCCTATGGAATAAAACACCTACCCTTATGTAAACAAGAGAAAAACACACGAGAAAGCAAGGCACACAAAGCACATAGTTTAACACACTCAACCAAGTTTAACTAAACCAAAATAAAAAAAATTTGGTACTCATTACAATCGTGAACAACGTTCGACTATAGAACTAAAGGTGGTCCAACTACTCTACTCATCATCCACTTCCTCATCCTCAATGATGAAGCCTTCCTTTTCCAGCAGTGACTTGTATAACTCCATGTCCTTCGTCGTGGCTTCAAGCTTCTCCTGAAGTTCCTTCACCTCCTGTGGCTCCGGTGTAGCAGCTTCGAGCCTCTCTTGAAGTTCCTTCACCTCTTGCAGCTCCTGGGTAGCAGATTCCAGCTTTTTTTGGAGTTCCTTCTTCTCCTTCTGTAGCTTCTTGATCAAACTTGACCCCATAGTCACGGGCGTGATCTTCTCCTCCAAGCTCCTCTTAGCTGCTCGCAGGTCCTTCAACATGGTGGCAAAGTTCTTGAACTCCATCTCGTTCTTTGCGAGCACGAGACTTTGCTCCCTAATCCTCTTGTTCTTATCTTGCACCCTCTTCTCTTGATTAGCGAACCTCTTGTCTTAGGCGGTGAGCTCCCCTCCTAGGGACTTGATCTTCTCTTCTAGCTCCTCGATCTTCTCGTCCTTCTCCTTGACTAGGGCACAAAGCTCGTCATTCCTCATGATCTCAAGGCAGCTCCCCTTTTGAAGATCATTGATGTGGGACTCCAAGTCTTGATATTGGATCCTTCGACGCTTGCATGTCTTCCTTTCCTCCAGGGTTAACTCGATTGGAACTCCCTTCTCATCACGTCTTCCAAAGAGTTTGATGTACTGGCCTTCAACCTCTTCATGGTGGCATCCGCAAAGGCGTCCAATGAGCTCCTGCAAGCTGATGCTAAGTCCTTTCTCCTTGGAGTCACTAGTGACGTTGAGTACAATGGCCTCTGTCATGGGTTCTGTCTGACTGCGCCCAGGTTGGATGACTTCAATCGCCCAGCATCCTTCCTTGTGCATCTTCCTCAACTCGCTTCCCTTGATTGACGGCATGGGTAACTACAACGTCTTGATGATGTCCAGAAGGCATTCCCCAAAGCGCAGGCACTTGATGTCTTCGGCGGTGTCATAGTAGAAGGCCGTCATCTTTAGGTTAGGAGAAAGAAAATTAGGCACAAGGTGATAAGGAAGAGAATTACTAGAAGAATACAAATAACTTAGAAGAATATGGAAAGAAAAAACACACACATGGTAAAGGTGGTTTCCAATCCTAGGGGTCACGTCCTACAGGCAACTCTGTGCTCTGATACCATCTGTTGCGACCTCGGATCGTTAAGGATCCTAAGTCCCTATGATTAACGTGCTAGTCCCTGGATCAATAGCTAGCACTTCACAGTCGATGAATATCATGTAAAACACAAGTCATTATTACACGAATAATCCAGAGTATAATTATTACAACTTGCATAGCTTATAGCTAGCTCAAATAAAATAGCGGAAACTAAGTAAAACTTGAGTCCATCAACGCCTCAGGCTAGCTGCGTGAAGACCCACGATCCCTACGCACCTTTCAGTCTTCGGATTCTGCACATAAGACGTGCAGCCAACAAGTTGGGTCAATACTTTGAATGTATTGGCAAATTACACCAAGTAAAGAGTAAGACTATCTCTACATGCAAGGCTAAGAGTAGGCTCTAGGGTTCATTTGCGTAAAGCCAATTTTTATCAATGTAATAAGAAAAGAGGAAGAAAGGTTTTCCTACTTTGTAAACTTTGATAAATAGTATAGGGTCGAATGGAACACGTGGATATTACTCACCAAGTGCCCAATCAACCTAGCACTTGGATATTACGCACCAAGTTCCCAAAATCCCGCCCAACGGCGATATTACTCACGCCTTGGGGTTTATAAAAAGTTAGGTTTGGAAAAGAGAGAGGAAGATCTTTCAGAGGCTCCATCCTTCAGATGCTCAAAGTTGTTATGTTTCCGTGAACACGACTGATCGATCAGATTGCAATACTCTCGAGAGGTTGTGCACTTTCCCCACAATCCATGATCAAGTCCTTTTACAAACAAGACCATGGCGAAGCCTTCCCTTAATAGCCCCTCTACCAGCTGGATCCAACCGTGCCAAGAACCTCCAAATGTTGGTACCCCGGTGAGGTTTCCCACTAAGTACTAAGCCAAGACAGAGCCCATATGTATTGTGGTTGCACTGGAAGCTTCTGAATTCTGAGGCATGGCAGACTTCTTTGATTCCTGGGCGGCCGTCCTCCACCAATTATCCACTCGTTGACCCGACAACCATTCCGCCCAGAAGGAAAGCCTAGTTTTATTTTGAAGGGGGTTTTGAGAAGAAAACTTCACTCGAGAGAGCTCTCGTACTTAGAAAATTCTTGAGTCTTTCGAACCCTCCCAACGGTACTTGATATATATAAGTATATAGCATAGCAAGCATAACTTAGAAAAAGGGATAACCTATTTGGGATGGAAAATCCTAAGCATATAGCTACTCATGGCATACTACAAAACCGCACTTGCAAAATAGTACTAAGAAAATCTACCAAAATCCTATACATGCATACTACAGAATTTTAAGAGTAAAACATGCATAGTCAAAACTGGGACATAAACATAAACACGGATAATTTTCTAGAATTAAAATACTCTAATCTAAAGTTTAAATCCTACTGCACGATTGTTGTGGTAAAACAGCAATATTATTGTAGATCTGTGTTCTACTCAAAAATATGAATCCAACGGTATATTATATGCAATTTTTGGACTAATACTCGAATTACTATGGATTTTACAAGATTAAAGTGTTTTCTGCCTATTTAAAAGAAAACAGGACGGTGGCCAGTTGTGTAGCGCCAAGTGGCGGCGCAGGCTTGGTCCAGCGGGGTGCGCGCGACGCCGACGCGGCAATGAGGCGGCGCTGACGTGGGCGTGCCACGCGGCGAGTCGCGGTTAGCCGGGGTCGGTTTGACCGATCTGTGCCGTTAGATTTCGATCTAACGGTCGGATGGGGGGTGACTTACCGGTGGGTGGCGACGGCGGGTGGCGGCGGAGCGTCGGCGGCGGTCGGCAACGGTCGACGGCGGCGAGGCGGTGCTCCCCGGCCTGGTAAAGTAGACGACGGCGACCGGTTCGTCGCCGCGGTTTCATTCCCTGGGGCGGCGTCGGCTCCTTCTTCCCGAGGTGGCGGCGAGCGGCGGCTGGAGGCGGCGGAGTCTGGCGGAGCTCCGGCGAGCGATTGACGACGGCTCGGTGGCGGTGGGGTAGAAAAAAACTAAGGTTTTGGGAGGCGTGCCGAGGGGCTTTAAATAGGCGTGTTTCTTGGCGTGGGGCTACGCAGTCCGCTCCGATTCGGCCGGAGGTGGTTGCCGACGCGGTGGCGTCCGTGTCTGACCTGGACTCGACGGGGGGGAGAGGGATGACGGGCGGGGCCCGCCTGTCGGTGGCTGCGGGCGCGGGACGGCGGAGTTGGGCCGGCCCACGCGATGTGCGCTGCCCACTCTCCCAGGCGCGGCGGCAGTTAGGTCGAGGGCTGGTTTAGCCAGCCCGTTAGGCTAGGTGTCTCTCTTTTTTTGTGTTCTTTTTATTTATTTCCGTTTCACCAAAAGTCGCATAACTTTTGCAAACGGACTCTGAATTAAATGAAATCGGTCTCTAAAATTTTATAAAAAGAAGAGGGTTCGAGTAGGATTATAAAATAACACTTTTTCAAGGGTTTTGGTGGTTCAAAAAGGTTTTACCCCTTTTTGTCTATATATGACTATGGGATTTAGGAAGAAAATATCTATGCAGTTTTTATTATGTGATGCCATGATGCAAGGATATGATGCATGCTTCTAGTAACATCTGAAACTGCAAAACTTGGGATGTTACAGTGAGGGATTTATTGGGATTAACGGTGACGTCACTATGCATATCATTAGTTCTCTTTCTTCTATGAATGAGACTAGTATGTTATTGCTATAAGAGGTTGCGAATGCAATAGAAATTATGGATAAACTGCCCACATATAATTATCTTGCTCTAACAATTACATGCATACTTTATTATTATCTTTTATTCCCATCAGATGTTTTGCACAGCAACAGGTGAAACCGAAAGCCCTAGGCCCTCTCTCTCCATCATCAACAACAACAAAAGATAGCAAACTCTTGGTCTAGTAAAACACAAAAAGAACTCTAAAACTCCCGAAGGTCCTCTAAAGTAACTTCACTATCCTTTCTGCTTCTCGAGGATTCGATAACCTAGGTCTACTAGGGAAAACGAGCTATACTACATCCATAATCTGGATCGAATGTATCAAGATCTTGCATCGGCTTGTCGTTCTGGTTGGGGAAGACATCAGCCTCGCTGTCAGACTCCTCGAGGGACCGCTGTGCACGTAGCTCCGGAAGATCGGTAGTAAAGACCTAGAGGGGGGCCTCACCTTCCTCCTAGATGATGCAGGGAAGATGCTACCACAGGGAAAAAGACAAAGACATTAGCCGGATGAAAACATGCAGAAGACTTACCCGGGGCGCGGTTCTCGCATGTGAACAGGGCCAGGCCGAACTACTAGTTCTCCGGAAGCTTCTCCTTCGTGATCGTCCACACCCACTCCTTGAGGTTGTGGTAGCGGGGATCACGACAGGAGAGCCGGGTCAGGTCCAGTCGGCCAGAGTAGAAGCACATCTTGTGCGCCCGTTGCGGCAGCGGCATCATCAGCCGGGACATCCAGCTGAGCGTGATGTCCAGGCCGGTTAACCCGGCGGTGACGAGCGACCTCATCCGCTGCAGCACCTCGTCTGACTCTACCTTGGAGCCGTGAACCTTTATATACCAGTGCTGCCACCTAGACTCCACATCTTGGAACACCGGCAGGTTGATCTGGTCAACGTCGGTGACATTGCGGATGTAGAAGTACGACTGTTGCCAGAGTTTGACCGTGTCGTGCAGCCGGAACTTCGGGTTGCCAGTCTGCACATGGGAGAAGATGGAGACACAGCCGCAGGGGACCAGCGGTCCCTAGGCGAACTAGACATGTGGCCGGCCTCGGAAGAGCCGGCATAAGTGCTCGAGATCTGGCTAGATCAAGAGGTAACACTCGCAGAAGGCGGTGAAGTGGGCAAGGATGCCAATGGCGTTGGCGCCGAGGTGGTGAAGGCGCAGATCAAAGAAGGTGTGCAAGGTGATGAAGAAAGGTTTCACCGGGAGGGCGAAGCCGTGCGCGAGGTGGGACAAGAAGATAACCCACTCTCCCTCCTAGGGGTGCGGTGACTCCTCCTCCGGTGGCGCGAGCCGCACCGCCACCTTTGACTCCGGTGGAAGGACCTGCGTGGCGTGGTACTTGGTGATGTGGTCCTCTGTCACCGACGACCCACACCAAGCGCTTTGGTCTGCCTGCATCACCTCTTCTTCCGCCGTCATTGCAGGCACTGAGAAGCGGGGGACCGTGTCTCTAGCGACCATGAACGGGAGGCGCAGCAGGTTCAACAACGATCAACTGACGCAATCTACACATGCTCGAGGGCTAGTGTCAGGGGGATGACCCCGGATAGCCTAGCCGGACAAGAATAAAGGCGAACAGGTCACGACTGGCTAGCAGATCCTAGCCGAACACAAGCACAAGACGGTGCAGAAGGTAGCCGAAACAAGGAAGGTTGGCAGGACGTGGATCCAGCTAAATGATCGTAGTCGGATGCAATCAAGACGGAGGCAGGGCGACGTGCTGCACAGTGCATGGTACGCCCTTGTGCAGCAACAAGACAGGACCATGTCGAAGACTTTGTGGCTGACAGGGGCATAGTGGCCAGTTGCTGACGCTAGGCCCGCACGACGTTCACTCTGCCCATGACGACTCGAACGGCGTGTACCCTCGACGAGACTCACCACTACACATCATCGTAGAAGACCAGCTAGCTAGGCCTGCCTGTGGCACCCGCCAGCCGGCCTGGCCAGTAAGATCGTTTCCCCTAGCCTATATAAGGGTGGGGGCAAGGCTCTCGTAGCGAGGGTTGGAAATTCATTACCTAGATAGTTCATACAGCTTGAGGAGCAGCTTGTATCCCACATATCATACCTTATTCAGATCGGTAGGAGTAGGGGTGTTACCTCTAGATGAGGGCCCTAAACCTGGGTACTTCTTGTGTCACACTACACTCACTCGTACCCAATCCCGCATGTCGACACCGTCGATAGCCTCCCTGTCGTTTGCCCACACCTCTATCTAGCCTCCTTAGGCACCGCCGTTTCCAATACAACGACAGCCGCTCTCTCAGTTCCTAGTCTACAAGACTGCTTTTTGGTGGATTGAGTCTTGGGAGCTGGGAGCTTCTCCATCCACCAATAAAGTGTCCTCCCTTTAGTGTCACTTTGTATTCATCCGGCGCTGCTCGCTTTCCTTCTTGCACCAAAGTAGCCAAGGTCGGGCGTGCTCCTGCTGAGGCCATCCATGTAGCCGGTTAGGACCTTGCTTGCCTTGCGTTTGACCAAGGCCCTGACTTTGGGACTGCACCGCGGGGGCATCCAATGCCACCGTTGTTCTTGTCATCTCCCTTTGATGGGTTCTTCCACACCCCTCCCGAAGCGCCGTAGATCTAGGCCCTCTTGTTGGGGGTACCTGGGAGGATTTCGCCTCTGGAAGCCTTCAGGAGGGTGTGTCGAGACACCCCTCGAGAGGAAAGCATCCCTTCCCTCGCAAGGACTACCGGAGTCCCATCGTGCAAGCTAGTCATGGACGAATTGGGGGTACCCCCTGTACCAGGTATTCGACACTAACAAACATGTTTACTCGTTCCAGTGAAATTACATCCTTGTGATCTAGTCACGTGCTTGCAATCTCATTGATGTAATACCACCGAGTAGGCCTAGAGTATTTATCCGTCAGTTGGATAGGAAAATCCCGATCTTGATACATACACCTCAACCTATTCCTTTGTCAGTGGCAAAAAACAAGACAAGAGGGAAAGAAAAGAACTATGAAACTCCTGTTGGTGATGCTGGTATGCGTAGGTGCACTAGAAGTAGTGTGAAGCTGGATGGGCATAGTCCTAAGTCTCTTTGTGAAACCATTCAAAGTCCTAAAAAGAGAATCAAATCCTCAATCAAGATTGTCGAGCTACTCCATCAAGAAGAACCACATGAGCAGGAAAAGAATCAAGGAGACAATGTTGAAGAACAGCAGGTGGACATCCGTGAGACACCTATTGCTGTGCTACAGAGAGTGGGACAAGGTCTAGGCATTGACCAGAAATGCTGACAGAGGAGAATCTTCAGCCTCCACCTAAATATAAGATGGCCAAGAAGAGTTCAAAATTAATAATTTGAATATTTTTATTTTATGGAGTGGGCACTCCTTTATGTATGCCCTGTACTTTGATATTAGTCACTTGGATCTATCTGGTTGTGATGAGTGCATAATTTCATCATGTTTTATATTATTATTTTGCATTGTAGTTGTAGGATCTTGGAATTTTACGGTGTTCGCACGCACATTTTATGTCTATTTTCACCAGGATCAGGACAGAAGATGGATACAATGGACACAATTCTTGGGCAGTTGTATTGGGGAGAAAAGGAGTCAAAAACAACGTAAATCGCTTATTTGGGAAATATTAATAACACCAGAAGAAAACCTGAAGCGATCGAGGCATACATATGGTTTAACGACTAACTATACGGCAGGAATAAAATTTCGGCTGTACAGTTCCTGCCGTATAGTTGGCCTTGCCACCGCCTCCTCAAATAGTTTCACCCCGTGCAACTGGATCGGAGAGATGACATACAGAACAACCAGACATTGCCGAAACCTCACCTCTGTAAGGCATCTAGAGGGGGAACTCGTCCACCAGGGATCCATCTTTGCCCTGCACAGATCCGGGAGGCTAAGGCATCAATCTTCATCATCAACCGCTGCATCACCACCATCTCCATCCATCCCATCTACATCTTGTCTAAATCTTGTTGTAATTCCCGTACTTATTGTGGATTTATACAAGTACTATTCATCTATGATAGATTGCATTGTTATTGCCATGATGTTGATTTCCTCCATGTCTGAGTAGATATTGAGTTCTTGGGGAGATGGAGAAACCCTAGTATGAGATTGAAATAAGATAAAGTTTATCGACCTCTCAATATAAGCCTCTTATGTGGACTTGATGGAGGGAAGTACTTGTTGGTAGATGGAGGTATGTTAGCACTTATAGTGACTACAAAGCTGTTTGCACCCCTTACATATCAACTAGGGAACCGAGGAAACTTACGAAACACTATTGATAGCTGTGAGATTCAACACATTTTTCATGGTTTTTATTGATGGTTTTCTCCTGGATTTGATCGTTTTCTAGCTTTACCTAACACTAATACTTCGATAGCGAAGAAAACTTGGTTTTTAATGTGTTTTTCAGGTTATGAATGTCAACAAAAGGTTTTAACCAGAGAAACATAATATTCAGGCAAAAACAAGCAAGTCTCTCTTTGGAAGCAATCGAGGGAGGCATACAAAGGCTTTAACGAGTAACTATACAACGGGAACATTTTTTTGGCTGTATAGCTGCCACCGCCTCCGTCCTGTCAAAAGGGACAACTTCCGTTAAGAGGCCAGATGCAAAAACACAACACAGAAGCCGCCATCCCATCCAGAAAGGAGAAAGAGGAGATCCGGAGAAGAAGGGGAAGATGTTCTTCATCTTGCTCCACGACCTTCGACCTCCTAGCCAACACACCCCCATAGCCATTACTTACTTGAGAGAGAGAAAGATCTTCACCTTGCAAGACTAGGGTTTGAGATTGTTTCTTCCTATCTTGAATTGTGTTGGATTACTTTTCTATTCTTATTCTGGATCTCCACGATAATATCAAGAAGAACTCCCTTTATTTACTTATATCGATGATGCTTTCTTCTCTCATGTGTGAGTAAGTTCCTTGGGCGTAGGAGATGTAAGGGATTGGTGAGATGTGATGTGCCTCCATATATTTTCCAATAGTTTGTGATTGATTTTAGTTACTATATTATGTGTGCTTGACTATCTGTGGGATGCGTAATGCTTGTTGTCCAATTAAGGGCCCAAACAATAGGATGCTTTGTTCTACATAGATAGGATCTTGTTCGCTTGCAGACCGGCGACCCTCGAGTGACATGGGGATATCAACGGAAAACTAGCAAACTCAAGGATAACGAGGAACCACCGTTCTTATTGCATTAGTCCGATCCAAGGAGCTTAATTTCTAAGCAACCTCAAGGGTCTTAATCGTCTAGTGTCTGACCATCGTTTTGGTAACAGACTAGTAGGATTATTGAAGTTGGGACGAAATCTACCAAGAGGAGTTCTGACTAATTATGGGTTGCTCACCTACACATATACTTATAAGATTACAATTGTTACACTTATCACTCTTCCACCTGGCATAATCACTATCACCATGAACTGTATCTCCCCGCTCCTTTTTCGCCATCTGTAGAAAACAACAAACAGCCGGATCATTCTTTACTTTTATGCTTTTTATTTCTAAAGTTTACGTTTTAGTTTTATTTAAATACACCTAGTTTATTCCAAATTACATTCTCATTTTCACACTTGCAGTCAATTCACTTGAAGACCTGTGACAACTTTGGGTGTGATAGAGACTTCACTCATAAACACTTACCTTTGGGATCCTGTGGGATTGATATCTATACTTCGAAACTAGGTACAAACGATTCGTGCACTTGCAGACATCAAGCTATTTTCTAGCGCCATTACCAGGGAGCTAAGCGCTATGTGTTTGTCTCTTGACATTTTAGGTGTTACTACTACAAAATGTTCTCCCTAGGATACAAAGGGTTTACACGCTCTGGTAGGACCTATTTACCACATTATATTAAGCGCGTGCTTGCTCAAAGGCGCGAGGAAATTATAGAATGTTCATGATAATAATCTTTACCTTAATTCTTTATAATGCTAGAGGTGTATCTGCTACTCCCTGAGAACATCATTTTCCCTATTGCAGTTCCAATCTCTTTTACATACGCGATACTTCCTTTATGTGTTCAGTTGTTTTACTTTACTTATTGTTCTCTTATACCAAAAACCCAAAAACACATTTTTACACAATACTCGCATTTTATCTTGTTAATTAGAACTTTATTTAGCATTTCTATTGTAGTATTTAATTCAAGAGTTATTAGACTTCAGACTCCTCCTCCCTGTGAGATCGATATCTTTATTTCGAAACTAGCTACAAACGATCTGTGCACTTGCATTCATCAAGCTATTTTATGGCGCCATTACCAGGGAGCTAAGCGATGTAGGTCTTTTAGTTTTTGCTTATCTATTTTTGTCTTGCTAAGTTTTCTTTTGAGTTACAGGTTTCCACCAACATGATGGAGTTTGAGCATATGGCAAGTGCTAACCCACTCAGCTACTTTGGGAAACCCTATGATATTTATAAAAGAGACAACTCCAACAAGAAGACAAGGGGTTTTGAAATAAATCCTCTACTACTTGGTATTGTACACAAGAAGCAATTTACTAGAGATGAAGAAGATCCTGATCCATATGATCATATTGCATGTTTCAAAGATATATGTGGCACTTTCCAATTACCGGGATATACCACTAATGAGGTAAGGGTTAAACTTTTTAGTCAGACTTTGACTAGTACAACTCTCTCATGGTATAGATCTCTATCCCGAGAAGCCACTACTACTTGGGATAATTTAGCCAGCGAGTTTCTAGCAAATTATTATCCAATATCAAAATCATTTGGAATCAGGCATCTTATAATGACTTGGAGGAACTGTCCTAATGAAGGACGAGTAAGATCTTATATCCGATTTAAAGATTTACTTAATCAGTGTCCTCATCATGATTTGCCTGAATGGTATTTATTGCATATCTTTTATGGCGGTTTAATTGAACCTAATAAAATGGAACTAGACTCTTACACGAGAGGAGCCTTTATGAATCTTCCTATAACTAAAGCTTGGGATTTACTTAATAGAATTCGCGATCATAGAGTTTCATGGATTTTGGTCTAGGAAGCGAAGGAGGAATAGAAATAGATTATGATTGTATTCATGACTATAATAAAAAGGGCCATATTAACAAATTATCTAAAGAACTTTATTTGGATTCAGATCTTGTGTTGCATGTTGTTAAAGCTTTTATAGAACACATCAAAGCTCCAAAAGAGGGTTTGGTCAAGTATGATCCACCAACCGAACCTGAGAAGAAAAGAGAAGTTAAAGCAACACTAGCGACCCTAGAACCAATATATGAGATACCTTCCCTAAAACTGTGCAGAAGCATATTTTTGAATATGAACAGGTCAAAGCAGTACAAGAGAAGAAGGAAGAGGAAAATATGCCAGAAGTTGAGGAACATCTGGAAGAAACCAAAGATGAAGAGGTAACCAAGGAAGCAATTATGGCTACGTATGCACATTGTAACATAGTTGAACTTGATAAAGAGACTTCCGTATTGGTTGAAGGTAAAACAAAGGTAAAAGATGGGTAAGCCTATTCTTCTTTGCATATTTAAAGAAACCTCGCATTATGGTTTATGCAATCTTGGCACCGAAGTTAATGTTATATCTTATGATTTCTATTTAGAAATAAAAGAAGAAATAGAATTGGCTACAATTGAAAATACTAATATGACAATCATGTTAGCCAATAAAACTCTTAGAATTCCAATGGGAGTAGTTGAAGATGCAACTGTCACAATTGGAAATAAAAAAACTCTATCGATTTTGTAGTTGTTGATATGCAAGCTGACACTCTTTACCCAATTATATTTGGAAGAAACTTTTTGAGTGATGTAGGTGCCAAAGTTGATTTCAAAAAGGAGATTGTGTCTCTTAAGCTTGGGGAAGCGGAAAAAGAATTCCACTTTTCCAAATTTAAAGACAAACCTCTACAAATACAGGAAGAACAGAAAGAGAAAACTACTGAGGAAATGGCAGCTCTCTTCTTTAGTGATCAAAAAGAAGAAATAAATGAAGACTTAAATTATGGAGAAATAATTATGGAGGACAAGTCCCTAGAAGAATTAGAAGGTGAATTCGATTCACTTCCCATTATAGGGCCTCCAACTAATGAGGCTTTTGAAGAGCCAGAAAAGAGAGGGGATGAGGAATTACCACCCATAGAATTGAAGACTCTACCAGATAATCTTAAATATAGATTTTTAGATGATGCAAATAAATTTCCTGTTATTATTAGTGACGAGGGTTTAACTCATCAATGCCCATTGTTATGGACTTGGGTTTTGGAGAAGGAGGGAGTGCTGGACGCATCAATCGGCTAGCAAACAAGCACACAAGGGACTCGAAGATTTACCCAGGTTCAGGCCTCTTGGAGATCCCTACTCCTACTTTTCTGCTCCTGGAATTATCAGAGGAATCAAAGATTACAATGGTGCGCAGATGCAATCTGGCGAGGGTTGTGGAAACTAGGGTTGCGTGTGTCCTCCTCGCCGCCCCCTCCTAGCCTTTATATTGATAGGCTAGCTCTCAGGTAGCAGGTCGAGTCGGTTACAGGTTAGGGTTTTCCTTTAAACTTTCTAACTTTAGCTTCTTCTTGTTCTGCAAGCAATCAAGAGTCCGTAGGTTACTCGAGTTCTCCATTTGGGCCTTGACGACGCCGTGGGCTTCCGCTGTATTCAGGCCGTATATACCAAACTCGAGTACCTGTAGGGTATACCCATGTTAGTAGCCCCTGAGTGTCTAGTGGAATCGCAGATTCGACTAGGGACTTTATGAAGCCTTTCGAGTGCATTCGACTGGTCTGTTTGTGTCATAGGGATTGTTGATGTGCGTGCCTGATTTAACCGGTGTATCGGTATCAGTTAACTACCTTAGGGTAAAACGACGCAATGTACTTGAACTCGAGGCCCCGGACTCGAATTCGGAAAAGTGCTGGTGTAATTCAACTCAAGCCGTGGAGGTCTTACAGGAATTCTAGTATATGGGTGTGAGCACTCGACGCGTCCGTCAAGGCATGTTCGTCGTACCTATAGGCACGGATATATCTCTGGTAGTGCACAGTGAATGCGTTGCTAGGCCTTATTCAGGTCTTATCTTCACGCTGCAAGCACGGCATCTGAATTTTGTCATCGCGGAGATGATTCGGGTGACCCAGGAGACGTAGTCTCCTTGTAGGGAAAAATCATGAGGCGGTGTCGCCATAATCTTTGAGTGTGGATGTTATCGACACACAGTACGATGTACAAATAATCATAAGGTGCGCGACCAGCGCTCCCTATGGGAGTAGCCCCCGAGTGCCTGGGTGAGTCGAAGACTCGAGCAGGGACTAAAGAACTTTTGCGACTACTGCCATCTTTTGTTTGCTTGTTTCAGTCGAATTTATTTCCAGCGCTCCCTATGGGAGTAACCCATGTCCATAGTCGAATCGCGGATTGGAGTGATTGGGTATGCTTTGAATGTCCATGTTCCTGTAGAAGAGAAAAAGAAAAAATCGTAGGGTGCGCGACCAGCGCTCCCTATGGGAGTAGCTCCTGAGTGCTTGGTGGAGTCGAAGACTCGAGCAAGGACTAAAGTAGTCGAAATCTTTTGCTGCTCAATTTTGGATGACATCAGTGCTGACGATGTGATGATCTCAGTTGCCCGCGTGAGCGGGTTTGACGGGATGTGACGAGCGGTGGGTCCCATTCTCTGACTCTAACTTGACCGGGCATGTGGAATCTTTGTTTTAACTGCCCCTCCTCGATTTCCACACGTAATGGGGGTAATGGGGGATGGTTCGCGCTTCAGGTCCTCCACGTGTCGATCACGATGAACGCCATGCTTCTGATAGGGTTTTTGCTGGCCGTTGGATTACATCTTCTAGGGGGTTAAGTAGCAATGCTGCGACGGTAATTTTTCCCATCTTCTCTTTTCTCTACCTTTGCCTCCGTCGCCATTGCTGCTTCTCCTCTGCTTCCTAGAGTTCATATTTCTCGCGGCACTACACCAGCTCCACATATTCCCTAGTTACTTCCTCGGGTCGCATCGCCACCGCAAGATGGGGAAGAAGAAGGGAGGCATCACGGCTGAATCTTCCCCCGCCACTGTTGCTGCCAAGAACAAGGGCAGCTCCGCCGCTGCGGGCACCAGCGCCGCCATTGCCGGGAAGAAGAAGGGTGCGGGAACTCGCGTCACCAATGGCGCATGGCGCGCGTCCATTATCAAGTCTTCTGAGCTCCGTCTAATGCGCCAAGATGGAGTTCTATCTTTCGCAGTTGCTGACGCGCGTGTCCCCGGTGGTGAGGTAATCCCTTCTCCTCCTGCCGGTTTTCGGGTGATGTTCCGAGCGTTCATCATCTGCGGTCTCTCACTACCCCTGCATCCTTTCTTCAGGGGCCTTCTTTGTTTCTATGGGCTCCAGCTGCACCAGTTGTCCCCCAACTCCATCCTCCATGTAGCTTGCTACATTACTCTTTGCGAGTGCTGGCTCGGAATCGAGCCACACTTCGGTCTCTTCAAACGTCTCTTCAAGCTGAAGCGCCAGTCGGTGTCTGGCTTCGTAGTCTACGATCTAGGCGGCTGCGGTATCCATGTCGACTCCTCCATCACATACTTCAACATCAAACTCATGGCGTCCGTCCAAGGGTGGAGGGACAAGTGGTTCTACGTCCGCGACCATAAGGCCGACGGAGACCACTACGGACTCGCGCCTTTCGATCCCGCAACGCCGTGCAAGAGGAGGCGCTCCTGTAAGAACGTAGTGATTCCCGGCGAGTCCGTGGAGATAGATGTGTTGTACGAGCGCGTATGCGACCTCGAGAGTCGCATGGGTAAAGAAGAGGGAGGTTGCACCCTCATTCGCATGTGGCTGCGCCGCCGCATCCAGCCCCTGCAGGCCAGAGTCCACCCTATGTTACAGTGGGCTGGCGCAGACGAAATCACTAGCGTATCTGCCGCTAGCATTTCCGCGAGTGAGGTAGATCAAAGGGTGCGACTGGTCACCAAGTACACCGCCAAGGATGTGCTCCCCAGTGAACCAGTCGTACCTCCATTCGATGCTGATAATCCTCCTCCTAAGGTACGGTTGTGCTACGAAGTAGCTTTGTTTTTCGAATGCTTCTCTTTTCTTGACTTGTGCTAACTTGTTTCTTGTATGCAGGATTGGAGGGTGTCACCCTGTATGCCCCCTCTTCCTGAGGGGGTTATCCCACGTGAAGCCTTGGAAGAGGACGAGTTGGAATCGACCGCCCCATATGAGGGGGAGGAGGAAGCCCCCCAGTCGAGTGGTTCGAACACTCGCAAGCGTTCGCGTAGCGAGGATTCAGATGCCTCATCTCCTTCGACTCTGGAAGGCACGGTGATTGGTGTAGAGTCGCCAATACCTGTCGTTACTGTGAGCGCTATGGCACCGTCTTCCCGCAAGAAGATGTGGCTGCCGAAGGAGTCGTCGTCGGAGTCGGGGGATCAAACCTTCGATTTTGACAAGTTTGATTGGTAAGTATACGAGTCTTCTTTTTGGTTCTTCTTTGGAGTTGCATTCTCTTGATGTTGGTTTTGCTCTGCAGTCAGCCGGCATCGTCATCTTCTGGCGATGTCTAATTTTTTCAGGAATCTAGAGTCGCAACCTCCAAGGCCAAGAAAGTGGCTGAGCGCACTCCTTCTCCTCCATTGGCGGCCCACTCCGGGCATAATTCATCAACTTCTCCACATGACGTGGAGCACCAGATGGTTATCCAGACGACTGCGCGTCAATCGACTTCGGAGTCATTGGAGGATCATGTATGTGTAGTGTTGCTTCTTCTAATTTTTGCAGTCGAATTTATCATCCATACCATCTGCTGATCCTTTACTATGTCTCCCGTCGCAGCTTATTGTGAAGGAAGCCGCTCGCCGAGCGGAGTAGGTTCTTGCGATGGGTCGCCAGCATGCAATGCTAGACAATCGCTATCCCGTGGTTGAAAGTGAGTGTTTTTTACTTCTTCTTCGTCATATTTGTGATATATTCGACTAACGCTCTACCTTTGTTTGTGTCATAGTTGAGCATAATGCACTTCTTCGCGATGTCGCTTCCCTGGAAAAGGCGCTCGCCGTGGCGGCAAAGATTCGCGATAAGGCAATCGCAGCACGTGACTAATCACAGAAACGCGAAGGGGATCTGCGCGCCTCCATCGTAGCTAGGGAGAAGTTGTTCGAAGAATAGCTTTTCTTGATTGCCAAGGCTCTCTCAGGTATTCCCTTGTTTGGATTTTCGCCATGTCCCTTCTTTCAAATTTGTTGTTGCGCTGACTTTTGTGCCAATGCTTGATTCTTGTGTAGATGTCAGCGGTCTGAGCTTCGACGCCCAGGCACTCCATCGTTATGATGCCTTAGCAGGTGCCGTCTCGGTAGTCGAAGATCGCAATGCTGCCGTTCAGGGGACGCTTGCCAAGGCCAAGGGCGTGCTCAGTCGCCTCCGTGAGGAGCTGGCGCCCAAGGCTGAGTTGATCGAAAATGTAGATGATCTGGTGGAGTCCCTTGCTGGAGGCATTCCTGCAAGCTTCAAGAACTCACTCCGTGCGGCTAGAGCTTCGATGTCACTCGCAATGGTTCAAGCCCATGGAGTCGAGGTTGATCCTGCTGCGATCTCCAGGGCAATGCCTGTCAGCGCGGATGGCCACCAGGTAGTCTTTGCTCCTTTCGCAACTGCCTGTGGCAAGTACGGGCCGCGGCTAATCAGCACAGTTGCGAAGTACTCTGAGGAACTGCAGCGAGCCAAGAAGGTGGCAAAGGCTGTGGCGTCAGGGGCCGGCGGGAAGTCTGTGGCGTCTAATACTGCCACAGACTCGATGAGGCCCCCCAAACCAAAGTCTAAGTCGAAGAAGCCAGTTACTACTCAGTAGTCGTATCTGTAGTAATTAATAGCATGTCTTTTGTCTAGAACATGCCGTTGGCGAGTGTATTTGTTGATACACTATTATGCTTGAATACATTCGAGTCTTTTGTTCATGTATTGCTTTAGTCTTCTTATTATCTCTTGCTTGGTTTGTGATAGGGCACATCGAGTGGTCCTTCGAGTGAAACTCGGAATATGCCATCCGCTGATGATACTTTGGCGCAGTCGCACTCAAGGGTAGATGAACTGTCCTTGCTCTTGTGACTCTATGACCATGTGAAGCAGTTGGAGCATGAACTGTCCGTACTACGTGGTAACGCGGATGTATGGAAGTCGAGGGCGGAGAAGGCCATCTCCCGAGAGCAATATCTTCTAGGGGAGGTGACGCAGCTGGGCGACTAATTCGTGTGTTAGCTTTCTTCTTCCTTATCTTTTTCTTCTAGTCACCCACAATAGTTCATTGTCTTCATACTTTTGCCTTTGCTTGGTATAGTTGTCAATGCACGCCATCCGCAGGATGAGAAGGATAGGATTTCCATTCGCATGAATGATCTGTCCCAAGAGCAGCTTCAGGCGAGTGGATACTTCTGGGTCGATCATGATCGCGCAATCGCACTTGCGACCCTACAGGATCGTGCGTCGTGAGTGCTTCACTTCCTGAAGAAGTCGCAATCGTGCTTGAGGAATATTTACCAGACGATGTTCCCGCTGGACGTCGTTCCGTCGAGCCTGCTGGCCCTCCTTGCCAAATTCCAAGACTTGAGTGCTGTCCGTGAGTGTGTACGGCAACAGTTAGTGGCTGGTGCCAAGGCTGCTCTGTCGCTGGTGCGACTGCACAGGCCTGACATAGATGTGGCAGCAATTGCAGCCGGACCACCAGCGTCGCCAGTAGGTTTGACTTGGAACATGGTTCCTCACTACTAGGCGGTAGATCGCCCAGCGGAGGAAATTCTCGACTTCTTTGAGGAGCAGACCAACGTTCCTTTGTTGTAACAGTAGTTTAGTTTGTATCATGCACATACTATAGTTGTACCAGTGTTGTAAAGTTCATATATATATGCTGCGTATAATTAATTGACATTTGATGTATATAAAGAGCTTGTTAGCGTGTATGTTTTGCGAGTGCATTGCACTATGCGATTCCTTTTCGTTAGCCTGACTTGTGTTTATCTCAGCACCTTGCCAACCTGTCAGGTGCGTTGCAACTGGGTTGGTGTTTGTCAAGGGTTTCGATTGGTGCGTCAGCAACTCAGGATATTGCGTTAGTTCATAGAACATATATGTATAGGGTGGCGCAGCCCCCGAGTGGATAATTTGCAAAAATAAAAGGAACACAGAGTTTTGGGGCACTTAGATTTATTTATACGTAGGATAGTACGGGGTACAATGTGTGGCTAAGTAGCCTTGGCTGAGTAGCCTTAATTGCGCGACATTCCAGGGGTTGGAGTACGCGACTCCTGTCTCGAAATCTTTAAGGCGATAGGCGCCACCTGGGATTACTTCTGTAATCACGTATGGTCCCTCCCAGGGGGATTCGAGCTTGAGATGCTCTTGATGTTTCAGTCGCAGGACCAGGTCTCCTTCGACGAAGGACCTGGTGCGTAGTCTTCTGCTGTGGTAGTTGCGCAGGTTCTACTGGTAGATCGTTGATCTTTCCACGGCGATTTCTCGCGCCTCGTCAAGGAGGTCGATGGAGTCTTCGATTGCAAGAGTTGACTCCTGCTCGCTGTAAGCGACCACTCGTGGTGCCTTGTATCGTACCTCTGCGGGTAGCACCGCTTCAGCACCGTGCACCATGAAGAACGGGGTGTACCCCGTGGCACTGTTTGGAGTTGTGCGCAGGCTCCAGAGTACTGATTGCAGCTCGTCTGGCCAGCAGCCTGCGGCTCATTCGAGTGGCCTGAGGAGTCGCTTCTTGATGCCGCCGCAGACGAGCCCGTTGGCTTTTTCGACCTGACCGTTGGTCTGTGGATGTGCTACGGAGGCATAGCTTACGTTGATTCCCAGATTCTTGTAGAATTCTTCGAACTCCTTGGATGTGAAGTTCGTCCCATTGTCCGTGATGATGCTGTGTGGTACTCCAAAGCAATAGACGATGGACGCGAAGAACTTGACTGCGTTGTATCTTGACTAGTTAGTCAGTAGCATGGCTTCTATCCACTTGGTGAATTTGTCGACTACGACCAGGAGGTAGACGTAACCTCCTCGTGAGGACTTTGGGAGCTTGCCAACCATGTCGAGTCCCCATTGCGCGAAAGGCGAGGCTAATGGAATTGGCCGGAGCTCCACGCCAGGTGCGTGTGGCTTGTCCGCAAATCGCTGGTAAGCGTTGCATTTTGGGACGATGTCCTTGGCGTCATGCATGGTCGTAGGCCAGTAGAATCTAGCTCGTAAAGCTTTGGCGAAGAGGGCTCGACTGCCAGCGTGGTGCCCGCAAGTCCCTTCATGGATGTCGAGGAGGACAACCCTTCCATCGGCGTTCGAGACGCATCGTTGGAGTACTCCTGTGATGTTGCGCTTGTACAATTCACCGTTAATAACAGTGAATGCCTTGGATCGCCACGCAATGTGCCTTGCATCAGTCGGGTCGTCCGGTAGCCTCTTGCTGAGAAGGTATGTGATGTACGGTTGAGTCCAAGATGGCTCGATCATCATGATGATGATTGGTCCTTCGAGTCCTCTGTCAAGCTCCGAGTTGTCGAGTGTCATTGACTCATTGGGCGGCGCAGCCCCCGAGTCTGTTACTGCGCTTGTTTTCTTCTCTGCGGCCTTTGGCTTGATGGAGCGTTCGCAGATCCGCTCGAGAAATACCCCAGGTGGCATGGGGGCGCAAGTAGAGCCAATGTTGGCGAGTGTGTCCGCCTCTTCATTGCTTTCGCGGCCTATGTGCCGCAGCTCACAACTGTCGAAGTCCCCTTCGAGCGTGTCGTAGAGGTCGCGGTAGGAGATCATATTGTCGTTTAGTGTGTCGCACTCATGCATTGTCTAGTTGACGACCATCTTGGAGTCGCCGTATATTATGAGCCTCTTGGCGCCACAGGCTTTTGCCATCCTCATCCCGTGCAGCATGGCCTCATATTCAGCTTCATTGTTGGAGGCGGTGAACTACATTCGCAGAATATATTTTAGCTTGTCTCCCTGGGGCGATGTTAGTATGATGCCTGTGCCAGCTCCATCCTTTTGCTTGGATCCGTCGAAGTGCATTGTCTAGAGGTAGGACATATCTGATTTTTTAGGGAGCTAGTTCTCCATCCAGTGCACGAGGAAGTCAGGGAGAACTTGCAACTTGATTGCATCACGTTTTTCATATGTGATGTCTCGTGGAGATAGTCCGATCCCCCAAAGCGCGACTCGTCCGGTGCCGTCGGGGTTGTTGAGGATGTGCCCAAGCGAGGCGTCGTTGACTACCACGATTGGGTGCTCCTGGAAGTAGTGGCACAGTCGCCGGGCTGTCATGAAGACGTCGTACGCTAGCTTCTGGTAGTGCAGGTAGCGCTGCTTTGTTGGCGTGAGTACCTCGCTGAGGTAGTAGACTGGGCGATGTACCCCGTGGACCTTGTTTTCCTCTACTCGTTCCACCACGAGCACTGTGCTGGCCACCTGGTTGGTGGCGGAGATGTATAGCAGCAAAGGTTCCCTTTCGCGTCGGGTCACCAGTACTCGCGAGGTGGATAGTGGCCGCTTGAGGTCTTCGAATGCTTCATGTGCCTCGTTGGTCCACTCGAACTTGTCGGCTTTGCGGAGAAGTTGGTAGAAGGGCAGTGCCTTTTTGCCCATTTGACTGATGAATTGACTGAGCGCCGCAATTCGCCCAGCCAGCTGCTGGACACCTCTTATGTTCTTCGGCTTCTCCATGGCCAGTATGGCTTTTATTTTCTTCGGGTTCGTCTTGATCCCTCTCGCAGAGATGAGGTACTCGAGTAGTTGCCTAGATGGTACGCCGAAGGCGCGCTTGTCTGGATTGAGCTTGATCCGGTAGCGGTCGAGGTTGGCGAAGGTTTCGCGCAAATCGTTGATTAGCGAGGCCTCCTCCTTGGTCTGTCATCAACGTAGACTTGTATGTTGCGACCGAGTTGGCTCTTGAGGCAGGCCTGCATGCACCGCTGATAGGTGGCTCATGCGTTTTTGAGCCGAAGGGCATTGTGTTATAACAGAACACACCGAAAGGCGTTGTAAACGATGTCTTCTCTTGATCTTCCTCCTTCATTCGAATCTTCTTGTAGCCTGAGTAGGCATCGAGGAAGCAGAGTCTTTCACATCCCGTGGTGGAGTCGATGATTTGGTCGATTCGTGGGAGCGGGAAGTGATCCTTTGGGCAGTGCTTATTCAAAGAGGTGAAATCCACGCACATCCGTAGGATATCCATGTCCTTTTTTGGTACTAGCACCGTGTTGGCGAGCCAAGTGCTTTCCTTAATTTGGCGTATGAAGTTTGCGTCAAGGAGTCTATTGATCTCCATCCCAACCGCTTGTGCTCGGGGTTCAGACAGTTGCCGAATTGTTTGTTTGACTGGCCTTGTGTTTGGGTTGACATTGAGTGCGTGCTCGGCGAATTCCCTGGGAACTCCTGGCATGTCCGTAGGACACCAGGCAAAGATTTCCTAGTGCTCATGGAGGAATTCGACGAGCGCGAGTTCCTATGCGAAACTCAAGTTGTTGGTGATGAGAGCCGTCTTGTTCGGGTCCGTTGGGTGGACCTGGATTTTCTTTCTGTGCACCCACGAGTCGAAGGACATGTCGGGTGAGCTTGTCCTGCTTAGGGGAGGCAGACTGTTGTCTGTTGACTCTTTCAATCTCGCGAGCTCTTCCTGCATGCCGAAGGACTGGGAAATTCTGTTGAACTCCCCGTCGCAACTGTCGGACCTCTCGAAGCTCCTGTTGATTGTGATGACGCCATTAGGGCCTGGAATTTTCTTCTATAGGTAGACATAGTGTGGCACTGCCATGAAACTAGCGAACGCGACACGTCCGAGGATACAGTGGTACTGTGAGGGCCAGTTGACGACTTCAAAGTCGATGCATTCACGCTGAAAGTTTTTCGGCGTGCCAAAGATGATATTGAGGTTGATTTTCCCAAGGCGGTATACGCCCTTGCCAGGGACGATGCCATGGAATGTTGTATCCGAGGCCTCTAGGCAGGTCAGAGGGATCCTCATTGCTCGCAAGGTACTCATGAACATAAGGTTTATGTCGCTCCCGCCGGCCATGAAGACGCGGCTCATGTCGAAACCTCCAATTTGTGCCTCGAGTACGAGGGGACAGTGGCCTGGACGAGGTACTTGGCGCGGATGGTGGCGCTTGTCGAAGGTGATGCAGGAGTCGCTTCCACTGAGGTACTCAGTGGTGGATGGTGGCAAGTTTGTCGCCAGATTCACTTGGCGAGTGATGGCCTTATGCACCCGGTTGGAGGGGAGACCCTTTTGGATCATCATGGTGCCCATGGCCCGTGGGTATGGCTCGCCTCCGTGATGCTGGTCAGGTGCAGCTGCGTTTGGCGGTGGTCTAGGCGGTGGTGGAGGAGCTCCATGTGCCACAGCGCCTGGGGCGGCTCTGTAGCCCCTATTGACTGTGTCGTGGTTCATCCGAGCCAGGCCTTCATGGAGTTTGAGGAACTCGTACCAGTCTTTGAGGAGGTGGCTGGATTTCTTTTTGCCGTCATGCTTGTCGATGGAGAAGTGCACGGTTCATGGCCCGGACAGCTTGTCTTCAATGGATGCTGCAGGTGCCTCATCCCGAGTGCGGCGATGCCATACTTGCCTAGTTTTTCCGGAGTCGCGGTATCCACCGTTGCGGTAGCCGCTATTGCGGTTATCGTCGCGTATGTCGGCGTAGCCGGCTGCGACCATGTTGACGTCGTCGCGGTCATCGTAGATGCGCATTTGACGTTTGCTTCGACGATCGCGTCTGTGCTCGAGCTCTGCTTCCTCGTCTGAGTGGACGCGATTCTTCACCGAATCTTCTCCATCTGCCCACCGATTCGCAAGTTCCATCAGGTGGTCAATGGTTTTGGGCTTTGCGCGGCTTAGTTCCATCAGGTGGTTGAAGTTGTCGATTGCGTGATCCTCCGAGATATTTACTGCGGAGTTCTTGATGATGGACCACCTCTGGATGTACGAGCGTAGCAATTCGCCCGACCTTTGCTCGCAGCAACTAAGCTCTTCAATTGATGCGGGCCTTATGTAGGTGCCCTTGAAGTTGCGCACAAAGCTGTAGACCAGCTCTTCCCAACTGCGAATGGATCCACGTGGGAGGTTTTTGAGCCATGCCCGGGCGGCGCCCTGTAGCTGTAGCTGCAGGCATTGCATAGCCATGATCCGACTCCCGCCATGGAGCCTGGCGGAGGATATGTGGTCCTCCAACCAGATTTTCGGGTCCTGCAGACCGTCAAACTTTGGGTTCTCTGATGGGAGCTTAAACCCCTTGGCCATTCGCTTTTGCATGATGGCTCTGCTGAAGCATCTAGAGCCATAGAGCTCCACATCTTCGTCTTCTGAGTCAGTCGACCGGGCACATCGTGCCCTTGACTTGTCGATCTTGCACTGCGTGATGTCATCACACGCGTCGTAGTCATGGTCGTGTCACCGTGAGCAGCGGCGTCGAGACATATCGTGACTATCATCGCTGGATGAGGGCGAGGAATAGCATTTTGCCAGAGCCTTTCCTTTCTTCAGATCTGGTGTGGCTCCTTGTCGAGGGAGGCCTCGATTAACCCCATGCCTGCGATCATAGATAGGTGCATGGCGGCTCGAGGATCTCCAGCTGGCGGCTGGTTGTTGAGGAGGTACATGGTGGCCGCCATTACCGCAGCTTGCGGCGTTTTGGGTAGCACGTTTCGACGCGTATCCACCGTCATGGAGCCGAAGTCGAGGACCTTTGCGGCTTCTACATGCTCTTGTTCAGTGAGGTGTGCCAGTCGAGATCGCCTCTTGTTAGCGATGTACTCGTTGCACTTGGAGGAGGATCCTCCGTGGGAGGAGAGCCCAGCTCGTTGGAGGCTCGACTCGTCCGCCTCCTTTTTGTGTGCTTTGAGTTGTGTGATTGTTTGCAGGGAGCACTTGTACTCCTCCTTCAGGAGCCAATGGTAGCCCATCAGCAGTTCTTGCGAGGAGCCGAAGGGTAGAGGGTGGCCTCGTAGGGCCTCACGGCAGCGAGCCCACTCGAGGTCATTGAGCCTGATCATGACGTGTTTGCCAGTTTGCTCGTTTATCATAGTTGGAGGTTGGACTACCCCTCCGTTGTTGACGGGGGTGCCATTAGTGGGGCCGCCATTTGGTGGTCCGCCATTGGGTATGCCACCGTTTGGCGGGTCAGTTCCATTTCCACAGTTGCCCGTGTTGTCGCGATTGGCGGAGGACTCGCCCGTGTTGATGACGGCGCACATGAAATGGTTGGCGAAGCTGCTGCTCCCACAACTCTCAGATCCAGAGCCATAGGCTCCATCTTCAGTTGCTAGATCGCCCAGCTCGGATTCGCGACTGCTGTCGCTGTCCGTATTCTCGACTGTTGTCGAGGCATTGAGCTCACTAAGGGTGCCGATCGGCGGAGGAAAAGGAGCAATCGATGGTATTGTCGGCTGGTCAGGCATGCGGAGCGTGCCCCTCTGACCAACTTGGAAGCGGAAGCTCCCGATCACCAGGCTAATTCTGTCACCCACGGATTCGAAAGCTGGGCGAGTGGCCGGCACGTGGACGGTGAAGTTGAACGCACCAAAGAACTGGCGAATCTCCGTTGTTGCGGAGTTGTAGATCACAGTTGATGGGGCCCAAGAAGCCTCAACATCAGCACTCCCAATTCCCACAGACGGCGCTAATTGACGAGGGTTTAACTCATCAATGCCCATTGTTATGGACTTGGGTTTTGGAGAAGGAGGGAGCGCTGGAAGCATCAATCGGCTAGCAAACAAGCACACAGGGGACTCGAATATTTACGCAGGTTCAAGCCTCGTGGAGGTCCCTACTCCTGCTTGTCTGCTCGTGGAATTATTAGAGGAATCGAAGATTACAATGGTGCGCAGATGCAATCTGGCGAGGGTTGTGGAAACTAGGGTTGCATGTGTCCTCCTCGCCGCCCCATCCTAGCCTTTATATAGATAGGCTAGGTCTCAGGTAGCAGGTCGAGTCGGTTACAGGTTAGGGTTTTCCTTTAAACTTTCTATCTTTATCTTCTTCTTGTTCTGCAAGCAATCAAGAGTCCGTAGGTTACTCGAGTTCTCCATTTGGGCCTTCACGACGCCATGGGCTTCCGCTGTATTCAGGTTGTATATACCAAACTCGAGTACCTGTAGGGTATACCCATGTCAATTAGTGCTAAACTTTCAGGAGAAGAAGAAGAACTCATGAAAATACTTAAGGAGCATCGCAAGGCCTTTGGGTACCCAATGGATGATTTGAAGGGCATTAGTCCCATGATAACCGTCCATCAAATATTCATGGAGGAAGGTGCTAAACCAGTTGCGGAATTTAATAGATGACTGAAGCCTGAAATGAAGGAAGTTGTAAGAAAAGAAATAGTACACCTATTGAACGCAGGTATAATCTATCATGTGAAAGAAAGTGAATGGGTAAGTCATGTTCATTGTGTCCCTAAGAAGGGCGGTTTAGTGTTGTTCCTAATGAAAACAATGAATTGGTATCTACTAGAACTATTGTTGGACATAGGATGTGTATAGATTTCAGGAAATTGAATAAAGAAACTAGGAAAGATCACTATCCTTTACCATTCATAGATGAAACTTTAGAGAGGTTAGCAACCCACACTCATTTTTGCTACTTGGATGAACACTGCGGTTTTTCTCAAATAGCTGTTCATCCCGATGACCAACTTAAAACAACTTTCATTAGTCCTTATGGTTTACATGCTTACCGTCGTATGCCTTTTGGTTTATGTAATGCTCCAGCTACTTTTCAAAGATGCATGACTGCTATTTTTGCGGATTTTATAGAACTTATAATGGAAGTATTTATGGATGACCTTTCTATCTATGGAACTTCTTTTACTAGTTTCTTGGATAATCTCAAAAGAGTTTTGCAGCATTGTGAAGAAACCAATCTTGTTCTAAACTGGGAGAAGGGCCATTTTATGGTCAAAGAAGGTATAGTCCTTGGACATAAGTTATTAGGTAAGGGAATTGAAGTGGATAGAGCTAAGGTTGAGGCCATAGAGAGAATGCCACAACCTAGTGATATAAAAGGTATAAGAAGTTTCCTTGGTCATGTGAATTTTTGTAGAAGGTTCATTAGGAATTTCTCTGGAATATCTAAACCTTTGACTAACCTTCTGCAAAAGGGAGTAAGATTTAACTTTGATGATAAATGCCTTGTAGCCTTTGATAAACTTAAATATGCTTTATCCCATGATCCTATCATTAAACCACCTATATGGGATATGACTTTTGACTTAATATGTGAAGCTAGTGATGATGCTATAGGAGTAACTCTAGGACAACATATAGGTCACAAATTTAATATTATACATCATGCTAGTAGAACTCTTAATAGTGCTCAAAAGAATTACCATAAGGAAGAAACGGAACTTTTTTCTGTATTTTTCTCTTGCGATAAATTTCGCTCTTATATTGTTGATGCAAAAGTAAGAGTTCATACGGATCGTGATGGTTTAAAAGAACTCCTCGAGAGGAAAAATCATAAGCCAAGACTGAACTGTTGGATTCTTTTACTTCAAGAATTTGAGTTGCAGATTTTGCAGAGGCAAGAAATAAAGATGTTGGATGCAGTGTCCATATTCACTCAGGAAGACACCAATCTTATTGAGATGAACTTTAGTCCTTGTGATTTTTGTTTACGAGAATTATTAAATGAACTAAGTTCAATTCCTCCAAAAGAGAAGAAGTCTTTATTGTTGAAGGAGCATGTCATCACCAAATAAGTAAATGATAGGTGCAAGGTAAGTGTTCTTACTCAAATAAGCGATTTGTTTTCACAAATTTTACTCCTAAATTTTTTGCCTTTGAATTCCTCATGCTTTTCTGAAGTTTCTGAAGGTTTTTACCAACTATATGGTCACAACTATACGACCGGAGAAAAACCTCCCGATGTATAGTTGGTCGTTAAACCTTCTATATCCTCTCTGCGAAATTGTTTTTGTCTGGAAACTATACGGTCGCGACTATACGACCGGAGAAAATCCTCCCGCCGTATGGTTGGTCATTAAACTCTCAGACATTTTCGATTTTGATGTCTGGATCTATACGGTTGCAACTATACGGCCGGAGAAAATCCTCCTGCCGTATACTTGGTCGTTAAACTCTTAGACATTTTTTGATTCCTTTTTCGTTTTTGATATCGGAAAAAAACGGTTTTGTTGGTAACTTAATCGACCTGGACTCGAGATATTTGGAAATAGCTTCCCGGAACCAACTATAAGGCCGGAGCTATATGTGTCGCGCCCATATAGTTGATCGTTACGTCGCAGGACATCTCCAAATCTGCGATTTCTTTCCCTATTTTGTTAAGATTCTTTTCTTAGGCGAGAATTTGGTATTTCTCGCGAGTTTTGCTGACCTCTGACCCCCTTATCATTGTCTCTCTCTCTCTCTAATCATAATCTCTAGGAACTAATCTAGCCATGCGATATCCCGTCCTAGGCTGTGAAAAACCCTTGGGTCTCATTGCTCCTTCCATGGATTGCTCTCGCAGCCCATCCATGGAGGCCGATGACGAGGAGGTGGAGAGGTTTAGCCCAGTGTACAAGGAGTGAGTGGAGCCAAGCTTCTACAAAAACAATTCCGATGAATATTGGAGTGACATCTACATCTGCCGTGATGTCTATGATCACCTGGAGATCAACTGGGCGGCAATGAAGAGAGCTCAAGAAGAGAGAGAAGGTCACAAGCATCATGGAAAAGGGCGTGTGCAGACAGTCAAGTTCATCACCATGGACCCCAGGCCGCACAAGCGTAAGGAATTACCTAATATTGGTGCAGGTGCTAGCAAGGGAGCGAGGGTGCCACTCTTGAAGCCTATCATTGGTGCTCGTATGAGGGTGAAGCCTCAAGAAGAGTGGAGGAACGATTTCCACTTCCCCGATCCATCAATTATGGATGAGGAAAAAGAAGTTGTTCCCAGGACCAAGGACCGCGTGCGAGCACTAGAGATATATCAGAAGCAAGAGCTACTCCATCGCATCGAAGTCTGTCACCGCCTCAAGGAGATATAGAAGAAGGATGATCTTCTCCCATTGGTGACTAACCTCGCAGACAAAGGTGACACTTTCAATTTGATTTGTGCAGGTGCTATAGCCGCATCACTCCTCTGGAGGATACCAACAAGAAGCTACGCACCACAGTGTTACATGCCATGGTGCCACAGTGATTTACAATAATCACGGTATCAAATAATCGCAAGGGATTATTTGATCCTGCCTGGCTTGATTCCAAGCTTGGGGAGATCTTTAAGACCTTGTAATCTATCTTATAAGATTTACATTACTATTTTAGTTTTGCATTAGTTCGAACTAGAAATAAAGTTTGCATCATTAGAATTCCCTTCAGTAATAGTCGATCCCTTTTATGAAATTCCGAGTTTATTATCATATATGGAGCAATATTGAGTTCGTTCTTGTCCTATTGGATATATGAATGGCTTGAGTGTAATTTTACTTGCACTTGATGATAACAATAGGAGTCTTCCACACCATTGGTATTAATGGAACATACAAAGATAATGTGGTCAATATGTTGTAAGTACATGGTTTGATTTACAAAGAAAGGAAAATATCTAATCAGTTAAGTTTAAAAAGAAAATTTGAACAAAATAAAATCAAACGTGTTATCAAATTAGAGTGAGAACAAGAGGAGGTAGAATATTCAAGCTATAAAGATTGCTTCATATACAATTGGAATTTGGTAATTGAGATCGTTAAACTTTGAATTCCTACATGAAGTGGAATATATGGATAGCTCCTTTGCACAACACTTAAACAAAAGTGTGAGCATATATATAAAATAGAGGAAAAGAAGAAAAGAGAAAAGAAAAAGAGCGAATGTGCAAAGAGCAAATAGGCATACACCACTCTATTGTAGTATGACAAAGAAGCATTTGAGATTTTGAATCCCAAGTGAATATGTTAATCCTAAAACACTTGTGACTACCTCACTAACTCATTTGGTCAAACCGGATACTTCTACATCATGTTGAGATTCATGTTTTGTGAATTGTTGATCACTAAGGTGTGGAAGCCTTGTAATATTATTTGGATGGTTCGAGTAAGGTACTATTCATGAAGTTATTCCTATGTATCATATATGATAAACACATGCTGCAACTGCCTCATTTATTTTATTGACTCAGCTTCATGAATATGAGGATCACATCCATTAAGCTAAACTTGCTTGGGATGAGCAAGAGTCTAAGCTTGGGGAAGTTGATGAGTGCATAATTTCATCATGTTTTATATTATTATTTTGCATTGTAGTTGTAGGATTTTGGAATTTTACGGCGTTCGTGCGCACATTTTTTGTGTCTATTTTCACCAGGATCAGGACAGATGATGGATACAATGGACACAATTCTTGGAGCAGTTGTATTAGGGAGAAAAGGAGTCAAAACAATGTAAATCGCTTATTTGGTAAATATCAATAACACCAGAAGAAAACCCAAAGCGATTGAGGCATACTGATGGTCTAACAACCAACTATACGGTGGGAATAAAATTCTGGCTGTATAGTTCCCGCCGTATAGTTGGTGCTGCCACCGCCTCCTCAAATAGTTTCATCCCGTGCAACTAGATCAAAGAGACGACATAACCACCAGAAACTGCTGAAACCTCACCTCCCAAAGGCATCTGGAGGGGGAACTCATCCACCGGGGATCCATCTTCGCCCTGCGCAGATCCGGGAGGCTAAGGCATCGATCTTCATCATCAACCGCTGCATCACCACCATCTCCATCAATCCCATCTACATCTTGTCTAGATCTTGTTGTAATTCCCGTTCTCGTGGATTTATACAACTACTATTCATGCATGATGGATTGCATTGTTATTGGCATGATATTGATTGCCTCCATGTCTGAGTAGATCTTTAGTTCTTGGGGAGATGGAGAAACCCTAGTATGAGATTTACATAAGATAAAGTTTATTATGATATTCATTAATGTGACCATGTGTTAGATTGTCTTCATATTGATGTTGGGAGAAGTCGATCTCTCAATATTTTCCTCTTATGGGGACTTGATGGAGGGAACTACTTGTTGGTAGACGGAGGTATGTTAGCACTTACAATGACTATAAAGTTGTTGGCACCCCTTACGTATCAACATGGGAACCGAGGAAACTCGTGGAACACTATCCATGCAATGGAATATGTCCTACGAGATTAAGTCCCTTAATAGTGCAGTAATTCGATTGATGTCGATTGCTGACTGCTGTTGTTATGAGGATGATGTGAGCAGTGATTGCTGCCTATTTGTCCAAATACGGAGTTCCTCCCACACATACACAGCTGAGAATGTTCATGATAATAATCTTTACCTTAATTATTTATAATGCTAGAGGTGTATCCGCTACTCCCTGAGAACGCATTTTCCCTACTGCAGTCCCAATCTCTTTTACATACACGATATTTACTTTCTATGTTAGTTGTTTTACTTTACTTATTGTTCTCTTATACCAAAAACCCAAAAATACCTTTTTACACAATACTCGCATTTTATCTTGTTACTTAGAACTTTATTTAGCATTTCTATGGTAGTATTCAATTCAATAGTTATTAGATTTCAGACACCTGCTCCATGTGGGATCGATATCTTTATTTCGAAACTAGCTACAAACGATATGTGAACTTGCAGTCATCAGGTTGGTATTTCCATGGCTATGCTATGGTTATTCTGTGTCTAAATATCTATATTTTGGTGAAGATTGATGGTCTGCTGATGATTCACTAGCCTTGTTCCTCTTCTGTTTATTCTAGTTTTTATGGGGAAGCACAACTTTAGAAAATGGAAAGTTCTTTGCTGGAATGTGACAGGTCTTAATTATGAAATCAGGTAGAGAGAAGTGAGGTCTAAAATTGAAGAAAGACAATGTGCAGTTATCTGTCTTCAAGAAACTAAATGTGATTTCTTTGACTGCAAAACCATTAGACAATTGTGTCCCAAACGATTTGATAATTTTGTCTACTCTCCTTTGGAGGGAGCTTATAGTGGGATTATCATTCTTTGGAATTCTTCCATTTTTTCTAGCACTGTAATTGACATTTAGAAATTTGGTATTGTGATTGATATGGTATCCACGCATTGTGCTAAAAATGGACCTTCGTATTTGTATATGGGCCATGCCATGGTTTACTTAGGGATAATTTTGTTCAGTGGCTCTATAATCTTCAGATACTTGTTGATAGTAATTGGCTTCTACGAGGAGATTTTAACTTTATCCGATCTGAAGAAAACAGAAATAAACCCGGTGGTAATATTCATGATATGTTGTTCAATGAGATTATTGGCCATCTAGGTTTGCTAGAATCACCTTTGAAAGGCAGGAAGTTTACTTGGTCCAATATGTAGGAAGAGCCTTTGCTAGAGCAACTCAACTGGTTTTTACTAGTGCAAATTGGACTTGTCAATATCCAAAATCAGTGGTACTTCCTTTGGCTCACATGAAATCTGATCACGTTCCTTATGTGGTCAGTATTGACACCTTGATACCTAAATCAAACATCTTTAGGTTTGAAAATTACTGGACAGAGCAGACTGGATTTTTGGTTTGTGTAAGGCAGTCTTGGGAGACAATTTCCAGCAAAAAATATAGCACGCAGTAATTGCTGATTATTTTAAGTCTCTTAGATATGCTCTAAAACACTGGCAAATGAGTTTTTCAAAGCTTAAAAAACAAATTAAGGATTGTAATAAAGTCATTGGGGTCATGGATCTAATGGAGGAACAGAGACCTCTTTTCACTATTGAATTTAACTTCAGGTCAACTATCAAGTTGCATTTAGAACATTTGTTGTAGGTGGAGTGGAAGTATTGGAGGAAAGGATGTACTTTTATATGGATTAAATTGGGCAAGGACAATACCAAGTTTTTCCATGCTATGGCTACACAAAGATTCAGAAGGAATGTTATTGCTAGTTTGAAGGATGATGATGGTAGTATTATCATAGATCATGATGCAATGGCTGGGTTACTTTTGTCAAGCTATAGGGAAAGAATGGGAAGATGTGAGAGTATTGATATGGAGTTTGATATGGACCGGTTGATTTCAAAGGTGGATGATCTAGAAGACTTAACTATGCATTTTTTGAAGGAAGAGATGGATATTGTGGTGAAGGAAATGCCTCCGGATAAGTCCCCTGGACCTGATGGTTTTAATGGGATATTATTGAAAAAATGTTGGCACATTGTGCAAAGGGAATTTTATGATCTTGCTCAAGATTTTCATGCTGGCACCATTAACTTGGAAAATATTAATGGGTCTTATATCACCCTGGTACCTAAGGTTCAGACACCATAGGGACTAAATGATTTTCGGCCAATTTCTCTCACTAATGTGTGTCTAAAGTTTTTGACTAAGTTGGTGGCTAAGAGACTTCAAAAGAAAATCTTGAGATGTATCCATAAGAATCAATATGGATTTCTCAAAGATAGATCTATCCAGGGTTGTATTGCCTAGTCCTTTGAGTATCTTTATCAGTGTCACCAGTCCAAGAAACCTATTATCATTCTGAAGTTGGAATTTGCAAAAGCTTTTGATACTATTGAGCATGAAGCCATTATTCAAATGTTGAAGCACAAAGGTTTTGATCATACCTTTATTAAATGGATTAAAAATATTCTGTCTTTGGGAACTTCCTCATAAATGGAATCCATGGGAAGCAGTTTCACTGCAAGAGGGGGTGAGACAAGGAGATCCCCTTTCCCCAACACTTTATGTGCTTGGCTCAGACCTTCTCTAGACTGTAGTTAATGATTATCTTTAGCATGGACTGTTATCTCTACCTATACTGACTGGGGATCTAGATTTTCCCATTATTCAGTATGCAGATGACACTTTCAAAGGTTTATTGCATGATTTTTCTCTTTCCACTAGCCTTAAGGTTAATTACAAAAAATCAAGTATGATCCCAATAAATGTTAAATATGAAGTGACGGTCCAACTTGTAGAAGATTTTGATTTTCAAATTGCTACTTTACCTTTGACCTATCTTGGTTTACCTTTGGGGACTTCAAAGCCACAAATTCAGGATATTATGCCTTTGGTGACTAGGTTGGAAAGGAAACTTACTTCCATCTCTAGTTTCTTTTCTCAGGGGGCTAGATTGCACCTTGTGGATTCTGACTTGTCTTCCATGTCCATTTATTTCCTATGCTCTTTGGAAATTCCTCTTGGAATCATCAAACCCATTGATAGAATTCAGAGATAATGCTTCTAGAGAGATAACATTGACACACCCAAGCAGTCATTCGCGGCATGGGAGATGCTCATCAAGCCAAAAGATAAAGGTGGAGTTGGAATAGTTGACCTTCAGAAAACAAATAAGGCTCTGTTAATTAAACATTTGGACAAATTCTATAATAAAGTGGATATCCCATGGGTCAAGCTCATTTGGGACACTTATTACTCCATTTCTGTTCCACATGCTAAGAAACTGTCGGGGTCATTCTGGTGGAACGATGTTTGTAAATTAACTGAAGACTACATAGCCTTTGCTTCAGATCTGCTAGGGAAAGGTGACACCTTTTTGTTCTGATCAGATAAATGGTTATTTGCAGGAAGTAATCAACAAATTTCTGAGCGTTATCCAAGATTATTTTCTTATGTGTTTGATCCTTGATTAACTGTAGCCAAGGTGTATAATATGGAGAACATGCCTTCGTTGTTTCACTTACCTCTCTTGGTGTAGGCGTATGATGAGTTGCAGACACTCACGAACCAAATGATGTTGAATCCTCTTTCTTTGTACACTGACAGTTGGGTTTATCAATGGGGACCTACTTATTCAGCTGCTAGATATTATAAAAGTCTATTTTCGCATATTCAGGTTATGGGAGTTTCCAAGTGGATCTAGAAATCGTGTTGTATCATGAGAGTGAAATTATTTTCATGGCTTCTTTTGCATGATAGAGTAAATACAAGAGATCTGCTGCAGCGGCATCACTAGAATGTCATAAAGGACACTCATTATGTTCTATGCCCGACTAGAGCCTATAAGGATATAATGCATCTATTTTTAACATGCAATTTCAGTCAGAGAATTTGGAACTATCTTAAAATTGATTGGTCCCGAGGGCAAGACATACAAACTGCAGTGGTGGAGGCTAGGAGAGAGAGTTTTCTAAACCTTTTTTCATGGAGATTGTGATGATGGCTTGTTGGCACATATGGAAACAAAGGAATGGGAAGATTTTCCAGAATGAAAGGCCAACTTTCTCAGGCTGGAGAAGAAACTTCATACATGATTTATCCTTGTTTAGGCATAGGATTAAGATAAAGCACCACTCTGATTTTATGGCCTGGATAGGCAGCTTATAGTAGCTTCACTTTGGCTGGTTAGTTTCTGTACAGTTAGGGTTTTGTCCTCTTTTTTAGGTAGTTTTTTCCTCTTTTTGTATATATTTGTACTCTATTGGTGGGTAATAAAATGTTGTAGGGCTTTACCTCACAGTCTCAATGTTCAAAAAAAATCAATACACACCATTATGGCCACCCAGTTACGGTCATGACGGTTGATGTGATCAAACAAACTATAGGAGACAATGATTAAATATGATACTACGATCGAAGGACTAAATTACTATGCTTTGATAGATATTGCAACGTTGAACTTTGTGACTGGATCACATTCCAATTCTACGGTTGGGTGTGTCCATCACTTCATTTATCCAATGAAGTGACCTCGTTGTGAGTTGACGTTAATAAGTCCATGATCGGGAAACCTCGATCATCAGCATACCAATGAACTAGTACTAGAGGATAGTAGGGGGTGGTTTGTTTATATACCACACATGTATTAATTTTTCCACCTAATACAGTTATAGCAAGATATAAAACTATTATGAATATTAAAGATATATCAATAAAACAACTTTATTATTGGCCTCTAGGGAATATCTCCTTCAGTATCCCACATGCACTACAGTACAATTACACTAGTTTACATCAGGCAATAATCTAACACTAATAGCTTCCCGGTGTTGATCATGGTATGCTTGTGGTAGAGGCTTTGTGAATGGATCAACTACATTCACATCTGTATGTACTTTGAAAACTCTAATGTTACCCTCAACTACATAATCTCTTATTACATGGTAACGCCGGAGTATGTCCTTGGCCGTGGAGTGGAACCTCTGGTCCTTTGCATTCTCAATGGCTCCCATGTTGTTGCAGTAGATGCACATAGGGTCTTGCGCGCTCAGGAACACTCAAAGTTTGCTAATGAACTTCCTCATCCAAACAACTTCATTTGGTGCTTCTGCGGTATTTATGTACTCCAATTCCATTGTAGATTGAGCCACCAAGGTTTTCGTCCCGCTCCTATAGCTCACCGCACCACCATTTACCATGAACACATAACCTGTTTGAGACTTTGAGTCATCTGGATCAGCGCAAAATCTTGCATCCACGTAACCAGTTACGACAAGTTCTTCTTCATGTCCTCCAAAGACTAAAAGCATATCCTTTGTTCTTTTCAGATACTTGAGGATATTCTTAACTGTAGTCCAACGAACCGACCTAGGGTTAATTTGGAAATGGCTTGTCAAGCTAAGAGTCAGGTCCACATCTGGTCTAGTTCTCAGCATGGCATACATGATGGAGCCAATGGCCGAGGCATAATGAATGCCTTTCATTGCTTCCTTATCATGTTCTATTTCTGCGCATTGATTCATACTCAACTTATTACCATTTATGATTGGCAAGGAACCTTTCTTTGCTTCCTCCATTCTAAAATGCTTCAGAATATTCTCTAGGTAAGTGCTTTGACCAAGTGCAAGTAGACGCTTTGATATATCTCTATAGATCTTAATGCCTAGTATGTAGGAGGCTTCATCCATGTCCTTCATAGAGAATTTACTATTTAAATTATCTTTTAAGCTATTTAGAAGATTCACGTAATTTCCTATTAAGAAAATGTCTTCCACATATAGTACTAGGAATGCCACTCATCTCCCACTCATTTTCTTAATATATGCATGCCTCGTCTGCATTTTGGACAAATCCAAAACTTTTGATAACTTGATCAAATCGAAGATTCTAGATCCGAGATGCTCGCTTCGGTCCATAAATGGACCTCTGAAGCTTGCATACTTTACCATCATCCCCTGGATTAACAAAACCTTCTGATTGCATCAAATACAACTCTTCCTCAATGTTGCCATTCATGAAGGAGATTTTCACATCCATCAGCAATATATCGTAATCAAAAGGTGCAACAACTGCTAGTAAAATCCGAATAGACTTCAGCTTCGCTACGGGAGAGAAAGCTTCTTCGTAGTCAATTCCTTGAATTTGTCAGAAACCTTTTGTGACAAGTCAAGCTTTATAGACAGTGACATTTCTACCAGCATCTGTCTTTTTCTTGAATCCCTAGTTATTCTATAACACCTTTCGGCCTTCAGGAATATATACCAAGGTCCATACTTGGTTGTCATACATGGACTTCATTTCGGATTTCATGGGTTATCACCATTTCTCGGGTTCAGGTCCTTCCATTGCTTCCATGTAGGTTGCAGGTTCATCATGTTCAACCAACATGACCATGTTCACAAGATAACTGTACCAATGTGGAGTGGCACGTTTTCTTGTTGATCTACAAGGTTCGATAGCTATATCTTCATGAGGTTCCTGATCATCATCATTTGCTCCCACTTGAATTAATGAGGGTGGTTCTGGAATAGCTTCCATTGCGACACTCGGTATTTGAAGATCGGGATCAATAATATCATCAAGTTCTATCTTCCTTACACTTATACCTTTTGTGAGGAACTCTTTCTCGAGGAATTTACCGTTCTTTGCGACAAAAACATTTCCCTCTTGGTTGTAGAAGTTTATCCAATAGTTTCCTTTGGATACCCTACAAATATGAATTTATCTGCCTTTTGTTCGAGTTTGTCAGGCTGTAGTTTCTTAATGTAAACCTCACATCCCCAAACTTTCAGAAAAGACAACTTTGGCTTCGTGCCATGCCATATCTCATGTGGCGTCATCTTCACAGCTTTGGATGGCATTCTATTTAAAATGAATGCATAAGTATCAAGTGCATATCCCCAGAATGCTACAGATAAGTTGGTGAGATACATCATAGAACACACACTACCAATAGAGTGCGATTAAATTGCTCGGACACACCATTACAATGTGGTGTTCCAGCTAGCGTAAGTTGTGGTACAATGCCACAAGCCTTTAGATGTGTGCCAAACTCGTAACTCAAATACTCGCCCCCTCGATCAGTACGAAGTTGTTTGATTTTCTTTTCTTGTTGATTCTCAACTTCACTCTAAAACTCCTTGAACTTTTCAAAGGTTTCAGACTTGAGTTCCATCAAGCAGATATACCCGTATCTACTCAAGTCATTAATGAAGGTGACAAAGTAACGATAACCATTATGCCTGGAGATGATCATTGGTCCACATACATTAGAATGTATGACTCCCAATAGATATGTAACCCATTCCATCATACCGATGAACAATTTCTTTGTCATTTTCCCATGAAGCATGCTTCACATTGATCGAGAGATTCAAAATCTAATGATTCCACAAGTCCATAAGAATGTAGTTTCTTCATGCATTTTACACTTATATGACCTAGATGACAATGCCACATATACTACCATGTTTACATCGCTTGGCATCTATGCTATTTATGTGCGTGTCATCACAATCAAGATTCAATGAGAATAAACCTTTACTTTGTCGTGCATGAGCTTAAAACACATTTTTCATATAAATAGAATAACCACTTGATTCCAATAAGCAAGATCCACTTACAATATTCATGCTCAAAGTTGGTACGTAGTAACACTTATTCAAAATCAAAACTAATCATGAAGGGAGACATAGAGGGAGAGTGCCAACAGCCATCACCTCAACTTTGTGGCCATTGCCGACATGCATCATCACCTCATACTTCACCGGGCGCCGCTTATTCCATAACTCCTATTGAGAGTTACAAATGTGAGCAAAAGAACCAGTATCAAATACCCAAGTGTTGCTCCTAGCACTAGTGAGGAAAACATCAATAACGTGTATATCACATGTACCTTTCTCTTTGGCAATGAACTTTCCAACCTTCTTATCATCCAGGTACTTGGAGTAGTCGTGCTTCTAGTGACCCTCACCCCTGTAGTAGAAGCACGTGACACCGGGCTTGGCTTTGGCTGCCCCGGAGGAAGTGGCAACATGCTTGTTGTCCTTCTTGGGTTTTGCCCCTCTTGCCCTTGTCCTTTTTGGTGGAATTCTTGAAGTCAACAGTTATGTTGACCATTGAAACCTTCATCTGAATTACGGATGTAGTATAATAGTCGTTTCCCCTAGAAGACCTTGGTTTAATCGAACCTTGGGAAACAACGCTAATATGAAATAAAAAGGACACATCTATAAGAATTTGTTTATTTGTTTTACCTTCATTTATCGGACCAATCTAGTTTACTTTATGGTGGATTGAATCAATGGATGGATATAGACCAGGGTTGATTATCCACCTGCAGCTGCAAATCATATGGGTTAAAGATAATAATAAGCATAGTCATGTGTAATGTTTTAATAGAGATAATCTCGTGTGGTCAACACATCCTAATATACTAGAGCCCCTGAGAGGCAACAAGCATAGCAATAGTCTTTTGATCCAACCGAGTGCACCACGAAGCACCGGGCTACAAACGATTATTAAGTGTAAAACACAGATCAAAGCATTAAGTGGTTACGTTGTTGTGATCCCTAATGGGTCATTAAGAGAAGACCATACTACCCTTTCTATCACCAGGGTTCCTATGAGATCGCCTCTAGCAAACTATCCCACCTCAAGCCTTGATCAATCTATGGGGTCTTGGGTACCTACAAGTCCAAAGGTCGAGACAAGAGACAAAGAAACAAAAGATACACATCCCTCTTTCAAACAATACACAATGCTCCCATAGATTAGATGCACATAATCGCTGCGAGGTTTCTCCCCAACCCGCAGCCCGTGAGGACTACTCACTCATAACAATAAGATCAAGGATAGAAAACATTGTGCAAAATACATAGATTGAAATCAAATATTCTTAAAATCGTTGTCGAATAACAAGGAGATCTCAAGTACAAAGTAATGGCTATGGCTAATGGAGGGGACGGAAGATGGAAGGGATGAACAATTGTGTGGATCTCCTTTGTTGGTGTTGTGATGCAATCTGACAATGGTGGCTATCTTCATGGTGGCTGAGGCCTCAAAATATATAGGCGTCTTCACGAAAGTTGTAGGGTTTGATGAGATGAAGCCATCATGAAATGGTATGGGCGGGTCCTACCTGTATCAGTGGTTGTTACGGTTGCAGACGCCTAGTATTTGCTCCAGAATTACTTGGTGATGGCTCCGATTTTTGCCATCTTCCACTGTGTTTAAACATTGTTTTTGGTCAACCAATTACCAAAGAAACTCTCAATCCTTGCCACTAATGACTAATAATAACAAAGATATGCAAATCCTCTCTTTGAATTATGTTGTGCAGGAAATCACGGCTTTTAACTTGAAATAAGGAGTCATAATGAAGGATTTTGAGGAAGTACACACAGCCAAGTAATTGGGAAGTAGTTCCAGGGAGTCAGTACACTTACAACCACTAGTACAGGCAGGGCCCGTCCATACCACCCACCCGTACCAGGTGGTGATGGCTTTGTCTCGTCAAACCCTACACCTTTCATGAAGACGCCTATATATTTAGAGGCTCTAGCCGCCGGCCAGAGAGCCACCATTCTCAGATTACATCACAACACCACCAAAGGATATCCACACCATTGTTCATCCATTGTTCATCACCTCCACCATCCATCCATCCACTAGCCATAGCCATTGCTTTGTACTTTAGATCACCTTGTGATTTGGCGACCATTGTAAGAATATTTGATTTCAATCTAAGTATTTGTATGATTTTTTCTATCTCTGATCTATTTGTTATGAGTGAGTAGTCCTCATAGGCTGCGGGTTGGGGAGAAACCTCACAACGATTATGTGCATCTAGATCATGGGAGTATTGTATTTTGTTTGCAATTGAGATTTGTATCTTTTGTTTCTTTGTCTCTTGTCTCGATCTGTGGACTTGTAGGTACCTAAGATCCCATAGATTGATAAAGGCTTGAGGTGAGATACTTGGCTAGCGACGATATCATAGGAACCTCAGTGACAAAAAGGGTAGTACAGGCTTCGCTTAGCACCCCATTCAGGATCAACAACAACATCACCACTTAAAGCTTTGATCTGTGTTTTACACTTAATAATCATTTCTAACCCGTGGCTTCTATGTGCACTAGTTGGATTAAAAGTCTATTGCCATACTCGCTGCATCACGGGGGCTGATACGTTGCAAACGTATCCATAATTTTTTATGTTACATGCTTGGTTTTTATCTACTTTCTTATGTTTTTCCCACACTTTGGAGTATTTTTATACACTTTCTTGGACTAACCTATTAACAAGATGCCACAGTGCCAGTTGCCTGTTTTCTGCTGTTTTTGGTTCCAGGAAAGTCAGAAAATGAATATTCTCGGAACTGGACGGGACAAAAGCTAAAGTCCGTTTTTCACCGAGGGGGACACGGAGCCAGAATACGAGACGGAGAGGGGCCAGAGGGCCGCCACACCACCTGGCCACGCGGCCAGGCCTAGCCAGCGCCAGGGGGTGGTGTGGCCGCCTAGGTGAAAGGAAAATGGACGATGCCTAGAGGGGGGGTGAATAGGCCTTTTAAAATTATTACGGTTTAGGCTCTAAAAATGCGGAATAAAACTTAACGTTTAATTTATCAAGCCAAAACCTATATTCACTATGTTCACTAAGTGCACCAACAACCTATGCTAAGCAAGACAAGCAACGAGGTGATACAAAGATAATATACTTCAAGCATGAAGGCTATCACAATGTAAATTGTATAGGTAAAGGGCTCGGTTGAGAGATAACCGATAGACGTGGAGACGATGATTTGTTTCCCGAAGTTCACTTCCAAAGAAGCTACGTCTCCGTTGGAGAGGTGCGGGGGCGCAATGCACTTCGAACGCCACAAATGGCTCACCTCGAGGTGTGGTGGCTCGATGCTCACCCAACGCCACACAAGGCCTCACCAAGGATGCGAAGCCACGCAACTCACCGACACCACAAAAGGCTCACCCTATTCTCCCATGAGCTCGCCACAAATGCCTACTCACGTTCCACTATGGGACACTTGAGGGCGGTCACCGAACCCGTACAAGGCTTGGGGCAATCTCCACAACTCAATTGGAGGGCTCCCAAGAAACGCCACAAAGGCTCCACAATGCCACAAAAGGCCAACAAGCTTGGGGAACCTCCACAACTCAATTGGAGCCCCAAGAACAATGCCACAAAGGCTACAAAGCCACAAAAGGCAACAAGGCCACAAAAGGCTACAAGACCACAAAAGGTCAACTATCCAACCACACAACCGTCTAGGGTTCCAAGAACCCAAGAGAAACAATCCCAAGGGATTGAACTCACCGAATCTCCGAGGAGAACTCAAACCTATGAACCAAATGCAAGAGGCAAGTCCTTCACTCTCAAATTCCACCAAAGCTACAAAAGCTATTGGGGGGATAAGGGAGGAAGAACACAAGAGGAGAACACAAAACTCTCCAAGATTTAGATCCCAAGGATTCGTTCACAAAGAAGGGATTTTGCTTGGTGGGGCTTGTAGATCTAGATCTCCTCTCTCAAATCCCTCAAAAAGATACAAGAATCATAGGAGGGAGAAGGGGAGAGGGAAGCTCTTCAAGGTCAACAATGGAGGAGAGAGAAGGCCAAAAACCAAGAAGAACAAGTGATAGGGCCGAAGGGGAAAGGGGAGCTCCTTTTAAAAGGCTCCCCGATCTGCCCGTTACTCACATATTCGCGCACGGCCGGTAGTACCGGTGGGTGGCCGGTACTACCGGTGGCACCCAGCCAACGGTCAGAAAATAGCGAGGCAAAGAACAAAAACGCGAGCCTAGCCGGTACTACCGCCGCTTCGCCAGAACTACCGGTGGAAAGAATGTCCTAGCGGTACTACCGCCTGAAGATCCGATCCAAGTTCCGACAAATAGCGCAGACCTGGCAGAGAGCATACTGAAGCGAAAACGGGGTTACCGGAAATTGGGCCGGAATTAACACCAGTACTACCGGCGGCATTTCTGCCCGAGCGGTACTTCCGGCGTCTGGCTAGTACTTCCAGTCAGAGAAACTTCAGAACTAGAACTGCCACAACTTTTGCATCCGAACTCCAAACGAGATGAAACCAATTTTGTTGGAAAGATTACGACGTTTAGAATCCAATTTTGTTCGAAATATTGGATATCACCATGGGAGAAAATACCATGAATATATATGTGAGATACCTCCCAAGGTGTGGAGCCAGAAAACCCGCAAGATCAAAAACGCAATGAGATATGCAAGGGAAATCCGTTTTTGATGAACTAGAGCATGTTATGAAGATAACCACAAGCTCTAGATCCTCACATGTACAAGAACCAAACAACAACCAAGTAAGATGATGCTATGTATGCAAAGGTTTGAGCTCTCTCTGAAAGATACGAACGAGTCACCCACTCGAGAGCCCCTCTTGATAGTACGGCTATCTATCCTAAACCCGGTCTCCCAACACTACACGAGACCGATAAAATAGAAACCCTATCAAGATCATACCTTTGCCTTGAGCATCCCACTTGAGCTTGATGTAGACGATCTTGTCACCTTCAAGATGGAACACCTTTCTTGATTGCTCTTGCTTGCTCTTGCATGATGAAAACTTGAGAAATGCTCCCCCATACTCCATGGGGAAAGCCTCTTCTTCGAACTTGTCTTCATCATTCCATGATTGCCGAGGATGACACATCTTGAGCTTGCACTTCAATTCTTGACGATGTCTTGAAGATAGCCATGAGGAACTCCATCTTCTTCTTCAAGACATACTTGATCTTCTTCTTATACTTGATTCCAATAGGCACAAAGCCTTTGGACAATGCTTCTTCTTTTTCATCCTTGAAACCAACACATGGCCCAAGCGATGCCAATGGACAAACCTACAAGTGAAACTCAATTTGCACATTAGTCCATAGGGATTGTCATTGATTACCAAAACCACACATGGGGCATACATGCCCTTTCACTAGGGAACCCCCTCGGCCTCCCCTTTCGCCTATAAGATGCCTCCGATATAGAAACCCTAAGTACCCGATCAAAATTCCACGAAAGAGTCTGTAGACACCGTCATCCCCATCCCTAGATCGGGAGGGATCTGAAGCTCTTCCCAGCACCCTGCCGGAGGGGAGAATTCACCCTGGAGGCCTTCTTCATCACCATGCAAGCCTCTGGTGTGATGCGTGAGTAGTTCATGCTTGGACTACATGTCCATGTAGTAGCTAGATGGTTGGTTCTTCTCCTTTGTGCTACCATGTTTAGATCTTGTGAGCTCCATTCGTGATCAAGATCATCTATTTGTAATTCTACATGTTGTGTTTGTGGGGATCCGATGGATATTGAGATGCTATTTCAGATTGATTATTGATTCTATCATGTCTTTGTTACTTGTGATCTTGCATGCTTTCCGTTGTTAGTAGTTATCTTGGCCAAGTAGATGCTTGCAACTCCAAGAGTTAATATTTATGCTCGATAGTTGGTTCATGCCTCTAGTAATCTGGGGAAGTGACAGAAATCTCTAAGGTACTAGATGTGCTATTGCTACTAGGGAGAAAACAACAATCCTTTGTTCATAGAACAATCATATTGTTTACTTTACACACAATGCGTAATGCAATTATCTGTTGCTTGCAACTTAATACTAGAGAGGGTTCGGATGATAACCTAAAGGTGGATTATTAGTCATAGATGCAGTTGGATTACGGTCTATGTATAATGTTGTAATGCCCAATCAAATCTCAAAGGAGTCAAGATGATTGTGATCTTGGTGCGAGCGTCTCGACAATTTCCAAAAGCTTATTCAATAAATTAAACTTGGGGCCATTTGTTACAACTGAACTAAGACTCCATCTAACGGATTCAACTTATAAACAAGCTGTTGGGATCAAAGAAAATATAGTTGTTGAAATTAAAGGTAGTCCCGTTCTTATTTATCTTGTTATTATGGACATTCCTGAAGATCCCATAGCACCTATAATTCTAGGTAGGACATTCCTAAGAACTATTAAAGATTTGATTAATTTACATAAAGGGAATGTGGGAATAGGGCTACCATCTAGAGATCCTTTCGTAGTCCACTTCCCAAGGAAAAAGAAGGCCAAGCCTAATGATGATGATGGTGTAATTACTTTGAAAGCTAACTACTTTGGAGTGGGTGTCCCACTTCACAGGCCTAAGTGCTTGCCATCAAGGTTAAGCTATTCGACCTTAACTAGAAGCGCTTCATGGGAGGCAATCCATGTGAAATAAAATTTTCTTTATGTATAAGTTTAGATTGTGTTAGTTTTGTTTTTGTTTTGATTTTGTTTTTAATAAAGTGTGTTCAGTAAGACCTATGGAGAGAGGAGAAGAAATAAGGTAATCCTCTATATTTTATTCTACTAACACATGGCCTAAGAAGTATATAGCTAGATCTTTACTTACTATATTTGATGTTATTTTATCCTTTGATAAGATGTGCAAAGGCACACGGAGCTACTAATCAAATTCTTTAAGTTTTGCAGCTCACAGTGTTCATAACGACCACTGGTATGGCCGGAAGGGACCATACCGTGTGCCCATACCACATCAAGCTAAAGGGAGATAGAATTTCTAATTTTTGCCGAAGGTAATAGTACCGCTAAAGACCACTGGTATGGCCGAACGCGCCTGTATTACGCGCCTGTACCGTACACTCAAGCAAAAAATCAAATTTTGAGCAAAAGTACCATATCAATAACGACCAACCATATGGGCGCGAGCGACCGTACCGCGTTCCCGTACCGAGTACACCGCTTGGGAGCAGCCGTCGCCCACAAGGTAAGTCACCCAGTACGGCGGGCTCCGGCCGTACCGCCCGCCTGTACCACGTACGTGGCCGCCATAATCAACCCGAGGAGGTAACCTAAAAATACCCAAAATCAATCTTTCTCTTTCTTCTTCCTCCAAACTCCAAACCACCTCCATTGGATCTTAAAATTTACTTAAAATTTCTTAGATTCTTTGCACTCACTTGATCTAAGGTATGATTCTCCTCCTATCCTTAACTTATTTGTGCAAAAGCTTCACTCAATATTTCATCATTGTCAATCTAGACTTAGGTCTTGTTCTTGATTCAATCTTGATATTAAGTGTGCTTAGCATTTTTTTAGAGGAGTTTCTTTTCTAGTTAGTGTAGAGAATCACTTATGCTATGTTTCTATTGGACCAAAAAAATTATTAGCAATTTTTTATTTACTTTGTCTTGTTTTTATTTATTAGATGAACACAAGGAGTTGTACACGTGAGATGGCTGCGGAGTCCTCCGCACCACCCGCTGAGACGTTGACCCCCGAGTCACTTGGCATCGAGTTCACCGAGGAGTTTCAGCTGAACCATTTCAATCGTCTCAAGTTACGATAAATCAAGTCCACCAAGTGGGTGTGTCCTTATATCCTGAACCAACTTGGCATTCGCACTGATTTCGATTTACTTTGCAACAATGTTGGTTTGTATGATTCTGTCTTTCAGGATGTTGCCACGTATCGCTGCTTGATGCTTGAGTTCTTCAGCACATTGACGCATATGGTGGATCCTTACGGTTGTGACGAGGAACAAAGGCCCGGAGTTAATCGCATCAAATTCCACCTTATGGACTGTGAGTACACTTTGACATTCAGCCAATGGGCTCAATGCTTTGGGTTTGCCAACAACAACACCGATGTATGCACAATTCCTTTTGTTTTAGATCCTTCTCCTTCACAATACTTTAGTTTGATGAGAATTCGTGGAAACATACCCAAGGGGAACCAAATTGATCATCATGTTATTCGATATTTATTCTATGTAATTGCTAACACTCTGTAGGCACGTGGTGAGTTTACTAGAGTTAATGAAGAGGACATGTTGATCCTCGCAAAAGCTGCTCTTATTAATTGTAACTTAACGCCAAATTTGGGCGCTCTTCTCGTGTTTTACCTTAAGTATCAGGCTCTTTAATCTCGAGGATCCTTATGCGGAGGAGGAGGAGTTGTGATTGCTCTTGCACGCGCACTTTGCATCAACCTAGGTAACATCCAACCGTTGACAGGAAGTCACCGTCTCGGTCTTTATACTCTAAGAGCATGTGGTATGATCTCTAAAAATCATGGTAGATATTTCTTCGATATACCTGGAGTGGATCACTTGATCCCATCTCCTTTGCCTAACGGTTCATCCTCTATCGAGGATGGACGTTTGTGTTTTGACACGCAGGTTGAAGCTACTCTAACCAACAAGAAATGCCCGTGGGAGGAGGAGAAGATGAAGAAGTAGAACAAGGAGGACCCGAACAAGATGACCAGCCGCCAAACTACTACACCACCAATGAAGACATGTATGCACTCAAAGGAAATATTCAAAACATGAGCAACCTCTCCATCAACCTTCGAGATGCTATTGCAAGCCTCGCCACCTAGTTCCATGATTGGAGTAGCCAATGGAACGTGGGAGATTATCCACCACCATCACAATGAGCAACAAAAGGGCTTGCAAAAGCCTGAGCTTGGGGATGTGTTCCTTCGACAAATTTATTTGTGTAATAACGAGGTTATACTCTAGCTCCTTGGGAGCTTTGAAACACACATGTTGGCCTGTTCCAACACTTCACTTTTTTCCTTTGCTTTTTAGTTTGCTTTCGTTTTATTTTCTTTTTGTTTTCGTTTATTTTTCTTTCCTTAAACCCTTGCTTGGTCGCAAGTTCTTTTCTATTCTTTAATCCCTATCTTCAAAAATACAAAAGGTTTTTCCTTTTTCCTTTTTTTCGTAAATGTGGATTCACACTTTGCATCTTTGCCTTAATATCATTGTGAGAGTAATCGTGTTTGAGTTTTGAACGAACACATCCTTAGAAGGAAGAGGATCGTGAAGTTACTTATGAGATGTATGTCCTATATCTCCCACTTATGAAGTTTGAGTTGTTTATCTTAGTTGGTTGATTTGCTAAGATGCCATGCTAGTGGGAAGTAATTTAATATGGTTGGATTAAGGATTTTTATTAGTATGATGATTAGTTGTTGAAGCTTTTGCTCTAGTTCTTTTAGTTAACCGAGTCTTGCCATGGAAATAATATTGCCAAACAAGTATAATAAGAAAAAGTCTGAAATTTACGGTTTGTTTGATGAATGATTTTCTTGAGAGTATACACTTGATGATACTTAACCCCATAGATATTTTGATAATCTTGACGACACTCATGAAAGGAATTGTTTGATTGAAATAAAGTCTAGTGGTAATTGTGATGCATGTCAAAGCTAACCTTGTGGATCAAACCGCGGTACTAGCTCAAAAAAAGAGAAAGAAGTGAGACAACTTTGTACTATGTCTCTAATGCACACCTTTGGGATGCCAACAACTCCGCTAGCTTTTGAACATTCTATGTTATAACCCCAGATTTCGGCTATGAGTTGATGACATGAGTGGCATACGTATCAATATATGGGCAAAAGTATTGGTACTCTCAAAGGTTGTGCAAACACTTGCAAAAGAAATATTTAGTGATCCTTCAAAATGAAAGAAAGAAAAAAGATATCTATAAGGATACCATAACAAGTCCTTGGCATGGTCTCATTACTACTTTATCAATTTTCTTGAAAGACAATGATTGGATTAGAAATGTTTTTGATAGACTTGATTTATTGTTGTGGGTGTAAATAAGGCACTTCATTGTTATACTACTTGGGACATGAAACTCTCTTACTCAATTATGCTGTGTAAACATCCTAATGTTCCTTGGCAAGCCGAGAGTTAATTAGAAGAATTGGATAGATTGTTACACTTCTAGTTACTTATACTTATATGAAACTATACTTTGATTGTTTTGACTTACTAAAGCTTGTATAGTATTCTTGTCATCTTTCTAACTTTGATAAGCCTCGCAAATGAATGAAGTGTTGAGCACATACGACTACCAACTGTAAGTGAATTATTATTCTCATTGTTTTAAGTTTAAACGCTGAATTTCTTATAGTTCTTTTGGTTCTTCTTGCTCGAGGGTGATCAAGGTTTCAGCTTTGGGGAAGTTGATGGCTCCGATTTTTGTCATCTTCCAATGTGTTTAAACATTGTTTTTGGTCAAGAAATTGCCAAAGGAACTCTCAATCCTTGCCACTAATGACTAATAATTGCAAAGATATGCAAATCCTCTCTTTGCATTATGTTGTACAGGAAATCACGACTTTTAATGCGAAATAAGGAGTCATAATGAAGGATTTTGAGGAAGTACACACGGCCAAGTAATTGAGAAGCAGTTCCAAGGCGTCAGTACACTTAATGGCCACTGGTATGGGTAGGGCCCGCCCGTACCAGGTGGTGACAGCTTCGTCTCATTGAACCCTTCAACTTTCATGAAGACACCTATATATTTCGAGGCTCCAGCCGCTTGCTAGAGAGCTGCCATTCTCAGATTACATCACAACACCACCAAAAAAAGTTCCACACCATTGTTCATCACTTCCACCATCCATCCATCCACTAACCATAGCCATTGCTTTATACTTTAGATCTCCTTATGATTTGGCAACCATTGTAAGAATATTTGATTTCAATCTAAGTATTTGTATGATGTTTTCTATCTTCGATCTATTTGTTATGAGTGAGTAGTACTCACGGGCTATGGGTTGGGGAGAAACCTCGCAGTGATTATGTGCATCTAGATCATGGGAGTATTATATTTGTTTGCAATTGAGATTTGTATCTTCTGTTTCTTCATCTCTTGTCTCAATCTGTGAACTTGTAGGTACCCAAGATCCCATCTCTACTGTATTAAAGGAGAAGTTGTGGTCGTGATGGCCGGTTTGGTTGGTACGTCGCCCCGATTTCCCCGCTTCCCTTTCATGCGAACGTCCAGGCCCATCGAATTGCTTCCCCATTCACGCATATGATCACCCCTCTCCTCTCTCTCACAGCGAAAAAATCACCCTTTGAAGCCGATCTATGTGACTGTCGGTTCGCCGTCTTAACCCCCCACCAATCTGAAGCTGCCACACAACTCCCATCCATGTCGCGTCTCCCATACCCGACAACAACATTCTTCCTCCCCTAGCCCAGGTCGCGCGGTAGTCAATCCTTACCACTAGAAACACCTCCGCCGCCAACCCGACGCCTCCGACCCGCTGCAAATCCCGGCGCATTGGCTTTCCTCGCTTCGCCTGCCCAATTCTCATGTGCAGTTTCCTCTCCTACTACTATGTCCTTCTCAGATTCATTTTGAGGAAAAGAAGAACGCCTTGCTCACTGCGGAACACCTAACATCCCCTACTCCATGGCTGCTAAGTAGCAGCTGGAGGGATCTCTTTCGCATTCGCTGGTGCTGAGGAAAAGGTATTCGCCATGTGACATAAGTATGTCGTACGGGCACCTACTATTGGCCTACCTTGTGCGGCCCGACGGAAGGCCCAGTCGAAGATATGTCAAGGTCCATGACGCCCATGACGGTTCGACTGGTATGAAGACCATATGGACACAGGCTCCCAAACGCACAAGACAAGGAAAGCTCAAAACTAGAGTTCAAATCTAACTTGTAACCGACTCGTATTGGTACCTGAGACCTAGTCTCCCCATATATAAAGGCTAGGAGGTCCAACGAGAAGGACGATTCCCACAATACCCCAATAGATAGATCTACGACATCGCCACAATAGACAATAGATCTAGACATCGATCTCTCGCACATATGCCAGATCCAATATGCGCGACACCACCATCGGCGACCTTGTAATCAATCGGACCATCATCAATCAAGAGCAGACAAACAGGAATAGGGTCCTCTACGAGGCCTAAACCTGGGTAAACCTTGCGTCCATGTGTGCTTGTTTGCTAGCCGATCGAGACTTCTAGTGCATCCCTCTCCCTCGAACCTAAGTCCATAACAATGGGCCTTGATGAGTTAAACCCTCGTCAATTGGCGCCGTCTGTGAGAACTGGGAGCGTTGGTGTTGTGATCTCAACGGTCCCATCACCAGCGATCTACGATTCGTCGTTTATTGGAGGTTAGATCTAATTTGGCTCACTCATCATCAACGGCGACCAGATCCCATCCGAACGATTTGTCTACGTCAGCTCGCTATTCTTCATCATCAATATCTCCGTCCCGGCAGATTTTGTCTTCTTCATGATTGAGCGCGTGGAATTGGCAATCATCTAAACTACCAGATCAGAGCAGTTTTCATGGAGTCTTTGACCCTCTTGTACGAGTACGCAGTTGGCGCTACGCTAGATGACGAGTTCGAAAAAAATCAAAGACGCAAGACTGATGATTCATCCTGGAGGTTGCGGTGTCTACGGTGCTATTCGCGATGCTGTAACGACGGGCAAAGAGCAAGCCCGTGTGGAACAAGTCCTGGTTCAGCGAGATGTGTACCAGGCAATCTTCTTGGATCGAGTCAACTCCGTACAAAAGGACAAGAAATAATAAAGGGGCAAGAGCTGATCGAGTATTGCAATCCACGAGCAAACAGAATTCAGCAAAGCAGTTTCCAAAAAGCGACAAGGACTGCTACTACATCACGTGATGACGTTAAAAAACGAAAGGACCTTATCAATCGGTAAAGCATCAAAGGCAAAAGAAAAAAAGACAAGAAGACTTTGATGGATCGTTCAAGTTACCACAGCAGCTCCAGAGTTTACGACCTAGGATGTATGAAGACTCGGTGACACAATGCCTCCCAGCTGGCTACGCGCAACACATCGGATTCACCCGATAGTGTCCACACGACGGGATACCACGTGGTGCAACTCCGTGTCTGTCACGCCACTCGCTGCCACCTTGACTCCTTAAAAAACGGTGACCCCGCCGAGCCGACTCCGGTCCATCGACCTCGACTACATGATCGTGTTAACTCTACACCCGGGAGCTGCATCAACACCGTCGCACGACCCGCTGCCGCCTTCGGCTCGGGCAACCTTCCGCGGTCTTAGGATGAGGTGACCCGATAGGGTCTTTGACTGTTGTGGCTCGTTACAGTCTTCATATATGGCAACTCGTCATCACCACGCGACTCCTATCCGCCTCGTTGACTACGTCCGCCGCATGACACGCTGCCACGTCAACTACAGTCTTTGACTCCAGCGATTCGCTAGGATATTCGGCTCCAACGACTCGGGGGCCCCCTCTGCTTCGGCGACCCGCCACGGTCTTCAACTTCGGCGATCCGCTACGGTCTTCAGCTTAGGTGACTCGGAGGCTCCCTCGACTCCTGCGACCGCGAGCCGCTACAATCTTCAACTCCCGCGACCTGCCAGTCGAATCGGCTCCCGTGACCGCTGATCGCATTGGATCCTACGACTCGTTCACCATGACAACTACCAATAAAACTAAGTTTTCCCTCTACTTAGAGCTGATTTTTTGTAACTCGCAGTTGAAATACTCGGGGGTTGTGTCCTCTTCGAGTAACCTAATGTGTCGTTGACTCCACGCACTCGAACACCTCATACGTGACAGCCCGAGTAGTTGATTGTCGAATCCTTGAACTCTGAGTACCTCGACAAGGTACTGAGACTAAGGGTAATCAGGCTAATGAAAAGGCCTAGCATACAATGCAAAAGTATCGATTCGATTGGCACCAGAGTTTTACTTCACAAGTCGACAGGCAAATATTCTTTACAAGATACAAGTACTTCACAATTCTTTGCATTTTCTACAGCTTACAAGGACGTTGACTGCGTCGAGCTATCTATCGGATCCTTCAACAGGAGTCGACAAAACAACTAGCTACACCATAAACTCAATACCCAAGTCGAGCCCCTCCTCGGATGGATGCATCACTTGATGCTAGAAAGACACGACGCTAGTCGTGCACCCTATAGAAAACAAAAGATTCACAGTACGATCAATTGTGTCGACTGCATCCACAATGTCGACTCGCTTACATCAATCGAACGCATTGGCGACTTCGCCTACTATACACTACAATGTCAAGTTCAGAGAAACGTCTCTTTGGCCACCTGAAACACCTCCGCGGTGATAAACCTTCGGATGCTGCATCCACGACGTAAACATAAGACCTACAGATACAGTCTGATGGCTGGCAACCGCATCTGCTGCGCTCTACCAGAGATATACCGTGTCTGTGACATGAAGAAAATCCTGACGGACGCGTTGGATACACATACTTATCAACAGGAGTTCGGCTCAGTAAGGCCTCCGCAGCATGAGTCGAACTATGCCATCAATTTTCGAATTCGAGTTCGGGGACTCGAGTTTGAGTAGGTGACGTTGTTTTTGCCCTAAAGCAATTAACTGGTCCCGATCTGTCGAGCGCACCAGACACGTTTACCATCATCCCTAAGAACTACTATAAATTTGACTGACCCGATGAACTTTCGGGTGAAGTGCTTCGCACTGGACAGAACTGTCGACTCCAACATCCTAATGCAAGATTGAAGATCAACTAAGTCTCCACCCGAATCTACGATTCAAATGGACAATCGGGGGCTACTGACATAAGTATGCCATACGGGCACTTACTATTGGCCTACCTGGTGCGGCCCGATGGAAGGCCCACTCGAAGATATATCAAGGTCCATGACGCCCATGACGGTTCGACTGGTACGAAGACCATATGGACACGGACTCCCAAACGCACAAGTCAAGAAAAGCTCAAAACTAGAGTTCGAATCTAACTTGTAACCAACTCGTATTGGTAACTGAGATCTAGTCTCCCCATATATAAAAGCTAGGAGGGTCCAAGGAGAAGGACGACTCCCATAATACCCTTCGCCACAGTAGACAATAGATCTAGACATCGATCTCTCGCACATACGCTAGATCCAATCTGCGTGACACCGCCATCGACGACCTTATAATCATTTGGATCATCATCAATCAAGAGCAGACAAGCAGGAGTATGGTCCTCTATGAGGCCTGAACCTGGGTAAACCTTACGTCTTGCTAGCCGATCGAGACTTTCAATGCATCACTCTCCCTCGAGCCTAAGTCCATAATAATGAAAATTGATGAGTTAAACCCTCGTCACCATGTGTCTATTCTCATTATTTTCCTCGTGTTTTCTTCTTTTTCACATTGGTTTTTGTCTACCTTCATCCGATGAAGATATTTTTTAGGGGATAAATAATTGCTATGTGTTGGACACATTAGCAGGTACAGTGCTGCAGGCACCTGGATGCGCATGGTAGCAAAAGGTGAGGCGGTCGGTGCCTCCACTGCTTCAGGCCTGAAGCTCGGACCGCGTGCATGAGATGCACGGCCTCACGGTGGCCTGGTTCCTGGTGATCATGCCCTGCTTGTTGTATATAACGTACGATGATGGTTGAAGCTGATGAGGAAGGTTGTTTTGTGCAGACATCTGCGCCGGTCGACGATTTTTCTGCGCGGACATGTGCGCTGGCGACGAGGAAGTACTAGCCGCTGATGTGCACACTGGCGAGGTGATGAGATCTGAGGAGGTCACTTTGTCCGGGCACGTGGACAACAAGAAGAGTGGACGTCTACCCATCCTGGCGGCCGGTCAGATTGGAGTATTATGGGTCTGCTTGGCTTGTGCCTATGTGTGCCACGCCAAATCAGGGGCGCGCCAATATTTTGGCTCACAATTCGCCCGTCCCTGTTTTGCTAGCGCGTGGACGCAAAATCCGAAGGAGCTACCAAAATTTCGGTGTGGCTTCAATATTTGGGCTTTAATACAAACACTGACCGGTGCTACGAGTCAACGCCAAAATATTGGTAAGGCAACTGCCTGCCACAATCCATACAGACCCTATGTCTACATTGTTCTACTGATCGCTTCCTTTCTGGACTGGCTCAGCTCAAGAGCATTATGTGTCTCAAGTTAAGGTTTGTAATCCATTCAGTTGCTTCACTTCTGAAGTTCTGACTAGCTCTTATGACTTGGTTCGTTTGCTTCTACTGATGAAGTTCGGTTCACAAATACACGACAATCTAATCAGTCAAGGTGTAATTTGGCTTGTTATGAGAACATGTTTTGTACTCCTCACTCTGGTTTGGTTGAGTAGCATGTTACTCTATATCTAGAAACTGAAAGTTGGCATCATCATCGCAGGTTGTAATGCAGATGGACTCTTGGATGTGGGCTCCAGGTCAACGGATGTCTTATGTGAACAGCGACAGCGCGTCAGCAATTGTAGCTACATGGTTGTGCATTTTTAGGCTGTAGAGAAGACTTCATTGTTCCAACTGTAACTTAAATGTATTTATTTAGAGTGCATTTTGGTTCAGTTCCTGCATGTGGAGTAAGGTACTAGCTGGTGCTAGGTGGTCCTTGTATGTATGTTGAAAAAGAGTAGAACAGTTCACATAGTTTGTATGGCTTGTTGAAGCAAAGCAGGAAGCTGATTTCAACTTCTCAAGTCACGACTGCAGAAGAAGAGAAAATATTCTTGTCATGCGAGGAAGACGAAGCAGGAGATACAGTCCAGATGATTGCTAAACTAAGGTGTGATGATGTAAATTCCAAATATTCAGAAGAAATTCCCGATTGACGAACAAGCCAACCAAGCTATCCTCATCGAGAAACTTCGGAGTTAACTTCTGACCATGGCCTTACTTTTTTGTGGGTAGTGCAGGGCTGAATTGTTGCACGCCAACCATGTGGCTTCAAAGAAATAAAATCCTCTGCCCGTAATTCTTATATTCATGTTACATTCACACGTCCTGTCCTCTCTTTCCTGTACGTGTCTCAGTAAGGAAATTACTGACCAACATTGCAGTGTAAGGGTGGTTAACTTATCCTTGTTAATTCCTTTCCACACCACTCTCGCCGCATCTTTAATTGAGCTAACATGACGTCGGTATTTGTGCAGTGAATTCCAGTTGCATACATTAGAATCAAGGCGTATGGCATCGAACATATTGACATAGATGCTAATTTTTTATTGCAAACATTCACCTATGAATCCTACCACTTTCAATATACTGGTAGATTACGTACTTGTTATTCTACTCCATGTCTTTATTTTCCCATCTACGTGGGGTACTTCATGACAGTCACACAGCTGTACATATATAACTTGGAGGATGCACTATTGCTTCCATTTGGTTTGGAGTAACATACTAGGTATGCCTTGTGCGTGTGTTGACAAAGAGTGGAACAGTTCAGAGTTTCTTACAATTGCATCTATCTTTTTGTACTCTACGCCGAACATTTTTTTCTCTATCCTTTGAATTTTTTGTTCATATATACTCCTTCCGTTCCAAAATGTAAGGCGCCTAAACTTTAGTAAAAAGTCAATATATTTTAAGTTTGACCAAATTTATACATAAAAATATAAACATTCACAATACCAAATCAATATCAATGGATTCACCAGAAAGCATAGTTTCTCAAAATATCCATTTGATATTGTAGATATTCATATTTTTTCGTATAAACTTGGTCAAACTTAGAAGATGTTGACTTTTGGCTAAAACTTAGGCGCCTTACATTTTAGGACGGAGGGAGTAATAATCTGTGCAGTATGTATGCAAACTAATCTACTAATATTATACTTTGTGATCATTTTATTCGTTTACTAAGAATAGTACTTTGTGATCATTTTATTCGTTTACTAAGAATAGTACTTTGTGATCATTTTATTCGTCCAAAAATGTTAGTTGTATCAGATTACCGCAGGCTGTGCGGCTGCACTGCTGGCCAGCCACAATAGCTGCATGGGGACTCCTGGACCACAAGCGTGGTAGCGACTCCGGTGAACACGAGGACGGTAACTTAGGCGCCCAGTTGATACATTTTATTTGTTTCGATTCCTGATTTCTCTCTCAGTTTGTCTTACTCCACCCTAGCTCTAGCTTTCCACTTGTGGTTCTCAAGTACTCCTTCGCTTTCAAAATATAAGATGTTTTAATTTTGTGAAGTAAATTATCTAGACCACTTTTACTGTGTAGGTTCACTCCGAACCTCTCTGAACCTACACTATAAAAGAGGTCTAGATACATTAGCTTCACAAAGCTAAAACATCTTATATTTTAAAACGTAGGGAGTAGAAGTGTAGGCTCCTTTGTGGGGCAATGAGAAATTGATGAGAACACGAGAGGAGAATAAATCGTTCGTGCGTGGTGCTGCTATATATGATGCTGAATTTGCAAGAGTAGAATTTTTTTTGGCTGTGAGGATGTGCTGACTGAATTTTGCAAACTGTGTCTTCCGTGCACTTGTAGTAGATCAAACTTCCATCGCAAAAATGTACTAGCAGAATCTATTCAGAATGCTGACAAAATATATGCACATCAATGAGGGTGAAATCAGAAAGAATTTTGTATGAGTTTGGTTTAACAATCATTTAGTTGGTGAGACTGCTGCAATTGTTATCTTGTTTTCTACAAGTTTAACTTAGTGATGTGCAATTCATGCGGGTTTTGCATTCTGATTACTGGAGGGTTAACCACAAATTGTTTCAATGTATATCAAACCGGTTATGTACTTGGGAATAAGATCGACTGCCCATATTTCCAAGATAATGTAGACTCTGGTGTCCTACTTTGCTTCTATAATCAGATGATTTTACATTTTCTTCTGAAGTGGCAGTTTGGGTAGTGGATAATACAGCTAGAAATTAATCGATGTATACAAGTGTTACATTTAGACGGTTGAAAAAAGAATTTTTATTTTAGTGCAGCATTTGTGCTCCCGAGCTCCAGTGATCTCGGTATTTAAAAACAAAGATGATATTTTAAAGTTTCAAAAGCTTTTTACAGATTAAGTGGATAAATGCACATGTTATCTACTGGACTGCAGAGTTTTGCTAAATAATACGTTGTAGAATAGATTGTCTTAAATTAAGTGTAGGTTTTATAAGCTGTACCGAAGTAAGTAGAATAGATGGTTTGTATAACAAAGATATGATCAATTTTGATGAGCTGAAGCTTGGTCTCTATAAACTTAGGCACCAAATGCCTGATTTAATTCAGATATCCAAATATAGATAGATGATGTGAGTAATTATTATTTTTCTTCATCCCGGGACACATTTGTAGACGCTACGAAAGCCTAGGACGAAAAAGCGGGAGAGAAACTTCATACTTTTATCGGAATGGAAACCACATGTCGCTTGGGACACATTTTTGAATCGAAACAATTATTTGATTGGTGTATTTCTATTTTTCGTGGCAGCGCATGGGTATTTAACTAGTAGATTGATAAAGGCTTGAGGTGAGATACTTGGCTAGCGTCGATCTCATAGGAACCTCAGTGATAGAAAGGGTAGTACGGTATTTACTTAGTGCCCCATTCAGGATCAACAACAACATCACCACTTAAAGCTTTGATCTATGTTTTCACTTAATAATCATTTGTAACCCATGGCTTCGGTGTGCACTCTGTTGTATTAAAAGTCTATTGCTACGCCCGCTGCATCACGGGGGCTCTAGAATATTAGGATGTGTTGCCCACAAGAGATTATCTTCATTCAAACATTATACATGACTATGCTTATTATTATCTTTTATCTCATTTGATGTGCAGTTGCAGGTGGATTTTCAACCTTGTCCTATGTCTATCCATTGATTTCAAATCCATTATAAAGTAAACTTGATTGATCTGGTCAACTAAGGTAAAACAAACAAACAAAGTCTTGTAGACGTATCCTTTTTATTTTCTTTTAGCATTGCTTTGTGAGGTTCGATTAAACCTAGGTCTTATAGGGAAAAATCTATTATACTACATCCGTGAATTCAGATCGAAGGTATCACTTGGTCGTGTGGACTTTCTCAAAACCTTCATTATAACTCCAAATTTTGCATTAAAAAGCGTAATTTACTACACAACACAAATCAAAGCAATGGTTTGCATATCTTTGCAATTATTAGTCATTAGTGGCAAGGATATAGAGTCTCTTGTCAATTGCTTGAATACAAACAATGTTAAACGCGGTGGAAGATGGCTATTTTGGAGCCATCAACCATCAAGACGGCGTGCTCCTTCTTGATTTCCACCCAGCATGCTTGAGCATGGCGAACAACTAAAATAGGGTTTTGGTCCCTACTTGTTGTAGTTCAGCACAAAACTCTTGTAGATAGGGGCAGTGATTGCAGCACCCTATCAATCGCCAGCTCGTCATTAATTTTGCAATCAAGGTCATTTAGGCATTGAATGTAGCCAGAAATTTTGACCACGTGCTCGCTCAAGCTACTGTGCTCTTCCATCTTGGCTACGAAGAAGAGGTTTGAAACCTCACACCTTGCAGACCGGGCCTGAGGCGTAAAGATGGCCTTGAGATCAGTGATGATCTCAAAGGCACTCTTGTTCTCAAAGAGCTTTTGCAGGTCCGCTTCCATGGCATAGAGCATGGCACTCTGGACACAGGTGTTATCATCCGCCTTCTGATGATAAACATTTTTATCAGCTTAAGAAGCGGTGGCAACGAGTTGGTCACCTATCGCAGCTTCATGTATGTTGGAGATCTTCTAGGGAACGAGGAGAATCATTAAATTGTGGGACCAGGCAGTGAATTTCATCCCGTCAGTTTTGAGCTTTTCTTTCTCAAGGAAGGAGCCAAGGTTGAAGGTGGGGCGAGACATCTACAATATTATTTACAAAGTAATTAATCTTATGATCATAATATGGGTTCTTATTTAGTTAAATTAAGTATCGGGACTCCTACTCAAACAAACATCCCAACATTCGTTCATTGATTACATGTTCCTTTTACACTATATCATCCTTGATCGTCACGACTTTTGATATAGCTGCCAGGGTCAACATATCGATCACATCACTATTTCAATCATGCTTAACCTTTAGGTCATATGTGTTCCGAGGCCATGTATGTACATGTTAAGCTCGCCAATTTTTACCAAAGTGTATTGCAGTGCATACATGGCTTGCACCCACTGTATGTGAACATGAATATGTATAACACCCGATCGTCACGACCCGGTTTATAACAAAGGACTTTGTTGGTGGTGCACATTTGTGAGAGAACATGAACATTGGAATTGTGTTTGAGGGATCATCTTGAAGGGGTTCCGCGGCATAAAACTATAAATTTCCTATGGTGCGAATACACCTAGCCCAGATATATCTATGTAGATGTAAAATAATGAGTGGGGATTTGGTTTTCATACCTTTTAAGACCAAACGTGGTTAATGTTCCATGAGGAACGTGGTTAATGTTCCATGGGGAACATGGATGGCGTAGTCGTACTCGTAGACGACCTCAAGGTCGTGAAGCTCCTCTCAAGTAACCCCTTGTCCTTGTGATACATAGCCGACCTCATGGTCGTGTCAACATGCAAGCTCCAATCTCCAAGCAAATCACCACAAGTTGCGGTTCCTCATGGCCTTACACAAATATGGTGTAGATATGTCTCTCGGGCTTCAGTCTAGCAAAGCAGCGGAAGAAGATTGATCCGGACCGAGTCCAGCAGCACGATGTCATGCGTATGGTGGAGAAACCCCTATCCCCGTATGCAAATCCAATCTTGGGAACCACACATGAGGGAAAGGGAGAGAGAGAGAGGCAATAGTCAATTGATGGGATGGATTTTTGGGGAGAGGGGTTCCCCTCTTTATATAGGTGGAAGGGAGGTACTCCCTCCCTCAAATCCCGGGGTGGGATGAATCAAGGGAGGAGGTGGGAGGAAGCGCGGCGAACACCCCCCCCCCCCACCATGGGCCCCACGCAGGGGAATGAAGCAGATATGCCCTAGAGGCCAATAAATAAAATGTTCTATTGTTATATCTCCATGGGTTGATAATAGTTTTGTATCATGCTATAACTGTATTTAGCGGAAACATAAATACAAGTATGGAATATAAACAACCAGGTCCTGATACATTGCAAATGTATCTATAATTTTGATGTTCCATGCTTGGTTTATCTACTTTCTTGTGTTTTGTTCCAACTTTGGAGTTTCTTGGACTAACCTATTAACAAGAGCCACAGTGCCAGCTGCCTGTTTTCTGCTGTTTTTGGTTCCAGGAAAGTCAGAAAATGAATATTCTCGGAATTGGACGGGAAAAAAGCCAAAGTGCCTATTTTTCCGGAAGTCATCAGATGCCAGAATACAAGACGGAGAAGGGCTGGGGGCCGGCCACACCACCTGGCCGCGCGGCCAGGCCTGGCCCATGCTAGGGGGTGGTGTGGCCGACACCATCACCCCCTCAGCCTCTCCTTCTGCCTATAAGATGCCCTCGGGACGAAAACCCTAAGTGCCCAATCAGAAATCCACAAAAAGTTCCGCAGCGCCGCCGCCACTGAAGGGGAGATTCGGGGGACAGAAAATCTATGTTCTGGCACCCTGCCGGGACGGGGAAGTGCCCCCAGAGCCATCTCCATCGATCTCCACCGCCATCTCCATCACCATTGCTGATTCCCATGATGAGGAGGGAGTAGTTCTCTCTCGAGGCTAAGGGTTCTACCGGTAGCTATGTGTTCATCTCTCTCTCTATGCATGATCATATTGTGATCATGAGTTTTGTAATCAAGTAGACCAACCTTGCTACTCAAGTGCTTTATTAGATCTCTGCTCTCCCCATGTGTGTGAAAGTGACAGTGTGCACACCATGGTGGCACTTAGGCTAGAGATTGCAAATACTTGTTATGAGTTATAATTGGAGTTGGATGTCTTTATGAAATTGTGGTGTTTGTTGAAACCATCTAGTGCTCAAGGTGAAAGTGTGGGGTTTTCTAGATGGGAAAGACTTACTTTGAGGTGTGCTGTTATAACCCTACCATCGATTAGAGTGTTCAACCGAAGAGTAGTTAAGAGTAGTATCATAAAGTGAAGATATTTATATGAGAGTGTTCACTAGTGAAAGTATGATCCCTAGGCCTTGTTTCTAAGCACTGAAACACCGTTTGCAATTAGATTTGTTACATGTTTGCTTGCTTCTTCTTTATTTCAGTTTGCCTTTAGTATTTTCCACGCTATCAAGCTATTTTCTATCACCATTACCACTTATAATTATCTATACCACTTGTATTTCACTATCTCTTCACCAAACTAGTGCACCTATACACCTGACAAGTGTATTGGGTGTGTTGGGGACACAAGAGACTTCTTGTATCTTGATTGCAGGGTTGCTTGAGAGGGGATACCTTTGACCACTTCCTCCTTGAGTTCGATAAACCTTGGGTGATCCACTTAAGAGAAAACTTGCTGCTGTTCTACAAACCTCTGCACTTGGAGGCCCAACAACTGTCTACAAGAATAGAAGTGTGAAACATTGCATATGTATCTATAATTTTTGATGTTCCATGCTTGGTTTTATCTACTTTCTTGTGTTTTTTCCATACTTTGGAGTACTTTTTATATGATTTCTTGGACTAACCTATTAACAAGATGCCACAGTGCTAGTTGCCTGTTTTATGTTGTTTTTGGTTCCAGGAAAGTCAGAAAATGAATATTCTCGGAATTGGACCGGACAAAAGCCAAAGTCACTATTTTTCCTGGAGCAACACGGAGCCAGAATACGAGACAGAGAGGGGCCAGGGGCCAGCCACACCATGTGGTGGCACGGGCTAACCCTGGCCACGCCACCAGGTGGTGTGGATCCCTCTGGCCTCCACCGACCTTGCCTCTTCGCCTATAAGAAGCCTCCCGATGCATAAACCCTAGAGAGTCAATCAGAAATCCACGAAAAGTTCCGTAGCGCTGCCGCCACCAAAGGAGAGATTCGGGGGACAGGAAGTCTCTATTACGGCACCCTGCCGGGACGGGGAAGTGCCCCGGAGCCATCTCCATCGATCTCCACCACCATCTCCATCACCGTTGCTGATTCCCATGATGAGGAGGGAGTAGTTCTCTCTCGGGGCTAAGGGTTCTACTGGTATCTATGTGTTCGTTCATTCTCTATGCATGATCATATTGTGATCATGAGCTTTGTAATCAAGTAGATCTACCTTGCTACTCAAGTGCTTTAGTAGATGTCTGCTCTCCCCATGTGTCTGAAAGTGACAGCGTGCACACTGTTATATTTGGAGTTGGATGTCTTTATGAAATTGTGGTGTTTGCTGGACTCATCTAGTGCTCAAGGTGACAGTGTGGGGTTTTCTAGATGGGAAAGGCTTACTTTGAGGTGTGTTGTTATAGCCCTACCATCGATTAGAGTGTTCAACCGGAGAGTAGTTAAGAGTAGTATCATAAAGAGAAGATATTTATATGAGAGTGTTCACTAGTGAAAGTATGATCCCTAGGCCTTGTTTCTAAGCACTGAAACACAGTTTGCTACTAGATCTGTTACTTGTTTGCTTGCTTCCATCGTTATTTCAGTTTGCCTTTAGTCTTTTCCACGCCATCAAGCTATTTTCTATCACCGTTACCACTTATAATTATCTATACCATTTGTATTTCACTATCTCTTTGCCGAACTAGTGCACCTATACACCTGACAAGTGTATTGGGTGTGTTGGGGACACAAGAGACTTCTTGTATCTTGATTGCAGGGTTGCTTGAGATGGAATACCTTTGACCACTTCCTCCCTGAGTTCGATAAACCTTGGGTAATCCACTTAAGGGAAAACTTGCTGCTGTTCTACAAACCTCTGCACTTGGAGGCCCAACAACTATCTACAAGAATAAAAGTGCGTAGACATCAAGCTATTTTCTGGCGCCGTTGCCGGGGAGGTAAGGTAAAAGGTACTCACATCCTCCGGTGTGAGTGCGCAAAGTTATTTCCTTTAGATTCTGCAATTTTGTCTTTTTGTTTCTTGTTTTCACTAGTTAGGCTTAATGGAAAACAACAACAAAATTATAGAGCTTTATAGTATTTATCTTGAGTTAGGACATGAAGTGTTTTAAGAGAAAATTAAAAAACATATGGAACTTTATTTGCATGCTAATAGCAATGTTGTTAGTATGAATTCTTTGGACACCATTATTGCTAATGCTATGGAAAATTCTAAGCTTAGGGAAGCTAGTTTTTATGAAAATGATCTTTTTAGTTCCCCAGCTTTGGAAGATAGCTATTCTATTGCTTATGATGATACTAAACCTCCAATATATGATGATTACAATGATGAATATGATATTTTCAGTCCACCTACTATTGAGAAGGAAATTATTTATGACTACAATATGCCTCCTATATTTGATGATTATGGTGATGAGAATAATAATGATAGCTATTTTGTTGAATTTGCTCCCACTACAATTAATAAGAATGACTATGCTTATGTGGAGAGTAATAATTATTATATGCATGTGGCTCATGATAAGAATGTTTTATGTGATAGTTATATTGTTAAATTTATTCATGATGCTACTGAAAGTTATTATGAGAGAGGGAAACATGGTTTTATGCATCTCAATAATATTAAGTTTCCCCTCTTTATGTTGAAAGTCTTGAAGTTGCACTTGTTTTGCTTTACTATGCTTTACTATGCTTTGTGCTTTCATGACTTGTTTCTTTACAAGATTTCTATGCATAGGAAGTGGGTTAGACTTAAATGTGTTTTGAATTTGCTTCTTGATGCTCTCTTTTACTTCAATTCATATTTCTTATGTGAGCATCTTCTCAAACCAGCATGCCTAACTTAAAGGCGTTAAAGAAAAGTACTTATTGGGAGATAACCCAAAAGTTTTAGTTGAGTCTTAGAAGTTATTACCTCTGTAATAAACGCTCCTTGTCCTTTTTATTTGCTTTTTGTGCCAAGAGTAACCTCTAATGAGAGAGAAGTAATGATTGGGAAAGTTGCTGTCCTGAAACAGATTTATGTGCTTCACCGTAAAAATTCGTGTAAAATCTCTCTACGTCCTTCTGAGGCGTGAATATTTGTGCTTCTGCCCCAGGTTGTTATCTAACTATCGTTACTTCAACACTTTTTGATTTGAGCAACATAAGATCTTCAAAAAAATTCGTCTTTACCTGCTGGTCTGTTTTGACAGATTTCGGCCTTTATTTGCATTTGCTTGTTGTTGGTTCCTTTTTGAGTTCTTTTGGGGAACTGAGCTTTTTGAGGGAAGTGATACAGTAGCTTGTGTTTTAATGGATGTTTTATTGGTGTTGAAACTGAACCTAAAGACTTATTATCTTAAGTGCACTAATGTTGCTAATAAAGATTGTGTGAAGTTTTGTATGAAGGAAAAAATTTCAGGTGTATGGAAGGAATGAGTAATGAGATGAAGGATGGACAAAAACTCAAGCTTGGGAATGCCACGCATGTCACCCCAATAAATATCCAAGAATTACAAGCGTCAAAGCTTGTGGATGCCCAAGGCACCCCCTTCTTCATCAATAAAAATCTCAGGTTTCTTCCAAACGCTTCATTTTTATTGTTTCATGCACAGTTGTGTTGTTCTTGGAGCGTCTTCTTTTTCGTTTTCGTTTTGGTTTTTCGTTTTCTTTTGTTTGCTTAGTTTTCTGAATAAATTGGTTGTACCCCCTCTTTCTTACATTGGTTTTCAAATAGTTTGGTTTGGATTGGAAAAGAGTAGGAAAGTTCATGCTTATGTGGTAAAAAGAGCTTGTTTTTGACTGTGGCCTATGCTTTGTCATGCCATGACTTGATATTTTTTTGGCTTTATGCTTAGTATTCTTTGTTGTATCATGACTTGTTATAAACATTTGAGATTGCTTAATGTGCCTTGGAAGGATCATGCGTTGTTTTAGCATATTAAAAGCATAGTATTGTGGTATTCTCCTTTGATGCTTTATTTGGGTTGACTTGGCGCATGCTCACACCATGTTATGACTATCCAAAGTCACCATAAGCATTTATGATTCTTTAGTTTTCAACTTGTAGTATCACTTTATGCTTTGATCAATGATGTTTCGTCGCTCTGCATGATTATGGCCATTATTGCTCTCTTAGTTTGTCGCTCCCAGTCTTTTGCTAGCCTCCACAACAAAGTATGAGTTCCACTCATGCATCCAACTCCCTAAACCAAGTTATTCCAAAGAGTACACCATACCTACCTACTAGCATATTCTATTCCAAGTATATTCATGCTTTTGTTTACCTTCCAAATTAAACTTGTTATGAGAAAACTAGTGATTAAAGCTCTCACGAACTCGATGGCACACTTTACTTTTCTTGCCCTTAATAAACATGAACCATTGTGTCATCTATGTTGTATATGCTTGCACTTATTTGTGGGGATTAGCAGAACCATGCTGTCATGGGGAACGCTTTCAACATTGCACTGGTACTTTGTACCTAGTTGATATCATGCTCTTTTGTCTACGGATGTCGTCGGTGTGAAATGAAAGGGGAGCTTGTAAGTCCATGGAGTTATGTATATGTGTTAGAGAAACACCTAGGCCGCTGTTCTAATCCATGCTGACATGGTGGAAACCTGTAGCGTAACCATAATGAGCTGTCTATGAAGCATTCTTCTTATAAAAAAAAGAGTCCTATATTGAGAAAAGGAGAAAAAGAGAAAAAAAATATTATGAAAAGAGGAAATAGAGAAAAAAGCACCATATTCCCATGGTAAATAAGAAGAATGCTGAGATGCTCGTTGTCTGCTTGCCTTGTCATTTTGATATGGGAATTCTTCCGTATCATCGGGCAAGGGGTACCCCGTTGGCGGTTCTCTATGATACACATATCGGTGATAAGAACTTACCGGTGACTAAACTTGAGTAGCATGAGGAGCGGCCCTCGTATACAAGGGACATGAGATTTCTGACTTATACTTCGTCAAGCATGTACACCATAGTTTGTTCACTTTAACCTTAATCACTTCAAGATGCTTATGACAGGGGCAATGAGAGCTGAAAGCTATAAGTACCATAATTTTTGGAAGCTCTTTATGAGACTTGAATCCCTACTTCCTTCTAAAAAGGCATTTCTTCCACCATTATATTGAGTCTCCATCTTCTATCTTTATGCACCTACTTTGAGAGCATAGTGGCCATTCTTAGTTCTATGTGCATTGTCCCAAGACTAGTTGATTGATGCATAACTTGATATTGCTTGTTTTAAACTATTGTATCTCGTCACTCTTATGAACTTTGAAGGTGTCCTATGTATTTATATTTGCTACTCTATTGAGGGACAAGCTGAATACTATTATGCTATGTTTTCTTTCTGTGAAACAAATAAACGTCTTGCAAATCATTGTTATTCATGAATCTTTTGTTTGTGCCTTTTCATGTGGCATCATAGTTTCTTTGTCTTATTTCTAGAACTTTGTCTTTCATGTTATGATTGAAGTACTTTGATCCCAGCTTTGAATGTTTTACAAATACTTTGATCAAGTTTATGATGGTGCATGTCACCTCAAAAATTATTCTTTCTTTTTATCACTTACCTACTCGAGGACGAGCATGAGTTAAGCTTGGGGATGTTGATACATTGCAAATGTATCTATAATTTTTGATGTTCCATGCTTGGTTTTATCTACTTTCTTGTGTTTTGTCCATACTTTGGAGTACTTTTTATATGATTTCTTGGACTAACCTATTAACAAGATGCCACAGTGCCAGTTGCCTATTTTCTGCTGTTTTTGGTTCCAGGAAAGTCAGAAAATGAATATTCTCGGAATTGGACCGGACAAAAGCCAAAGTCACTATTTTCCCGGACCAACACAGAGCCAGAATACGAGACGGAGAGGGGCCAGGGGCCAGCCACACCATGTGGTGGTGCGGGCTAGCCCTGGCTGCACCACTAGGTGGTGTGGGCCCCTCTGGCCTCCACCGACCTTCCCTCTTCGCCTATAAGAAGCCTCCCGATGCATAAACCCTAGAGAGTCAATCAGAAATCCACGAAAAGTTCCGCAGCGCCGCCGCCACCGAAGGGGAGATTGGGGGGGACAGAAAGTCTCTGTTCCGGCACCCTGCCGGGATAGGGAAGTGCCCCCGGAGCCATCTCCATCGATCTCCACCACCATCTCCATCACCGTTGCTGATTCCCATGATGAGGAGGGAGTAGTTCTCTCTCGTGGCTAAGGGTTCTACTGGTAGCTATGTGTTCATCTCTCTCTCTATGCATGATCATATTGTGATCATGAGCTTTGTAATCAAGTAGATCTACCTTGCTACTCAAGTGCTTTAATAGATCTCTGCTCTCCCCATGTGTGTGAAAGTGACAGCGTGGACACCATGGTGGCACTTAGGCTAGAGATTACAAATACTTGTTATGAGTTATATTTGGAGTTGGATGTATTTATGAAATTGTGGTGTTTGTTGGACTCATCTAGTGCTCAAGGTGACAGTGTGGGGTTTTCTAGATGGGAAAGGCTTACTTTGAGGTGTGCTGTTATAGCCCTACCATCGATTAGAGTGTTCAACCGGAGAGTAGTTAAGAGTAGTATCATAAAGAGAAGATATTTATATGAGAGTGTTCACTAGTGAAAGTATGATCCCTAGGCCTTGTTTCTAAGCACTGAAACACCGTTTGCTACTAGATCTGTTACATGTTTGCTTGCTTCCATCATTATTTCAGTTTGCCTTTAGTCTTTTCCACGCCATCAAGCTATTTTCTATCACCGTTACCACTTATAATTATCTATACCACTTGTATTTCACTATCTATTCACCGAACTAGTGCACCTATACATCTGACAAGTGTATTGGGTGTGTTGGGGACACAAGAGACTTCTTGTATCTTGATTGCAGGGTTGCTTGAGAGGGAATACCTTTGACCACTTCCTCCCTGAGTTCGATAAACCTTGGGTAATCCACTTAAGGGAAAACTTGCTACTGTTCTACAAACCTCTACACTTGGAGGTCCAACAACTGTCTACAAGAATAGAAGTGCGTAGACATCAAAGTGCGTAGACATCAGGTCCCTAGTATCCTCTAGTACTAGTTTGTTGGGCAGATGATGATCGAGGTTTCCCGATCATGGACTTGACATAAAACAGTCACTTGACAAGGAGGTCACTTAATGAAATGATGGACACACCCGACCATAGAATTGCAACGTGATCCAGTCACAAAGTTCAACGTTGCGATATCTAGCAAAACGTAGTAACTTAATCCTTCGACCATGAGATATTTTTTAATCACTATCTCCCACGACTGATTTGATCACATCAACCACCATGACCATAACTAGGTGGCTATAAATGTGTGTTTCAGGTATTCCAGAGGAATGGTTGAGGCGTGTGATCGAGATTAGGATTTTCCTATCCGAGTGACATAGATACTCTAGGCCCACTTAGTGAGACCACATCAATGAGCTTGCAAGCATGTGACTAGGTCACAGGGATGTGTTATCATGGGAACGAGTAATAGAGTTTTTCAGTAACAAGATTGAACTATATGAGATACATGAGATCATGTCTTAGACAAAATAGGTGTCGTTATGCAAATGGAATAAGACTCGACGTTTAGAAGGTTCAAGCGGACAATACTATGTCATGGAATGCGCAGGGATCATCATGTATTTCTAGATATCGCTGATGATTAATGATCGGGGGATGATCCCCTTCGTACCTGAACATTCCCGAACAATAAGGGTGTCACACTAAAGGTTAATCGATGTTGTGAGTTGATCTAATACCAATAGAGAAATAGGAAGAGAGAATCGAAATGGTTCCAGAGAGAATACCGAAGTGTTTGGAGTTCGTCCAAAAGGTGTTCTAAACAAGGAGAAATTAAATAATGTATTTAATATTTAATTATGAATTAATATTAAATATGGAAATTATTTAAATTAAAGGAAAAAAGGAAAACCCCCACATGGGCCTTCCCTAGGAGGGAAGAGGGCCCAAGAGGGAAGGTCCAAGGGCCCTAGAGCCATGAGGCCAGGGTGGGAAGGCTCCCACCCTGCCAGCCACCCCTTGGTGGGCTTGGGCGGGAGGGTGGGGCCCATCCGCACCACCGGCGCCTCCTCCTCCCACCTCTCCTAAGCAATAGTCCCACCCCGGGACTTGGAGTTGGGAGTAGCTTAGTTTTTACTATATATAGGGGAGGCATTCACCCCAATTTCTCAATCCATCAATCAATTGGCATTATCCATTCTCTCTCCTCCATCTCTCCCTCTCAAGCATGTTCCCAAGTTATGAATGTGCTACATGAGGTTGAGGTTTCTCCACCCAGAGCACGCTGTCATGCCACTGGAATCGGTTCGGATCTTCTTCTTCCACTACCTTGCTAGCACGGGGCTCGGGAGAAGTCCTTTACACCGGAGGCCTATAAGGATTGACGAGGCATCACCAATATGGTTCTAGATGCTTGAAGCCTTCTAGACCTTGAGGTCTGCGACGCTTGTCTTCATCAGCAACGTTTGTGCGGAACTTATTCCTGCTTTCTCGGTCTTCAAAGGTATGATCATCGTATCCTGCTCATTATTGTAATACTCCATAGATAGATCTTAGGTTGGTACATTCTCGTAGTAGAAAAATTTATTTTTTTGTGCCACGGAACCCCTTCAGTGGTATCAAAGCAATCTATGCGTAGATGTACTAGTACGAGTAGAACACGCGTGGATTGTGTGGGCATTGATTTTATAATTACTACCCTCCCACATGTACTTGGTACTATCGTGGTAATGTCGGACGAAGCGGCCCAGACCAACCTTACGCGAGACCGGTTCCATGATTAACATACGACTTGTACCGTATAGGTGGCTTGCAGGTGTCTATATCTCTAACATGAGGATATGGCACTTACAAAGGATGGCCTAAAAAGGATCTTAAAGCAGCAACTAGTTAATCCACGTTGTGGTTGGATTCATAGGTAAGAAGTGGTTCTTGTGTGAAAGCCCAATCAACCACGTAAAACTTGCAAATATAAAGTAGAAGCGTCTAACTTTGTTTTGCAGGAGGGAAAGTGATATGTGTGGGTTAGGTAAGTTTTTATGGGATAGACAGTTGAAGGCAAGGTGGCACCATGAACCTAGTGCAAATGGCGGCATTCTCAATGGAGATCAAGATGCGACCACCACCACATATCACATACATAACTATTTTCCTTAGATGTTAGCTGTTGTGTGATCTTGTTGTGCTAGTATTATACTTATGAAGGTAGCATAATAAGATAATCCCTTATACTATAATTTCAATATTCATGTTCTCCCACACATGTGCATCACCAAGAAAGTTTGCAATTATGAAGGAGGCCATGATGATCAGGTGCTAGACATCTTTGTGTTCGCATATGGGGGGTGTAAGCCATGTATGCAGAGCTATACACTATGTTTAAAATTGGCCGGCCTAGCATGTAAAGACATGGACTCGAAACACAGATGACCGAAAGGTCAAGCATGAGTCACACGGAGATGTGGTCAATATGATGATATGTACCCTGGCAGCAACATCAAAGGCCGTGATGATCGGGGATGATGCGGTGTGAAGGGGTCGTGTAGTCACCAAAGAATGTTGAGGGATGTTTGTTTGAATGGGAGTTCTGATGTTTTAGTATGACTAAATAGGAACCCATATTATGAACATTTAAGGTAAACTACTTGATAAATAATATTGTAGATGTCTTGAGCTAACTTCAACCTTGGCCCCTTCCTTGAGAAATAAAAGCTGAAAACTGATGGGACAAACTTCACCACCTAGTCCTGCAACTTAAGGATTATCCTCGTTCCCCATAAGATGTTCTACATACTTGAGGCTGCTATAGGTGACCAACCCGCTGTTGCTGCCTCTTAGGCTGATAAAAATGTTTATCAGCAGAAGGCACATGATAACGCATGTGTCAGAGTGGCATGCTCTACACCATGGAGGTCGACCTGTAGAAGCACTTTGAGAACAAGAGCACCTTTGACATGATCACTAATCTCAAGGCCATCTTTGCGCCCTAGGCCCGGTCTAAGAGGTATGAGGTTTCGAACCTCTTATTCCTGGAAAGATGGAGGAGCACAACAACTTGAGTGAGCAGGTGGTCAAAATGTCTAGCTACGTGCAACGCCTAAACAATCTTGATTGCAAAATCAATGACGAGTTGGCGATTGATAGGGTGCTGCAGTCTCTACCCCTAGCTACAAGAGCTTCCTGATGAACTACAACATGCATGGTATGAGCAAAACCCTGTCCGAGTTGTTTGCCATTCTCAAACATGCTGAGGTAGAAATTAGGAAGCAACACACCATCTTGATGGTCAACAAGAAAGTTGACTTCAAGAAGACCGCTAAGAAGGTAAAGGACAAGAGGATTAGCAAAATGGTTGCTGCCTCCAAGGCATCCAAATCCAAGCCTAATGCCACATGCTTCTACTCCAAGGGTGAGAGTCACTGGAAGTGCAACTGCCCCAAGTACATAGAAGATAAGAAGGCTGGTAAGATCGTTGCCAAAAAGAAAGGTATATATGATATACATGTTACTGATGTATTCCTTACTAGTGCCAGGAGCAACACCTAGGTATTTGATACTAGTTTTGTTGCTCATATATGTAACTCTCAACTGGAGTTGCGGAATAAGCGGCGCCTGGTGAAGGGCGAGGTTACGATGCACGTCAACAATGGCAACCGATTTGAAGTCATGGCTATGGTCACCCTCCCTCTACATCTCCCTTCTGGATTAGTTTTAAATTTTAATAATTGTTACTATGTATCGGCTTTGAGCATGAATATTGTCAGTGGGTCTTTCTTGTTGCAAGACCGTTATTCATTTAAATCAGAGACAAGTGGTTGTTCTATTTACATGAATAATGTGTTTTATGCTCATGTGTGACAAAGTAAAGGTTTATTCTTATTGAATCTTGATTGTGATGATACACACATCCATAGCACAGATTCCAAGAGATGTAAGCATGATAGTGATAATTCCATGTACATGTGGCACTGCCATCTGGGTCATATCGATGTAACGTGAAGTAGGTCCATTCTAATGGACTACTGGAATCGTTGGATTTCGAATCCCGCGATAGATGCAAACCATGCCTCATGGAAAAAATGACCAAGACGCCGTTCAACCGTATGATGGAACGGGCTGCAGACCTATTGGGAGTCATACATTCGGATGTATGCATACCAATGAGCGTTTCCATGCGCAATGGTTATTGTTATTTTGTCACCTTCACTAACGATTTGAGTAGATACGGGTATATCTACTTAATGAAGCACAAGTCTAAAACCTTTGAAAACTTCAAACAATTTCAGAGTGAAGTTAAAAATCAACTCGGCAGGAAAATCAAGCACCTTCATATTGATCGAGGGGTGAGTATTTGAGTTACGATTTTGGCACACATTTGAAGGCTTGTGGCGTTGTACCACAACTTAGGCCGGCTGGAACAGCACAATGTAATGGTGTATCTGAGTGACATAATCACAGCCTATTAGATATTGTACGATCTATGATGTCTCTTATCCAATTATCCATATCCTTTTGGGGATATGGACTTGAAACTGCCGCATTCATTTTAAATAGAGCACCATACAAATCTGTGAAGACAACACCATATGATTCATGGCATGGCACTAAGCCAAAGTTGTCTTTCATCAAAGTTTGGGGATGTGAAGCTTATGTTAAGAAACTACAACCTGACAAACTCGAACCTAAGGCGAAGAAATGCATCTTTGTAGGATATCAAAAGGACACTAGTGGATATACCTTCTACAACCAAGCTGAGGGCAAAACGTTTGTCGCAAAGAATGGTACCTTCCTCGAGAAAGAGTTTCTCGTAAATGGTGTAAGTGGAAGGAAGATAGAACTCGATGATATTATTGATCCTGATCTTCAAATACCGAGTGTCGCAATGGAAGCTATTACGTAGCCACCCTTATCAATTGAAGTGGTGGAGAAAGATGATGGTTATGAACCTCATGAGGAAATAGCTATTGAACCTCACAGGTCGACAAGAAAATGTGTTTCCCCTGATTGTGGAGCATGATGATCCTGCAACCTACACAGAAGCAATGGAAGGCCCTGAACCCGAGAAATGGTGTATATCCATGGAATCCGAAATTAAGTCCATGTATGACAACCAGGTATGGACCTTGGTAGATATTCTCGAAGGTCGTAAGGTTGTCAAGAATAAATCGATCTTCAATAAGAAGACGGATGCTGACGAAAACGTCACTGTCTACAAAGCTCCACTTCTTACAAAAGGTTTCTGATAAATTCAAGGAGTTGACTACAAAGAGAAATTCTCTCCCGTAGCAAAGCTGAAGTTTATTCAAATTCTACTTGCAGTTGCTGCATATTTCGATTACGAAATATGGCAGATGGATGTAAAAACGCCTTCCTTAATGGCAACATTGAGGAATAGTTGTATATGATGCAACCGGAGGGTTTTGTTGATCCAAAGGATGCTGGTAAAGTATGCAAACTTCAAATATCAATTTATGGACTGAAGGAAGCATCTCGGAGATGGAACCTTCGATTTGATGAAGTCATGAAAAGTTTTGGATTTCTCCAGAACATAGGTGAAGCCTACATATATAAGAAAGTGAATGAGAGTTCAGTGGCATTACTAGTAATATATGTGGATGACATATTGTTGCTAGGGAATGGCATGAATCTTTTGAATAATGTGAAAGAGTATTTAAACAGTAAATTCTCTATGAAGGACATGAGTGAAGCTGCCTATATATTAGGCATTAAGATCTATAGAGATAGATCAAAGCATCTGCTAGCTCTTGGTCAAAGCACCTACATAGAAATGATTTTGAAACAGTTCTGAATGGATAAGTCAAAGAAAGGTTCTTTGCCAATTATAAAAGGTGATAAGCTAGTGTGACTCATTGCCTAGTAACAAACATGAAAAAGAAGTAACAAGAGGTGTTCCATATGCCTCGTCCATTGGCTCCATCATGTATGCCATGCCGAGTACCAGACCAGATGTAGCGTTGGATCTTAGCTTGACGAGCCATTTCCAAAGAAACCTAGGGATAGTTCATTGGAATGCAGTTAAAAATATCCTCAAGTACTTGAGAAAAACTACGAATATGCTTTTAGTTTTTGGAGTACGTGAAGAAGAACTTTCCTTAACAGGTTATGTGGCTGCAAGCTTCTCCACTGATCCAGATGACAGAAAATCTCAAACAGGGTACATGTTCATGGTTAATGGCGGTGCGATGAGCTGGAGCAGCAGGAAGAAAGGCTTGGTGGCTCAATCTACAATGGAGTCGGAATACATGGTTGCCGCAGATGCAACTAATGAAGTTGTATGGATGAATAAGTTCATCATTGAACTTGGAGTGTTCCCAAGAATGCAAGACTCTATATGCATCTACTGCAACAACACAGGGGCCATTGTGAATACAAAGGACTAGAGGTTCCACTCCACAGCCAAGCACATTGACCGACATTATCATGTAATAAGAGAGTTTGTTGCTAAATGCAACATTAGAATTTGTAAAGTATATACAAATGTGAATGTAGATGGTCCATTCACCAAAAAACATCCATAGAAGAAGCATGATCAACACCGGGATGCTACTGCTGTTAGATTATTGCCTATTGTAAACTAGTGTAATTGTACTCTAGTGCAAGTGGGATACTAAAGGAGATATGCCCTAGAGGACAATAAAGTGTTTTATTGTTATATCTCTATGTGTTCATAATAGTTTTGTATCATGCTATACTTGTCTTTAGCGGGAACATAAATACATGAATGGTTGAGGCGTGTGATCGAGATCGGGATTTGCCTATCCGAGTGACAGATATATACTCTGGGTCCACTCAGTGAGACCACATCAATGAGCATGCAAGCCTACTCTGGGCCCACTCACAGGGATATGTTATCACGTGAACAAGTAAACACATTTGTAAGTAACAACATTGAACTTGATGAGATACATGATATCACGTCTTGGACAAACCAGGTATCGTTGTGCAAAGGGAATAAGACTCAATGATTATAAGGTTCAAGCAAATAACACTATGTTGTGGAATGAGCAGGGATCATTATATATTTCAAGATACCGCTGATGATCAATGATTAGGCAGTGATCCCCATCATACCTGAACATTCCCGAACCGTAAGGGTGTCACGCTAAAGGTTAATCGATGCTGCTAGTTGATCTGATAGCGATAGAGAAATAGGAAGAGAGAATGAAAATGGTTCTGGAGAGAAAACCGAAGTGTTCGGAGTCTATTCAAAAGGTGTTTTGAACAAGGAGAAATTAAATAATGTATTTAATATTTAATTATGAACTAATATTAAATATGGAAATTATTTAAATAAAAGGAAAAAAGGAAAAACCCCACATGGGCCTTCCCTAGGAGGGAAGAGGGACCAAGAGGGAAGGGCCAAGGGCCCTAGGGCTGTGCGGCCAGGGTGGGGAGGATCCCACCCCACCGGCAACCCCTTGGTGGGCATGGGCGGGCGGGTAGGGCCCATCCCCACCACCGGCCCCTCTTCCTCCCACCTCTCCCAAGCAATAGTCCCACCCTAGGACTTGAAGGGTGGGAGTACCTCAATTTTTCCTATATATAGAAGAGGCATTCACCCCAATTTCTCAATCCATCAATCAATTGGTATTAGTCATTCTCTCTCTCCCTCTCAAGCGTGTTACCAAGTTATGAACGTGTTACACGAGGTAGAGGTTTCTCCACCCAGCCCACATTGTCTTGCCGCTGGAATCGGTCCGGATATTCTTCTTCCGCTACCTTGCTGGATCGAGGCTCGGGAGACATCCTTTACACCGGAGGCCTACAAATCTCGACGAGGCATCACCAACAATGTTGCTGGATGCTTCAATCCTTCTAGACCTTGAGGTCTGCGATGCCCGGCTTCATCAACAACGTTTGTGCGGGAACGTATTCCCACTTTATTAGTCTTCAAAGGTATGATCACCATATCCCACTCATTACTTGTCATGGTGGTGGCACGGCAAATGCCATGGGTAGGGTAAAGATGGGGCCTAAGTGCGCTAGAGGTATCCAGGGAGGGATGGTGTGGTGATTCCACACATAGAAGCTTTTATGCTCTCAATTAATGGTGGATTACAAGTGCTCCTTGAACTGTTCGTGGGGAGGAGGAAGAAGACCCTCTCTACTTCCCACACCTCTCTCTAGGGTTTTCCCTTAGTAAAAATGGTCGACCTCCTCTATGGACATCCTGGTCGTCCTTATATAGGGGAGGCCAGGTTACAAGCTAGGGCATACATGGAGGGTATATTCTTCGAATATGCCTCTCCCAAAATAGCAAAGCGGTGCTCCTCTTGTTCCCTCCGTTAGTCTCTCAGAACTTATGGTGTAAGCCTCTCTGAGCCCCTCTGCGGCGCAACGTCACCTGCCAAAGGCATCATCACCTTTGTCGGCTCGTACTCGCTGGTCCTCCTCTCTGTCCCCTTCACTAATGCTATAGTGTAGAGAGAAAAGTTTTTACCACGGAAGATCCATTCCTTCTCTTGTAAGCCAAGCAGTAACTCGGGTGATGCCTGGTTAACTCGACCTTGAGGGTGCTTGCAAACAAGTTACAATGAGGGTGCCAGCATACGCTTTATGTCGGTCGAGGTAACATTGGATGAACACCGTCCGGGTCGGGTCTGCCATAACTCGACTTGCCTTGAGGTAACTCGACCAGGACTTGCTTTGACCTTGCCGTACCTCGGCTTATACTACCGTTATACCTAGGCTTGACCCTACCCGGGGTTATCCCCCCAACATTAGTCCTCGAAGCTGGTACGATCTTAGCAACTTCAGCTGATAAGGCCACAGTAGGTTCAACCCACTATGTTCTTTGTTCCTCTTGCCGGGGTACTCTTATGTCGGCAAGCTTTCCTCTGTGACTCGATGTCACCTTTGATTTCCCTTGGCTCGTTCCGAGTTATTCCCTATTGGCCGGGTTATTCTCCCGTATCTGGGTTACCCACTTCGATTCCTTCCTTCTCGTGTATGCTTCCCCATGTCCTACGTGGAGGGTAATCATTACTTTGCCTCATTTTAAGGAACTGCGCAAGTTACTGTGCATGTTGTCAGGGATTACTGCGCCAACGTCACATCGTGGGCGTGATAACCGCAGCGCCACATCACGTCACATGATTTGTTGCATGGTGTGGCCCTTCATGTGGCTTGCTGTTGATTGGTTGATCCGGCATATACACGGCCACACTGTGCGGCATGCCTCACCGCACAATCCCAATACCCCACTAGGGCGTGGTTAAATAGGGGAGCAGGGGCGGCCCCTTAGCCATTTGCCCGCTTGCCCCTTCCTCTGCCTGTTCTTCTTCCTTGTTGCCGCGTTGCCGCCGCCGCTACCTCTGCTTCCGCTTAGCGCTAACGCCACCGCTGTCGCGCCCTATTATTGTTCTGCTTAGCGCTAAAGCCGCCGCTGTCACGCCCTATTATTGTTCACTTCACCACTGCTCTGCCGCTCGTAGTCGCTACAGGGTCGTGCCAGTCAAGACCTTGCTCCCCCGCTTCGGATTGGATTTGCGAGGGTGAGGATCTGGAGATGCCTCAGGATATTTCCACCATCGAGGAGCACGAAGAGGGCGTCGACACTCACGAGCACGGCACCCGGGCTGGTTCCTGGGTCTACCAAGATGACATCGATTGGTTGATGTAGACCCGCCGCATCCCCGCCGGGGTTAGTTGTCGCCTCCCTTGTGAAGAGGTTGCTCCATCTCCCAATCCGGGTGAGTTCGTTGTTTTCCTCTCCCGTTTCTAGCACGGATCCGGCCTACCCATTAGCAACTTTTTCCATGAATTCGTCACTACCTTTTGTCTCCAACCCCATCATCTTCCGGCAAATGTTGTCACCTCTCTCTGCCTTTGCTTCCGGGGTTGAGGGGTACCTCGTCCTATGGCCCACCATTCACATCTGGTACAAATTCCTTGATTTCTGAGCCAATCTTGTTCTGGATAAGGACCTTCGCCCCGCCGACAAATCACGGACCCTGTGCGGGGCGGCCTCCATCTCACCTCAGAAAGGGTCTATCTTTCCCTGAGTCATTGGCTTGGAGTCCTGCAAGGGATGGGCCAAGACGTTCTTCTACGTGAAGAATGATACCTTGGAGGACAAGATCTGGCTGCCTCCCTTCTCCATCGGCGTCTCTGAAAGACCAAATGGAGCCGGATCCCAAAGAAGTCGGGCACCTTGGTGAATTTGGTGGAGAAACGCATCAAGGAGCTGAATCTGTTGGGGATGACTGGTGAGGATATAATGATCACTTTCATCTGTAGCCGAATCTCCTCATTGTAGTGGTGCATGCATAACCTTTTCCACATGAGCGGGCATCTCAACCCCAACCGAACTTCATCATTCGAGCTCACCAACGCTCAGATCTTCCGCCGAGTCAAGGCTATTTTCAAGACTAACCCGGAAATGACTGAAGAATGGGAATGGGGGTTTGAGCACTTCAACCGAGATAAGCCATCTCCCACGATATATCCTTTTATGTCAGACCGTATCCTTTACTTGATCATTTTCCTTGTTCTTTTCAGACCTTTCTTCAGCAAACGATTAAGGATGGTGCGGAACCGTCCCTTAAGTGGCGGAAGGACCGAGATACCTCGGATACAGAGGAGCCGGATTCCGAGGCCTTCTTGGATGTTCTGGACCCTAGCACCAAACGATCCTTTGGTAAGACCTCTGGCTTAAGGGATTAGCCGGATGACGATGAGGATGAGGATGAGTGTGAAGTTCTTGAGGTATTTGATCAGGTGCCTATGTGATATGCTTTTCCGGTTGATTCGACTCCAGCTAACCCGGCCGGTCAGGTCCACACCGATCCACCTCTTTCCATGGGCAAACCAACCCCTACCCCTGTGAAGAAGCAAGCTGCAACCTGGGTTCCTTCATCCGAGCCACCCTAGACCGGGAAAAGACAGATGAAATCCAGCAACAATGCCACCAGCAAGCCTCCGACTAAGGCCACCGTACGAAGAGCCCTGAAGCCCAAGGAACCACCTACTGCATCCGAGTAAGCTCCTCTTTCCTTCCTTGTTATTCGAGTAGTTTCTTCCTCTCTATGTTTATTTCTTGTTTCTCTCTTTGTTTTTTAACTTGCCATTTGTTTTCTATCTGACTTGGTAGGGCCCCTAAGGACATCTCCCAAAGTGGCTCAAGCATAGCTTCACCTATCCGAGGTGATCCACCTTCTCCTTGCCATGATGATGCTCGCCCCTGAGCCCTATCAAGCAGAGCTCTACGGCTGCGCCGAATCTCAGCCCACCTCGGCAAGATGAGGGCAATGTCGGCACGGAGGGTGGTGGCACCTCTGAGGATGCAGCTATGCCAGATCAGCCCAGTTCCTCTTCAGCTCAGCAACAAATTGATGATGGTGCCAGCAACATCGGCACCGAGAAAGCTCCTACCGAGGTGTCGGTGACCCCGACACCGACCCAAGTTCAACTCCAGCCAGCTCCAGCTCCAAGCTCTTCTCCTCAAGTTCCTCTTGCATCGTCTGAGTCTCCCTAGACTCGGCGAGATGGCCAAACTCAGCTCAGCCCGAAGGCCACATCTTCCATGCCAACATTTTCGGCCAAAAACAAATCTCGGCAGAAACCTCAGACCAAGCCTCCCGTGCCATCTTTGGCAGCTGGAGACCAAACCACATCTTTGCCGCAGCAATCCAAATCAAGCACCAAGGCTAAGAAGGCTGCCGATGCTACCAAGGTCTAGAAGGCTTCCAAGGCTACCAAGATCACGTACAAAGGATTGTCGGCCGGGTCTGGGAAGTGCACCCTTGCATCCATGATGCAACAATGGAGTGCTACTTTCGGCTCTGCCGCTGATAAACAGCTTGTGATGCACACCAGCCCGGCCGCAACACAAACTGCCCGAAAAGCTGCTCATGCCAAGGGCTTGGTCGTGGCCCGGACTCTCAGTGGGGAGAGCTATGGATCACTCACCGAGTATGCGGACAACTGGAATAATGTTGAATATGTCGATGTCAATTCCGATAATCCATCAAAGTTCGGTCCTGCCGAGATTGGCGCGGAGATGAACACAGCAGCCAAAGCCATTGTCCTTGCTAGCAAGATGATGGAGCTAAATCCTTCCGCCATGCCCTTACATATGCGCAAGTAGTTGTGGATATATCCTCCAGTCCTCGAGCCTCCGGTGGGGTAACGCGTTACTCGGTTAGATGCTCAAATCCGAAGTATCTTATTTGTGTTAAATTCCTTAGTAGTTTCAAGCTTTTAATCGCTTAGAGCCAGGTTAAGTTCCACTTGGCTTGGATCTAGATAGCTTCGAATATTCACTCACCTAGAGCCAGGTTAAGTTCCACTTGACTCGGATCTTGAATAACTTCAAATATCCACTCACCTAGAGCTAGGCTAAGTTCCACTTGACTCGGATCTTGAGTAACTTCGAATATCCACTCACCTAGAGCCGGGTTAAGTTTCACTTGACTCGGATCTTGAGTAACTTCGAATATCCACTCACCTAGAGCCAGGTTAAGTTCCACTTGACTCGGATCTTGAGTAAGTTTGAGTATCCACTCACCTAGAGTCGGGTTAAGTTCCACTTGACTCGGATCTTGAGTAACTTTGAATATCCACTCACCTAGAGTCGGGTTAAGTTCCACTTGACTCGGATCTTGAGTAACTTCGAATATCCCTTATGATACATGAACTAACACTTTACTTTTCAGATCACCACCAACCGCTGGACCATTGAGTTTCAGCGGATCTTGGACTCTCATAAGGAGCTTTGCGCGAAGCATAAGGCCGTGCTGCCTAAGGCGAAGAAGAAAGGTAAAGTTCTCTCTTTCATATTGCCCCATTTATACTTCTTCATCTTTTGGCTTGCCGAACTTCACTTGTGACTTGGATCGTGCAACCGGAGTAGAAACTAAAAACAATGCACTAAGGAAAAAATTGACCGAGATGAAAGGTAATTTTCCTTTTCTCCTCATCCTTTGTCCTTCTTTCTTTTAACTCGGTAGGTAATTGTACCTCGGCTCTTGCCAGGTCAAAAATTTATTGCAGTGTCTCTTCAGGATAGCGTGCCTTTGCCTGACATGATGCTCCACTTTCTCGAATAAGCAGGGCAACACTAGGCCTAGCTGAAGGAGAAGGATGACGAGATTGCTCAGCTCTAGAAAAAAGGATGATGAGATCACTCGGCTGAACGTCGAGATTGAAAAATTGAGCTGGATAAAGCTGATCAAGCCTTTGCTGGAAAAAAGACCGGCTGAAGACCGCTCTTGAGAAAAGCCAAGATATGCTAAAGGACGCCGACATCAAAATTGATTTGGTGAACACTGAGTATGAAAATCTCAAGAAGAGGAATGCTGCTTGGCTCATGGAGTTGATTCGGATCAACAACTATATCTCTCGTGAGTTTCTCTTCTTGTGTTGGCATTTCTTTTTTCGGGTCTTGTGCTCCTATTGACTTATCCTATTTGTCCTATTTTCAGGCAATTTTCTAGAGTCCAGTTCCCTTGCTGCCACTACCTTTGACAAGTTCTGGTTGAAGAGACATACCCGGTTATTCCTTCTGTAGAGCCAATTCCTTACGACATAGAGGATACCTTGGTGAGCCTCGCAGCTCAGGTGGAACCTATGAAGAGTTTTGGATTGGACCTTATGGATGCTACCGTCTGGGTATTCAATGCCCCTTAGCCCACAGAACCCACCCCTAAATGTCCTGCCCCATTGATTGCGAAATTGATGGAATGCGAGACTCAACTCGATCTGTGGAGGGAATCCACTGCGCATGTGGGTGCTAACACAACTTTAAGCTTTGTGTTATCCTGGTACGAAGGTCTTAACTTGAAGGTTCTTAGGTGCATGCGCACCAGATCCAGATGGACCAATGATCCGGCCTACATCGCCGAACGCCAAGCTCGCCCCTATGACCTCATCCAATATGCTCATTGTCATCAATGGAATCAAGGGCCGAGCTTCCTTGAAGTCATCGATGATGCATATGTCGAAGAAGGCTCGGACGATGGGGAGCAGGAGGGCTCGAATTATGCCGAGGAAACCGAGGATGCTAAGGATGCTAAAGCAAATCTGGACGACGAAGCTGAAACCAAAGCACCCAATGCCGAGGTCAACTTGCCTCCACCCTCTGTAGATAGTTTGGCTGTTGTGGCTCCTTGAGCAAAAAACTTTGAGACTTGTTAAATCCCTATTATACCGGGTGCAGATGTATGAAACAATGTGATATTTTACTAGTGCTAAGTTTTTTATGTCAGATTAACTTGGGCGAAGTCCCTGAGTTTCATTTTCTTGTTCTCCCAATTTGATGACCCAGCTCGCGTGTACCTTGATTCAGCGTTTGACTTACGAGTCCGAGGTTCAAAAAATTGACTTAACAATACTTGAAACTTTAGGATTTGCTCATAATAATTCAACACAACAAAAGGAAAGAAAATATAGGGTTAGTCCACAAAACAAATGTCGGCTTGATTACGTTCCTTTCCTTAGTCATTTTTCATGTGCTTAGCAATTCCAAACTTGTTCTCTTGCTTACCATGAAGCCAATTCTTGTTGGACAGCAGCAAGTCTAAGAGTTGGCTTTTGGTGCCGACACATTACTAATATGGCTAAGGTGTAAGTAATTTAAGCCAACCGACATATAAAAAAGCAAATATAGAAAATGACAATTATTATTAAGGTAGCCCCCGAGTTTCTACTCAGGGTCCCGAGGTTTCATTGATAAGCTCGTTGTCGACATACAGGCCGACATATGAGAGTTTGAGATACATACACTTTCAGCTAAGTATAAAACGGGCGAAGTAGAGCTACATTCCATGGTTGCTTGGATTCCTCACCGGACATGTTCGCCTTGTTCTTCTCCTATGGTTGTGCATCAATGAGGTAATAGGCATCATTGTGCAGTGCTTTGCTTATAATGAATGGCCCTTTCCATGGGCGGATAACTTATGCATGCTGGCAGTGCACTGCACCAGCTGAAGTACCAGATCTCCTTCCCTAAATACTCAGCGGTTTACTTTCTGGATATGATAGCATCGGAGATTTTGCTGATAAATGGTGGATCTGGGTAGTGCCAATTCTCTCTCTTCTTCCAGCAGATCAACATCATATTGCTGGGCTTCTTGCACTTCGGCTTCTATGTATTGGGTGACCCTAGGCGAGTCATGCTCTATATTGGCTGGTATATAGCTTCTTCCCCATATACCAGAAAGAATGGCGTATAGCCTCTTGATCGATTCGGAGTTGTTCTTAAGCTCCATAGTATCACTAGTAGTTCTTCTATCCAGCACCCCGCTGACCTTTGCAGTGGCTCAATGAGCCGGGGTTTTATCCCGAACAGTACTAGTCTGTTGGATCTTTCCACTTGTCCGTTCGATGCAGGGTGGGCAACTGATGCAATGTCTAGCCGGATCTTCTTATCTTGGCAAAACCGAGTAAATGCTCCTTCGGCAAAATTGGTGCCATTATCTGTTATGATACTGTGAGGATACCCGTATCTTAGAATAATATCTTTGAGGAATGTCACGGCCATAGCTCCATCACATTTTCTTATTGGCTTCACTTCAATCCACTTGGTAAACTTATCCACCATGACTATGATGTGAGTAATGTTCCCCTTAGCCGGCTTAAATGGTCCAACCATATAGCAGCACACAGAAAAATGGCCAATTGATAGGTATAGTTTTCAGTTCTGACATTGGCATGTGTGTATTGGTGGCATACCTCTGACAGCCATTGCATTTACTTACTAGTTCCTCGGCTTGCTCCAAGGCACTTGGCTAGTAAAACCCATGCCGAAAAGCTTTTGCCACTAAGGCTCTGGACGAGGCGTGATGCCCACATTCCCCCTAATGTATATCTCGGAGGATGTCTAACCCTTCTGTTGGGTTAACACACTGCTACATAACACTTGTAACACTTCTCTTGTATAGTTCGTCGTAGATAATGGTGTATGCATTTGCTCTCCTCTGCACTTTCCTTGAAAGTATCTCATCACTTGGCAAAGTTCCATCCTTCAAGAACTCAAATATTGGTTGTGCCCATGCTGGTACAGTGCGAATTGGGAAAAGTACCTTGTCCACCTCCATTGCGTCAACCGACATAACCGCTACCGGATCAGGCTGAACAGTCCCCGGGTTCTGCGAGGCAGTCCCCGGGTTTGCCGAGATAGTCCTCGGGTTTGCTGAGGTATTCCCTTAGTCAATGTCCATAGGGGTAGCTTCTGATCCAGGGTTTGCGGGGACATAGATTGATTCGGATTCTGGTGAAGAGGAGATAGATGGTTTTCTCAAATGCTCCAGAGAAACTCCTGGTGGGATAGCCTGCCGAGATGAGCCAGCTTAGATAGTATGTCGGCTGCTTCATTCTCAATCTGAGGTACATGATCAAATTCACATCCTTCAAAGTACCCATATATCTTTTGGACGTGAAACCTATAAAGGGCCATGTTTGCATCTAGCGCGCCCCAATGACCAGACACTTGCTGCACCACCAAATCTGAATCACCGAAACACTGTATCCAATGTATCCCAACCTCTTTTGCCACCTTTAGTCCATGCACGAGTGCTTCATACTCGGCCACTCTATTTGATGCTCGAAAATGGATCTGAAGCACATATCGCAGTTGATCTTTCTTGGGCAAGGTAAGTACTACCCCGGCCCCTAATCCTTCTTCCATCTTCGATCCATCAAAGTGCATCCTCCAGTAGTTTGAGTCCGGCAAATTTGGTTCGTACTGCATCTCGGCCCAATCCATGAAAAAATCAGCCACTGCTCGAGACTTGATGGCATCCCTTCTATCAAATTGTTGTGCATAAGGGGCTAGCTCAATTGCCCATTTTGCAATCCGGCCACTTGCATCTTTGTTACTCATTATATCGGATATGGGTGCTTGACATATTACTTTTATGGGGTGCTCCTCAAACTAGTGCTTGAGCTTCTTGGCTGCCATATACACGCCATACACCATCTTCTGATAATGAGGATAGTTCTTCTTCAAAGTGGACAATACCTCGCTTAGGTAATATACTGGCCTCTGCACCAACTTACATTTCTCGTCATGCTCGACCACTACCACGGCACTTACGACTCGGTTGGTCGCTGCTATATAGAGCAACATCGGATCTTTGGATAGTGGTGAAGCTAACACTGGTGCAAAGGCTAGCATCTTTTTCAGTTCATGAAATGTGCTATCATCTTGTGGTGTCCATACGAATTTGTGGTTTACTTTCATTAGTTGATAGAGAGGCAATACCTTTTCTCCCAGCCGACATACAAACCGACTTAATGATGCCAGGTAGCCAGTGAACTTCTAAACATCATTAAGGCACTTCGCCAATCCCATTCTTTCTATAGCTTGAATTTTGGTAGGGTTGGCCTCGATACCTCGGCTAGACACAAGAAAACCGAGTAACTTCCTAGCCAGCACACCAAAGGTACATTTCTTTGGGTTAAGCTACATTCGGAACCTTCTTAGGTTCGCGAACGTTTGCCGGAAATCATCTAGGAGCATTTTTCTTTCCTTTGTTTTTATCACAACATCGTCTACATATACTTGGACATTTTTCCCAATCTGATCATGTAAACATTTTTGCATACACCTTTGATATGTTGCTCCTGCATTACGTAAGCCAAATGGCATGGTGCAATAGCAATAAGCCCCATACGGGGTCATGAAAGCAGTCTTTATTTGATCATCCGGGTTCTAGGGTATTTGGTGGAAACCAGAATAAGCATCTACAAATGACAACAACTCATACCCAGTGGTCAAATCAATGAGCCGATCTATCCTCGACAGTGGGAATTGATCTTTTGGACACGCCTTATTCAGGTTCGTGTAATCGATACACATACACCACACCACTGTTACATTCGGATCATCCTTCTTATTTTCCACGAGCACCAGATTAGATAGCCAATCCGGATAGAGTACTTCCATGCTAAACCCAGCTGCAAGGAGCCGAGCTATCTCATCAACAATGATGTTTCTCCTATCTTCGGTGAAGTGGCGGAGAGGTTGCTTCACCGGCTTAGCTCCGGGTCTCACATGCAAAGAGTGCTCGACTAACTCCCTTAGTACACCTTGCAGATCCTGTGTGGACCAACAAAAGATCTTGCCTTGGTCGTGGTTACGTCGTCCAGCTTCACCTCGGCTGGCTCTATGGCGTTTCCCTGACCGGCATTGCCTTGGTCGTGGTTACCTCGTCCAGCTTCACCTGGGCTGGCTCTATGGCGATCTTCATCACCTTGCTTTGGTTTTCCTTTCCCTGCTCTTACCGGGTCATACAGGACTATCTGCTTATTCTTCCTTGCCGAGGTTACCACCTCTTCTCTTCTAGGCCCATCATGAGGGGATGGTGCTGCCCTAGCGGATTTCGCCGGGTTACCCCTGCCGAATGAACTACATGGGAGATTCCTACTACCGTCGGGTTAGCCTTGATTATTTCCTCATTCTTCCTATTCGCTACCCTCACCAGATGATTAACTCTTTCCCGTTGCCTCTCCCGGGCCTCTCCGGTCAGACCCTCTAACACGGATGCTACTGCCCCTATAGCCCTGAGGTTCTTCGCCGGGGTACTATACCTCGCCAGCCCTACTATCACAAGGGTAGCAGAATGCCCTGGCCTAGGTACATACTCTTTATCTATTTTAGTGATGAGGTTTCTACCCCTAATTTTTACTCCATCCATACATGTGGGACTGATCCGATATGCTTTTGTGTACTCACGCAGAGTGATGTTAAGTGACAGCTGCAGCTCAACTACCTTCTTTGCCCCGGCCAACATCTTTCGCTGGGTCTCCTCTAGCTCGGTATGTGCCTGAGTCGGATCTACCACAGGTGCTATGGGAGTAGTTAAGCTATCTATTGCCTGCTGCAACACGTTCTTTGGCCTCTCTAGTGGAGTACCTCTTTTCCTAGGCACCTTCGGGGTTATCTCCGGGTTCTCCGCCGGGTCCTTGCTTGTTCGCGCATCTGGCGCCATCATCATGACCTCAACATAGCTAGCGGGGTGAGTGACACGTGGGACGTGAGTCATGCTGACAGGTGGTTCGCCTCCCTCGACGACGTGCAGCGGGTAAGTGCAAGACTCGTCCATGCCAACGTAGACCTTGTGAGCGCCGAGGCTGATGAAGAGGCTGTTGCACGAAGGAGGGCGGTTGGCAAAGCTGCCAGCATTGTCACTGACGTAGTCCAGTGCTCCAAAGCGCTGAACAAGCCCGGAGACAATTCGTTCTCCGGTGGCGATGATGTTTCCCGTCTAGATCTTCACTCCAGCTAGCACCACTGCTGGCCCCACGGTGGGTGCCAACTGTCGTGGTGGTGGCACGCAGATGCCATGGGTAGGCTAAAGATGGAGCCTAAGTGCGCTAGAGGTATCCAGGGAGGGATGGTGTGGTGATTCCACACACATAAGCTTTTATTCTCTCAATTAATGGTGGATTACAAGTGCTCCTTGATGCATTGGTGGGGAGGAGGAAGAAGACCCTCTCTACTGCCCACACCTCTCTCTAGGGTTTCCCTTACTAAAAATGGTTGACCTCCTCTATGGAGATCCTGGTCCTCCTTATATAGGGGAGGCCAGGTTACAAGCTAGGGAATATGTGGAGGGCATATTCTCCGAATATGCCTCTCCGAAAATAGCAAAGTGGTGCTCCTATTTTTCCCTCTATAAGCCGCTTAGGACTCATGGCGTAAGCCTCTCTAAGCCACTCCGTGGCGCAGCGTCACCCGACATAGGCATCATCACCTTTGTCGGCCCGTAGTCGTTGGTCCTCCTCTCTGTCCCCTGTGCTCGTGCTACAGTGGAGAGAGAAAAGCTTTGACCATGGAAGATACCTTCCTTCTCTTATAAGCCAACAAGTAACCCGGATGATGCCTAGTTAAATCAGCCCTAAGGGTACATCCAAACAAGTTACAATAAGGGTGCCGACATACACTTTATGTCGGTCGAGATAACATTGGATGGACACCGTCTGGGCCGGGTCTGTCGTAACTCGGCTTGCCTTGAGGTAACTCGGCCAGCACTTGCTTTGACCTCGCCATACCTCGGCTTATACTACCGTTATACCCCGGCTTGACCCTACCCGGGGTTATCCCCCCAACATTATTGTACTTCTCCATAGATAGATCTTGGGTTGGTCTATTGTTTTAGTAAGAAAATTTATTGTTTTCTTCCACGGAACCCCTTCAGGGAAAGCCCACTAGGGCTGCCATCCCCCTTGGCCCTCCTAGGGCATGGCCCCCTCTTCGGCCTCCTCTAGTGAGGCCCAATTAGGTGGGCTGCCTCAAAAATCCATTTTAAATAATAGTTTTAATATTACTTTATTTTTTTAATATTAAATACATATTATTTAATACCAATCATTTCGAAACACCTTTTGACCCCTCTGATCATCATCGGATATGCTTGAAACACTTTCGGTATCTCCTTGGAACAATTCCGGAGTTCTCTCTCTTTTCTCCTACGATCTTGGATCAATCCATACGCATCTCTACCCTTAAGTGTGACACCCTATGACTTGGGAATACACAGACATGATCGACACACTTTTCAATCAATGACCAACAACGGTCTTTGGGAACACATAATGGCCCCCATGCATTCCATAATTAACTTGATCGCTTGAATCTTGAACAACGAGTCTCATTCCCTTTTCTCCAAGTACCAAGTTTGTCCAAGATTTGATCTCCTGGTATCATTATATCTAAGTTCAATCTTGTTACGGACAAGCAAATTTACTCGTTCCTGTGATATTACATCCCGTGACCTAGTCACATGTTTCCAAACTTGTAGATGTAATCTCACCGAGTAAGCCCAAGGTGTCTATCCGTCACCCGGAAGGGAAAATCCCACTCTTGATACATAGGCCTAAAAAGTTCCTCTGGAATACCTAAGGCACACCTTTATGGTCACCTCGTTACGGACATGACGGTTGATGTGATCAAAGCAGCCTCAGGAGACAGTGATTAATATGATCTCACGGTCTAAGGACTGAATCACTACGATTTGCTAGATATCGCAATGTTGAACTTTATGACTGGATCACATTGTAACACTAGCGATTGGGTGTAGCATCCCATCAGTCTAACATCTGTAATGCTACATGGTCTAATAATAAAATGCTACTTCCTACATATAATTGTTGCATCATAATTATATCATGCTCATGTCATCATGCCACCTTGCATTTGAGCATCATATAAAACCCTTTTTCTTTTGGATCTTGTCTCATATGCATTTATAAACTGTATTTGGTTCTTAATAAATTGTATTTTGTTCTTGATAAATGCTTGATGCCCAAGTTGAGTTGGGGGCATATCTTTTATTTAACTCCACCACTTTTCTTTGTCACCACCCCATAATTCCACCATCCAACTATATGTGAGCTTTGTTTTTGTTTTGGGTTTACCTCTAGCTCATATGGTTTGGGATGGATCCACTTATAATTCCACATGCTCCCATATATGCATCATGTTGTTTTTCACATTATTGATATGTGGAGAGCCACATGGCCACCTTTGCATGCTATGTGAGTATTTTCCTTGTCTAGCCTCCATATGGTTTGTTTTGGAATATTTGATCATGTATGAATATAATTATGGCTATATACTTGCCTAGTGGAACACACACACTAGCAATTCCATTATATTCATTCATGCTTATTTCTTCCACTCTTGGACATATGGGTTTAATCCAAGCCATCTGTCAATTCCTTGTGCATATATCTTCTGTGTGGTACCATTGTTCCATGTCACACGATACATGATCCCCACATCCCCATCTACTCTAGTTCTTCTATTTTTTTTTGATGATTTTAATCAACCTTTCCAACCTTTGTGCTTGGGTTTTATTCAAAATTGAGTGCATGTGACTAGATGGAGCCATGTGAGATCGTCTTTGTTTTCACAAATATAAGGTGGCCTATTTAAAGATCATGCATGGCCCATGCAAGGCCTCTCTCTTGTTCTTCTATCTTGGTTTCTTTTGAATAATTGGGTGGAGTTTGTTTGAAACCAATTGAAACAAATGAACCAAATAAATGCTTATTTTTTTCACTTATCTTCCACCTTGCAACTCTTTTAGTGGTTTTCTCTTTGGCAAGCATACATGGGATGTATATTTTGTTTTCACAAAATATCATCATGTGCATGAGATATGTAAGATCATCTCCTCCCACCTCTCTGTCCTTTGTTCCTTTGGTTTTCCCTTTGTTTGAAATTCCAACTCTCTTTGATGTTCCATATCAACTCCTAAACCCAAACTATCCTAACCTAAGCACAAGCTCTAAACAAACTCTCTCTAAACCTAGCTATTTTTCCTCTCTCTCTTTTTCTAGCTAAACCCTAGCTCAACTCACCACCCCTCCTCATCCCTAGCCTCGGCTAAGCCCTAACCTACCCTTGCCACCCTAGACCATCACCACCTGGTCCGGTTCCCCCTTGCAACCTGGGCTCGGCCCAATCCCCTTGCTTGACACCGAGCCGAGCCAACCATGCCAAACCCTCCTGCCGGTCGAACCCTAGCCGAGCCCCTCCCCTCTCTGTTCCTCTCTCCCGTTGCCAAGCAAAGCCCCACCGAATCCTGCGTCGTCCCCTGTGGCCCAGCTGCAGACACCCAGGTCCCTCTCGAGCCGGTCTACCACGTGAGAGAGGGAGGGAAAAAGGAACCCGACCACCGTTTCCACCCCGCCACCGTCCACCCCATGTGCGCCCTTCCCTTGGCCTTATCTACCCCTTCTCTCGTGCCTGGCATCACCCCAGATCCCCAGGGCCTTGCCCAGTCGCTTAGCCTTCCCCCTGTACCCTGCCAACCCTCTCTTCCATCTCCGATCGCCCACCGTCGGCATCAACTCACCACCGTAGATAGGAGGAGGCGGGCGTGGAGCTGAGGTGCCGAGGAAGAACCAGCGGAGCCCCTGGACCATCCCAGTACACGGCGGCGAGGAGGAGACGTGCCGGAGCCACTACAGATCATCGTGCCCGAGAGGAAACCCTAGTCACGGTTCACCAGCAACGCCGCTGATCCCCTGCATTCCAGGCCGATCCGCCACCACCGAACCACTCCCGGTGAGCATCTGACCCCCTCAGACATCCTCTCGCACGCCATTGCTTCCTGGACACGCCGCACGTTTCGTCGAGCGCTCTCTGTGCGGCACGCTCGCAGTCGCGTCCTCGCAGTTGCGCCGCGGTAGGGTCTTCTGGCCGCGTACATCCTTCCTTGCATCCAGCCAAGCTAGCCACAACGGTCGCCGCCGCCACGCACGCTAGGTCGCGGGATCGAATCCCTGCCGCACCAGCTCCTGTTTTCCTATCAGTTTCGTCAGACGCGGAGAAGAAAAACAGTGGCCGTGGTGTTTTTGCCGAATACCCCCTGCATTTTTGTTCGCTCCACCAGCAGTCCTTCCCAGGCCCACATATCATGTGCTGTGGCATTTTTATAAAAAGGTACCCAGGCTTTTTGGTTCCTCAACCCGCAGTCCCTGTCTCGGCCACGTGTCGCCGTTCCTCTCGCCTGCCCGTGTGTGGCCCCGCGAACCGCCGACCCCACCTGTCAACCACATAGGCTGAATAACCCCTCGGTGAGAAAAGCCCCGCGTGGACCGCGCTGACCCACCTGTTGCTGAGTGAGCGCGGGCCCCACTTGTCGGTGACGGTGGCTAGCTTCCGCTGCGTATAAAAAGTATCTGTTCTTTTTCTATTTAATAAAAATGATTTCAGAAATTGTTTAATATGATTTTAAATCCAGGAATTAATAACTTTTAATTAATAAATCCAAATACTACAAATGATATATGTTTTTGAATCAGAAAAATGTGAGGTTTTCAAATATGCCATTCAAAATAATGTTTTGCTAAATTAAATTTTCGAAATTGTTTAAATTGCAATAAAAAAATGCCTTTTCTCAATTAATTAATAACTTTAATTCTATAACTCCAAATTTGACAAATAATATGTCTAAATCGATCAGCGCGACGAGCCCGTTCTGTCTACGCATTACTTGATATGAATTGCAGCATGCATCATACAAATATTAATAATCAGAACTGTTTATGGTAATAAAACTTGGCCAAATAATTAATAAAATGATTTATTCTTGTCCCCACACCTCACCCTTGCCATGCTACATTAATGCCATGTAAATTGTGCATCATTCATCATGGCATGCTTGTTTTCTTGTCGCATTTTAATCATATGCTTGTGTACTTTATTTATGTTGGGCCCTTGTTTGTTTGGTTCTTCTTTCGAATAGACGCCGAGCAGGGGGGATGTCAGGAATCCCAGGAGTACTACCCAGATCCATCTCTCGCTTCAATTGAGCTGCCAGGAAAGCACTACCACATGCTTGCATACATATAGTACCTATTGCTTCCATCTTATTCTTGCATCATGGAGTCGCGAATGCATTAAATTGAATCCCAAGTATTGCATAGCCTTTACTTTTAAACCCCACCGAAGCTTGTTCCTCCATCCTATGAGCCATTACTACAGGAGTTGTTTGAGCCATACAAGTCGTAGAACATCATGTGTAGGGTATGTGAGTGTCTGATGGATAACGAGATACCTAAACAACTTAACCTGAGTAGTAATGGGATAACTAATGAAAGAGGCACCGGTGGGCAATATCTGTTATTTGGTTTTTCATGCTCACTTGTGTCCCGTAGGACCCCGAGTACTTGATACCTGTTCCTTGACTATTCGCACTATCCACATACGGGAGACTCTATGAATCCCCCTTTGCATGAGCTTGATTTGCACTTTATTTCTTGGGGCCACAAAGTAGTTTGGGGCTTTATTATTATCCTGTACCTATGCCATGCTTTACTGCTTTATTTAAGATTGTGCGTGGAGCACCTGTACTGTTTTGGATCGTGGAATGTTTTCACGGTATCGACAAGCCCAGTCACACTTTCGGGTTCCCAGTCGTTTACAACCATTGACACAAACCTTGGGTCCGTCTCGGAGCCGGCCAACTTCGTTGCGGGTAGCTTAATAGGGTGGCTCCCTGAAATAATTTATGAATCCTCTGATTGCTTTGTCGTGAAAGCCTCGTTGGGTGT